>CM040404.1:130386755-130484255 GCA_022702515.1 Ilyophis sp. 1 JC-2022
AGCCAATTTACCTTCCTCTCAGTACAATGCTATACAACCAATTATACACTGACCCTGTGCACCTTCCAGCTGAAGTACAAACAGCAGGTCACATCCCTGCGGGGAGACTCAGGCCCACTGAGTTGATGATGTCTCTCTGTGGAGGCAGTTACATGCGCTATAATTAAAGGCGTGATTCCACCTTGCCTTTGGAATTGCACAGTTCACCAGCTCTGCAATAAATTAATGACTACCCCTATTTACGTTATCATAAATAGCTCCGTGCAATTAGTGCAGGCCTTTGTGAATTAGGTGGAATGCATAATGAACCTCATTCGCATGATTTTCGTATATTTGCGTTAAAAAAATCCCCGTAATTAACATGCACGCGGGAAATTGCTTGCGTGTCGTAATAAGAGATGCTCAGCTTCACAAATTGCAAGGAATGATTTCCTGTGAATGCCCTGTGGATCCCATGTTGCTTTGTGTGGCTGTTTGAACAGTCTTAGGAAGCAAAACCCAAAGTGAAACTGCCCCTCAGTCATTTTCTGGGATTTATTATATGGCACCTGAATGGTGTAATATCTGGCAAATAAGGCTCTCTTTTGCTGCCGTAAAGCACACTCACCTCGATAGAATCGTATCCATGTATGCGCTTTAAGACTCCAAGAGTTTGTAGAAATAGGTACGAGGCAGGAGCTGTAAATAATCTGTGTTCTTTATTCTGTAGAAGGCGACTCAGTTAACGCAACCAGATGCATGTTCAAAGTCCCACAGAGGGGAAGTCCCCTCTGGGCAGTTATAACATTCATGTTATTCATTATAACATCCCCCAGGGAAACGCATGATTGGCCATAGCATCGGTCAGGCAGAGAGGGCTTGCCTGATCAATAGACTCTGACTGGTCACTCAGTCTCCCTGCGTCTGCCGCAGTACCCCTGATGTTGTCCGGTAAATGCAGTGCATCATGCGATGAGCTGCTCTGCGGAAAAGACGCAGTTAATGCATGTCAGAAGACACATTCACGTGCGGGTTCTCGCCCCTACAAAACCACAAGAGGACACTGCAGCAACGGGACAGGCCTGATTTACTCATTTATATTCTTTACTACTGAAGGTGTGTCCTGTTTTTGGATTCATTTTATTGACTGACGATTGTGTAACTCTACTGCATGTATATACATGCATATATACTGTGCCTTCCACGATTATTGGCACCCCTGGTAAAGATGAGTAAAAAGGGTTATAAAAAAGTTACCGTTTGGTGAATTAGCTTAATCTCCCACTGAAAAAATTAGAAAAATCCAACCTTTAATAGAAGTAAATTTATTATGAGAAAAAAGAAATCCCTCATCAATAAATAATCATTTTTACCAAAACCACATGTGCCACAATTATTGGCACCCCTGCATTTATATATAGAATAAAGTAATCTTTTTAAATATTTGGTAGCATATCCTTTGCATGCCATGCCTTCCTGATGTCTGTGACCCAACAACATCAAAAGACGCTTGATATTTTATTTTCTGGTACTCTTACAAAGCGATACTATCACGTCTCTGCTGTTAAGGTTCCAGATCGGAACTGGACTCAAATGCATAACTCAAGAAACAGAACTCACAATAAGCTCACTAAGAGCGTTTATTAGACTATAATTCTCTCAAGAAAGAAAGGGGTAGGGACTGAATCCTGGGTTGGGCAGAACCAGAGGGCAGAGCAGCTGAGGGAAGCAGGAAAGGTGCTGGATGGTGGCTGAATCCTGGGTTGGGCGTAGCAGGGGCAGAGCAGATGCGAGAAGCAGAGTAGCATGGTTGTAGCGGGCAGGAAAACTGCAGGCTGGCGGGCAAAACTAGAGAAGCAGAATGACAGCGTTAGTACAGCAAGACGAGACGAGACTGAGGCCAAATTCCAGGCTAGACAAGAATGAGGTTACAAGCAATAAGACTTAACGAACTGGCAACAAGACAAAGAACAACGGGGAAATATATAGTGTGGTGAATGAGGTAATGAGTGATTGCAGCGTGAGGATGTATGCGAGCGTGATTGACCGGTAACAAGGGCGTGAGGAATGCAAACGGGGAAGGAATGTAATAGGCTGGGGAATTAGTGAGGGCGAAATGAGCAAACAAGAAGGAGAACCACGCCCAGCCTGCACAACACAGAAGACTGACAGGGAAACGTGAAAACATGACAAGAGACGTGAGGAAAAGGGGAAAACACAGAGCACAAAGGAGAGGGAACGGAGGGTGTAACATCTGCATTTGAATGGATCTCTATGGGAATTGGGGGTTGGGTCTATATTTAGCTGTAAATTACACTGGAACAGTATGGAACACATGGTTGGTTAAATGGCTCTAAGTCATCAAGGGTCTGACATATCAAACAAGCCTTAAACCGTCACTCTGCTACCAGAAATACAGTAGATATAGATGGATAACTTGAAGGGTTTCTTTTCCTGACTTATTTTTCCATAGAGGTCAATAGGAAAATTTGTCAGGAGAAACAACCCTTAAAGTGATCCATCCATATCTACTGCATATCTGGCAGCAGAGTGATGGTTTGAGGCTCGTTTGATACCTAAGAACCTTGCTGACTTAGAGCCATTTTACCAAACATGTATTCCATACTGTTCCAGAATAATATACAACTAGTCTCACCCCCCAATTTCCATAGAGATCCATTCAAATGCAGAAACGTTATAGAATCGCTTGTAAGAGTACCATAAAATAAGATATCAAGAGTTTTTTGATGTTGTTGGGTCACAGACATCAGGAAGTCATGGCATGCAAAGGATATGCAACCAAATATAAAAAAATTATTACTTTATTCTATATATAATTGTAGGGGTGCCAATAATTGTGGCACACATGGTTTTGTTAAAAATAATTATTTCTTAATGAGGGATTTTGTTTTCTCATAATACTTAGATTATGGTTGGATTTTTCTCCTTTTTTTTGTGTGAGATTAAGCTAATTCACCAAACGGTGAATTATTTATAACCCTTTTTACTAATCTTTACCAGGAGTGCCAATAGTGGAGGGCACTGTATATATATATATATAAATATTTATATAATTTAGTATTAAGGTTGACTTTTGGTCAGGTTTTCTTGCATCATTCCAGTGAAAACGTTCCAGAGGGAATAAAAACATCAGGGGGATAAACTCTTTTGAGTCAATGCAGTAAAAAAAAGAACAGTTCCTTTAACCCTTAAAAGGAGATCTAGCTGAAGTCTAGGAAAGCAACATATTTACACACTAGACACGTGTAAGGTGTATAAAGATAAGCATCTTCATGAATGATACTCAAGAAGGCAATTAAACTGCAGTCTGTTCAGGGATCTGCTGGGATTCCAGATATCAGAGTTAAGTCCGTGAAGCTCTTGAGGCTTATGAGACTGTTGGAAAGCAATGTTTCAGCACTCGGAGTGCAGAAGTGGAGATACATAAAACAGAATAAGCTTAAAGATTGGAAAACAACGTATGGTAATAACTGTAAATGAATCCTAATTCTGCTGTGGAGATGCTAAGGGCAAATGTTCTAAGTGTTATTCAGATGTACAGTAATGCTATTTTACATCAGAGGGTCTAAAGCCGTCACAGAAGCTATTAAGTGAAATGGAATCGTTTTTATTTTATGACCCAAATTAACCGATGAGTACTTTCTTTATAATTGTTTTGTAAAGTTAATGATGGCAAACAAAACAATTACAGTCTCACGAGCTAAGAGAAATATATTACCTTGTTGTCATTTTTATTGGCTTGCTGCTTTTTTTATAAACTTCTATGGTCTGGTGTGAAACTGGAGTGCCAAGTCACCTGGCGGAGAGGCAACATCAGAAAAGCAACAGATGCTGTGTTAATGTCGGTTGGAACGACCGTTCTAGTGTGATGAAGGCGGTGCACGACCAGTCGCTATCACAATTTTTGGAACGATGCCGGAAATATGCTAAATAGCATGTGAATCAGCAATGGTCTAGATCAGGGGTTTCCCCCAATTCCCCCCCAAGGAGTCCAAGCCCCCCCAGTCCTAGCCCCTTTTTTTGCCCCCTATTTTTTTTTTTTTTTTTTTTTTAATTTTAAAAAAATTTTAAAAAATTTAAAAAAAACACTTACATACAGCAACACAATACTTAACACTATTTTTATTTTATTTTGATTTAATCGGGCCGTTAGCAGCTCAAACGTAACGCTTTGACTAACACGGTTTTTTTTTAGTTTTTGGCTGCGATTGAAGGAAGGGCATGGCAAAGATTTCGAATTTAATTTAAATAACATTTTTATATCTTATTTTTATTTTTTTTTTACAGTTTAAATTAATTTTTTTATTTAAAATAAATTTTTAAATTAAATTTTTTTTTTTTTTTTTTTTTTTTTTTTTTCCATTTCCTCTCTCTTCCCCCCCCCCCCCCCCCCCCTGGCCCCCCCCGCCCCCCGTTGGGCCGCGGCCCCCACTTTGAAAACCCCTGGTCTAGTCGTTCTGATGCTCCTTGCATGGGAAATGCTAAATAGCGTGTGAATCAGCAGTGGTCTAGCTCGTTCTGATGTTCCTTGCATGGGAAATGCTAAATAGCGTGTGAATCAGCAGTGGTCTAGCTCGTTCTGATGCTCCTTGCATGGGAAATGCTAAATAGCGTGTGAATCAGCAGTGGTCTAGGTCGTTCTGATGCTCCTTGCATGGGAAATGCTAAATAGCATGTGAATCAGCAGTGGTCTAGGTCGTTCTGATGCTCCTTGCATGGGAAATGCTAAATAGCGTGTGAATCAGCAGTGGTCTAGCTCGTTCTGATGCTCCTTGCATGGGAAATGCTAAATAGCGTGTGAATCAGCAGTGGTCTAGGTCGTTCTGATGCTCCTTGCATGGGAAATGCTAAATAGCGTGTGAATCAGCAGTGGTCTAGGTCGTTCTGATGCTCCTTGCATGGGAAATGCTAAATAGCGTGTGAATCAGCAGTGGTCTAGCTCGTTCTGATGCTCCTAGCATGGGAAATGCTAAATAGCGTGTGAATCAGCAGTGGTCTAGCTCGTTCTGATGCTCCTTGCATGGGAAATGCTAAATAGCGTGTGAATCAGCAGTGGTCTAGCTCGTTCTGATGCTCAGGGGTCTCTGGGATTATCACGTCATTATCGCACCCGAAGCACAGCAAAGCCAAAGCCGCAGGGTAAAACCAAGTACGTCCACAAAAAAAGGTTCAGTAATTGTATGAGGTTTCTGCATTATGCACCTGGGTCAACCTATTCATTAAATCAGCATTTGTGGGGGGCACTGAATGGGCAAGTTTTTTGCATTTGGTGTATATAGACTCGTAATTCAATTTTCCAGCACACTGGCCTCTGGCCAAACCTCACAGTGTTAATATCAATTTAATAGGTGACAACATGTGGCCCTGTAATGGCTACATGTAGTCCAGCTGTCTCTTGTGTTCGTGTTTGTTAATTTGAATGTGTTTTGTTGTGTCTGGATTTTGTCTTTTGTTTTTTTCATGCCCTATGTGTCTGTTGTGGTACAAGGAAGCGGATGGAAATTTTTCGGGGCACACCTGCTGCTAGTTTTTGTAATATTGATTAATTGTTTAGCCGGGATGATTTTGTTTGTGGTCGTCACCATGGAGACGCATTCGCATTATGCTCGGGAATGTCCGTTGGATCTGCAGCCACGGAGTTTACCATCGCTCTTCACCGGAGGAGTTGAATATGTCAGGACTGATCTGGGTGTGCGGGCACTCTTCAGAAGGCCACCGGGACTGGGAAGGCTGAGCTCCGTTTCGACAGTGGACAGAGACCGCAGCACTGCGTGTATGGAGGAAAGTCGTGGAGGCAGAGTTTGCGTGTTGTACTTATGACACTGGACATCTCAGGGCTATTTCTAATCATGGCTATTCCACTTGAATTCACTTAATTCACTTCATTAATGCAATGATTCTATTGAATGTCTTTATTTGATATGTTTGTTTGTGTGTTGTGGGTCTGCCCCACTGTCTATGTTTTTTTTGTTGTTGCTGGGGCTACAACTGAAGTTCCCTAAAGGGAAATAAAAGTTATTCTATTCTATTCTATTCTATTCTATAGGGCTTTCTGTACTTGAGTGCATTTTTTAAGATGAGAGGTGATATCATGGGCTACATTGTGGATACAGTGAGAGGCAGAGACTATGACTAAAACAGCCATTGAACTTTCACAATGAGTTAAACCATATTGGGTCATCCTGTATGACAACAAGCATGGCACACTTTAGAGACAAATTTTGCATCTTAATATTTGATGTTTTAAAAAAAAATCTAATTCAGAAGTTTAGAGAACTTTGTGAAATATTTGAGAATTCGAGATGAGGCAGCAACTGTTCCTTGAAATGTAAAATCACAATGCTGATAAAAATGGCCTCCATTTCATATGATTAGAGAGCTTGTTTGCTCTGCTGTACGATGCAGACCACTGTACGATGTTTGCTCTCTACACCCGCTGTCCTTCTTAAAATGGACATCATGTCGGATGTTGGATGCCATTTTCTTTACTAAAGTAATGCACAGGGGTGTTTTTTTTTTCTACATTTGGGATTGTTAATAGTTTCTTCTTTCCTGTGTAATTGAGAAGCCAGTGAATGTCTACCCACCTGGGTCCACAAAGCACAGTGCGTCTCATTTGCATGCATTGGAGACGCGCGTGATTTACTTTTCCAAAAGCCCAAGAGCGTTGCGCACAGATTCCACTTCAGACCAGAAGTGGCACATACTCTGCAGGCAGCAATTATATTACAGTTTTATAGAATTAAAGAGAGATAAACAAAACGCTGCAACAGCTCGGGGAAAACGGGACCAGACAAATCATTCCCCATGCAAGTGTGGAAAGGTAATGAGCCAGTCGTAAAATTTTACGAGGAACACTTTCAACAACTTTTTTTTTTATAGATTTGACTGTTATGCATTATATTGTTTGGAAGAGTCTATTTTTAATTTTAGAGACTTGCCTCTCTCAGGCATTTAGTGTTATAAGTGAAATCAGTTAAACATGGGTGCATAGTAAAAAGGACCTGATTGGGCATTGTTTGTTTTTCTATTTTATTTTTAATTTTTTTGTTTCTGCTCTTTCCCGGAGTAACTAAGAAGGCCACTATGGCATGGTACATCAAATACAACAGCAGAATATTAATGTAGGACTGTACTCATCATCTTACCTTAGTGTCAAAAATGTTCAAGCAATTGTTTATGGTATACACACCTGTTGCTGAACTGCCTGCATTCTGATGTGATTTTGAGAATGTAGCTGCCATGTGCATTAGCACTGGCATGACAAGACCACAGCATCAGGCCAAAGTTATCCAGGGCCTGTATCACGAAGCAGGATTACTGAGTTAGCTGGATAAGTGCACTGAGTAAAGCTAAAGTTATCCAGGGCCTGTA
The DNA here is from genome assembly GCA_022702515.1 of Ilyophis sp. 1 JC-2022. Lineage (NCBI taxonomy): Eukaryota > Metazoa > Chordata > Actinopteri > Anguilliformes > Synaphobranchidae > Ilyophis > Ilyophis sp. 1 JC-2022. The sequence continues at coordinate 130,394,130 of CM040404.1, forward strand.
TCACAAAGCAGGATTACTGAGTTAGCTGGATAAGTGCACTGAGTAAAGCTAAAGTTATCCAGGGCCTGTATCACAAAGCAGGATTACTGAGTTAGCTGGATAAGTGCACTGAGTAAAGCTAAAGTTATCCAGGGCCTGTATCACAAAGCAGGATTACTGAGTTAGCTGGATAAGTGCACTGAGTAAAACCTCACAAATCTTGAACATGGACTGAATTATGTAGTATATTCCAGGTTTTACTCAGTGCAGTTATCCAGCAAACTCCGTAATTGTGCTTTGTGACACAGGGCCCTGCTCTGTCACAATGCAGCATGAAGCCTTGGACACCTGACCCACTGTCTTTCCTCCTGCCATGTTTCCAACAGCACCAGACTCCAACCCAGGGCCTGAGGCCTCGAGCAATACCCGCAGTGGAAAGGTAAATTAAAGGGATGAAATACTGGTCACTGCTGCCTCAGAGGATCTAAGCTGTATAACGTTCTGTCTCAAAATGACACGCGGCGACTATGGAGGAGCAGTGTTTGACTGCTGAAATCCAGAGTAACAGCACTTTGTTTAGATGTCAGGTCTGTCGGATTTAAAATGGTGCCTTTCGTGCTGCAAGTTTTTAATATTCTCCCCAGTTCCTCCTGTGATTGTAGCAAGTTTTTTAGCAGCTAGTTTGAAGATGAAGGGCTGTTCTCTGTAGAAGGTACACACAGATGCCCAGTAGAGAGGGATAGTAACACAGACAATGTAGTCGATGCTTCCAGGACTAAACATTCAAAAGAGAAGGCATGTACATGTATTCTTAAAGTGCATTGTAGTATCTTTAAGAATACCTTATGACTATTAGAGTCGGTGAAGGTTACCAGTGAGTTCTGATTTACTGAATTATCTATGGTGCTATTTTTCATAATGCAAGACAACAATTACTCAGATTAGAGAGGCAATGCATTATGTTCTGCATAGATTATTTTTTTCTCCATAAAAATACTTATATAATATTCAGATAATTGTAATATTCAAATAATATGCTGTAATATTCAGCATATTTCTGGCATAAATATAAATGAATGATATTGTGACAGATCAGGTCTGAGGTTATTTAGTGGCGCTGATAACATCCATTAGTGCTAGTTATGGCACCTAACATGGGGTAAATGTACTAAATGTCATCTTGTAGCAATTCTAACCAAAAGAGTGACGCCTTTCTCTGACTTAAACCAAGAGCAATTTGTTATCAAGTAATCGGAAAGTCTTAGTTAGAAAGTCGTTTCTGTTACAGAAAAAAACCTTTGAACAAGGTCATTGGACACCAATAAAATAAAAAAAGCACAAAAAAAAAAAATATATATATAAACAAGAAAGTAATTGGTCAACGCTCCAAGGACAATTTCATAAATTGTAAACAAACCCAGTTTGTGCTGCGGCCGCTATGATCGTTCAGGCATTTGTGCTCCAGCACCGTGGTGTCTCATGGGAAACAGACTCAGAACGGCTTTATATATTTTTTAACTCCCCAACATAAATTGTGACCATGTAATTAACTAATGTTAAAATACAGGATACAAAGCTACAAAATGTGCTATCATTTGACGAGGTTGAGTAAATACTTCAAAGGATAGGACTGCTGTGTCCTGAATGTTGTGTTTTTTGCAAAACAGTTTTCAGAAAACTGAATTCTGGGAATTTAGCTATTTCTCATCATACAATACATGCTCAAACCAGGTGCTTGCTATGATTTTGAATAAGGTTGATTATGATTGTGTTCAAACCATAAATGAATAAAAATATGAAAAAAGACATATCTCAAGTTTAATCTCTACCATATCTTTTTTCAGTCTTCAACTTCGTCAAATTATTTTGGCATGACCCCCCCCAACATGCTCCTGTTAGTGTTTACGCTATGTTCTGTGTCACTTTATCTCCATAGTTATCTAAAGGGTGGGCACGATCACATGCCAAACGCCATACTTCTGAGCAAAGAATTGGATGTGCGAGAGGCCTGTAGTCATCGCATATTTATTTGCGATTTACAAGTGATGCATTTTTGTGAAATATGTTTTGACAAGTTATGACGATCTGTGAATGAAATCCTTTGTGAGACATGGCCCAGGTCTTCATAGTGTTGGTTCAAATTGGGGATGTAGTCTTGGTAAGATGCATCATCACACTCATCCTCTGAATCTGACAGCGGTCGTACTCGTCAATATCAAAAAAATAAACAAACAAAATTTAATAAATTATGCAACAATTTCGAAATTTTGGTGGACGTTTGATCTTCAGGAATTAGATTCTGGTATTAGCTACATTTTGACTGGATAGTGATTTTGTTTCTCGCCTCTCTTGAAATGGTAGAGTGTGAGACATTGGACTCAAGCTCAGGTTGGGTCACAATGCCTAAGGGTTGGATTTCAGAAGTCAGGTGACTTCCAGGTGTCCTACAATATCATGCCTATTTGAATGAATGATGTTCATAACAGGCTGTATGAATTTATTTTAAAGAGTATAATTTGCCAACTTAAAGCAAATATCATTAGATAAATGAGCACTCCACTTGCTGCGGAGCAGTGGCACTGATAGATGAACCTCTAAAGAAATGAGACCCTTTGACTCCAGTGCTTTTAGAATCTCAAGTTTAATTTTTGTTGAGTAATTACCTTTCAGATAATAAATTAGGACAAAAAATGATTTGGTTAACACGGTGCTATTGCCCTTCTAGACTAAAGTCAGCGCGATGAAGGTTATTACACGCATGTGTTGCTTCGCTACTATGAACAATTACGACATTATTAATTCAATTAAAAATATAAACTTTATTGGGAGCTCATTGACCAAGGTACTGGGTACTTATCTCAAATATTAATTAATATGAAATAATCTGATTTGGAGATAGAATATAATCTCACCTGTACAGAACTCCACGCATTGGTTTAAACATTTTAATTTTTTTATTTTTAGAAACAAACACACATACTGCTTTGTTTCCCATCTATCAGTGTTGATCCACACACACACACACACACACACACACACACACACACACACACACACACACACACACACACACACTCACACACACACACACACTCACACACACACACACACACACACACACACACACACACACACACTCACACACACACACACACACACACACACACACACACACACACACTCACACACACACACACACACACTCACACACACCCACACACACACACACACACACACACTCACACACACACACTCACACACACACACACACTCACACACACCCACACACACACACACACACACTCACACACACACACACACACACACACACACACACTCACACACACACACACGCACACACACACACACACACTCACACACACACACACACTCACACACACCCACACACACACACACACACACTCACACACACCCACACACACACACACACACTCACACACACACACACGCACACACACACACACACACACACACACACACTCACACACACACTCACACACACACACAGAGGTTTCAGCAGTCCACCACTTCTCATGAACACATATTGAGGACAAAGCTGACCTTTTTACTTTTCTAAAACTACACCTAAGAAAGATACCATTACACTCATTACAGGCATTTACCAGACATTACATTACAGGCATTTAGCATACGCTCTTATCCAGAGCGACGTACACAACTTCTTATTACATTTATCCATTCATACAGCTGGATATATACTGAAGCAACTGAGGTTAAGTACCTTGCTCAAGGGTACAACGGCAGTGTCCTACTCTCCCCAGAGAAGAACCCTGTCTAAGAACAATGCTGAAGACTTTCTCCACCAGCTGGGATTCCTTTGTATTGTGTTTCAATATCAACTATTGCTCCTCCAACCATAACAAATTAATCTGCCTTCTTGCATTTCCTCTAATCTCACATGCACATCAAAGGGCAACTTTGCACATAATTAATATTTAAAGAGAATGTGTGCTCCGCCTGGGTTTTGTTGACTCTATTATAAGTTTCTTACTGTATGTGTGTGTGTGAGTGGAAATTAATTCAGATTATATTATATTTACCAGGCAGCATTTTGAGCGCGCAACTAAAGATTTCAGAATATAGCAGTGCTGTAGACAAATGGTTTTGTCTACGAGGCTTTGTCTACTGGCTTTATATTATTAAGTGGTTCTAAAAAAATGCTGGGATACATGCTAATTATGTACGCATGTACAAAAGACAGGTGGGATAAAGATATTGAGATGTTTCAGCTCTATGTTGACTCTTCCCCAGAGTGGGATAAAGATATTTAGATGTTCCAGCTCTATGTCGACTCTTTCCAGATGTTCCAGCTCTATGTCGACTCTTCCCCAGAGTGGGATAAAGATATTTAGATGTTCCAGCTCTATGTCGACTCTTTCCAAGAGTGGGATAAAGATATTGAGATGTTTCAGCTCTATGTCAACTCTTCCCCAGAGTGGGATAAAGATATTGAGATGTTCCAGCTCGATGTCGACTCTTTCCCAGAGTGGGATAAAGATATTGAGATGTTCCAGCTCTATGTCGACTCTTTCCCAGAGTGGGATAAAGATATTGAGATGTTCCAGCTCTATGTCGACTCTTTCCCAGAGTGGGATAAAGATATTGAGATGTTCCAGCTCTATGTCGACTCTTTCCCAGACTGGAATAAAGATATTGAGATGTTCCAGCTCTATGTCGACTCCCAGAGTGGGATAAAGATATTGAGCTGTTCCAGCTCTATGTCGACTCATCCCCAGAGTGGGATAAAAATATTGAGCTGTTCTCTTTACATGTTTACTTAGGTTTCTTCCCCCTGTTCTGAAAAAAATAAAGTTTTCCTCGCTGAGCCGGAGTGTCACTCTGCCTGACAGCGACTGCGCTTTTATGTCGCCCCCTTGCCCACACCCACTGTCTCGGCTAAATAAAAGCCTGCCATCGAAGGGACAGTAGTGCTGTAAGAACACGTCACCTAAATGTCATTCATCACCAAGGGCCCCTGCTGCAATAAATCCTGTCTCGTAAAAAAAAAAGCCCCGCTACACACCAGACACTGTGTTCTTCAGTGTCCCCCCCCCCACCCCCCCTCCAGCTGATGTGATGTCACCCCTCGGTCGTTTGAGTGAATCCTGTCTGCCCGGCGTCGGACAGCCCATCGGCGCTCTCATAAGTCACCAGAGCCGTAATTTTTCACCTCAGATTTATACAGCCGCAATGATAATGAGTCACTCGCTGTCCCCATAAACCACATCAAGCCTTTTCCGCAGCTGCTCCCCATGTAATGTCTGCACTTTCATTCATTTATTTATTTTTTAATTTTCAGTTATTTGCCTGGATGTCATTTATGTGTAGAAAATTGAATTAGCTTTTTTTTTTTTACTCTGCCTCGTGTAGGTTTATTATGTATAGAAGAACCAAAGCAATTTTTAAGGAAAACTGCAGAAGTAAGAAACACAAATGTGATTATAAAAAAGCAGTGGTAAAACACAAAGGGAGATTGAAAGGCCAGGCCTTTTTTAATGAAGCAATACTTTACATCAATACTTCTATTAGTCTGGCTTGTTTTCAAGGGGGATTCATAAACGTATTAGGCTTTGATTAAGTACAAATACACAATGTTTTTGTTATCATAACTTTTAATTGGCAAAACAAAGTCAAGGTGACCCAAAATTAAAAGTGAATTAATGTAACTGAAAAGGTCATACTGTAAAATGCAGCAATACAAAATTAGTTGTGGTAAAATGCCTTAATTTATGGGATAACTGGAAGGAGTGTGAGAAGTATGTATTTTGACTAAATTAAATTGATTTTGTAATATAAAACATTGTGTTGACTTTTCTCTTCTTGTTTTGATTACATGCACACAGAAACACATCTAGTTGAAAAATTGAGGATCTTGGGTTCCCTTGGGACTTATCTATTGCCATACAATATTCACTGCAACATACAATATCGAGTTTACCATACAATATCCACTGCAACATACAATATCCACTGCAACACACAATATCCACTGCAACATACAATATCTACTGCAACACACAATATCCACTGCAACATACAATATCCACTGCAACACACAATATCCACTGCAACATACAATATCCACTGCAACATACAATATCCACTGCGACACACAATATCCACTGCGACATACAATATCCACTGCGACATACAATATCCACTGCGACATACAATATCCACTGCGACATACAATATCCACTGCGACATACAATATCCACTGCAACATACAATATCCACTGCAACACACACTATCCACTGCAACATACAATTCTCTCGGGAATACAGATGGTTCAAGGTATTAGCATGGCTATCTGAGATTGTGACAGTTAGGTTTGCTTATTTTAAGCTTCTATTGAATATTTGTCTTAAGAGTTATCTTCACAAAACAGAATAAAATATAAGACAAGACTACAGTGTATCATTTAATTGCTGAAATCAGCAGAAATGCGTATATTCTCTAAAGGTGAAAACTGAAGCAACATAAACAGCAATATTGTGACAGCTTGTTTCTATTTGAATGTAAACTTTATAGTCTGTTTATACAGCCTGACAAAGTAATTTCCTTTTTGACCACATCTTGTATGTTAGAGACATGTATGTGTTGAAATTCAAACGGATCATTCTGTACATCTCTAAATGTGTACTGGAGTCTTGACTGTAAAGTGATACCGGCCGTGCCTCCATTTTCTAATTAGATGATGCTAATTGTTCCGTCCTTTTCTCTGTAGTAACCCCTGGTAACACATTCACCTCGCACAAATTTGATTACATGATTATCACTTGAGCCTCTTGTTCTCTTAGCCAATCCAAGCGCTCACATTTTCTCTGTTTTTCCCCATTAAAGCACACAAAATAAGACAAAATATGATAAATACCAGTATTTCATCTGCATGCATAGTTTTATTGTTGTTAAAAATTTATGGAACATCAGTATGATACATTTAGATCATTATTATTTTTTCTCTTTTCAATTTGTTTTTTCTCAAATGCACATTATATAAGGCCATTTAAATCCTCTGAGAAACTGTTCGGTGAATGGTGAGTTAATGTTCCCACTAAACGCAATGGATCCCACTGGCTGTGGTACAGGTCAGCTGGGCCTTAGTTATTAACATATACCTATTCAGCTGTAATTCAAATATGAGAACTATGGCGATGGGGTGCAGCCTTTCTCACAGGAAATATGAAGCCAATTATATTGCATGCTTGGAGCAATACAGGACTTCTCAGGTTTTTCTTCTGCAGTACTGCTGATGTGATTTGCGTCTATTCCACTGGGAGAAAATATTGCATTGGCTCTCTGCCTGGAATTTGAAGTTATCAGAAGTTTTCTTTTACCCTCACAAGATTACCAGTCAACCTACAAAATTATATAACGGCATTCCAAATCTGCCACATGCACTGTAGCATTTTATGTTGTTGTGCTGTAATTGGGAATGAGCCTTAACTTGGATTTAAGGGAAGTTAGGGTATTTTTATTTTTTATTATTATTCTGTCTGCAACTCCCGCACTCTCGGGTACTCGTATGGCAATTATGAAACAGATTGTTGCATGCTGATGATCATAATTGCATGGACAAAAACATGACACCACTGCACAATCATTTTATCAGAACAATCTGCCAAAAAGGAGTATCCATAGTTGTTCATTTCCTTCATCGTCATTGTTATTAAATATGTTTACGGACTAATGAGATGATGTGGTTGATTTGCCATTGTTAGATTGCAAAGTGAGGGGATGGGGGACTGGAAATTAAAGCACTCAGTAATTTTCTTGAATTGGCTATGGACGTATTTATACATTTTCATTTAAAAACATAAGATTGAGCCCATGTCTTTTGTGCATTCAGAGTTATTACCGTCATGGCGTATGGTTTGGAGATTTCTCTGGCGTTCAGTGTATTCTGTTCAGTTTATTGAACTTTATCGTCTGTATGTAGGTTTAAGAGATTCTCTGCCATGCTGTTTTACATTACATATCTGTGTTTCAGCAATCCTATACAGAGGTACTCACAGAGCCAATAGTTTTACATGCTATCCATTTATGTAGCTGGATATTTTTACTGAAGAAATTCAACATAAGGACCTTTTTCAGGGGTACAACAGCAGCACCCCAGCTGGAAATAAAACCCAGAACCTTTGAGTATAAACCCCAGTTTCCTTACCACGATACTACACTGCTGCACCAGTGTAGTTTTGTTCATTATAGCCAATCATTATGCTTTACTCCAAATGTGTGCCACAGCTATCACAAATTTAATAGGATGTAATTCATTGTGTTTTATAATAAAGATTCTCCCATTTTTTGTTGTGATTTCCTTTTTCATAATTACTAATAAACCCAAACTGTTTATGGTCATTTTCTTTATTTGCCATAGACTAAAAAATATATTTTTTGGAAAATGTATGCGTGGCCATTACCACAGGAATACTGACTTCTATTTCACATTGTATTGACAGGGCACACTGTCTCCTAATATGCATGAAATTAATCTATTGTGTATATATGATGGATACATTACCATACCAGTTAAAAGGAGATTAAATATTTTGTGTTTTTCCATTGGAATTAAGATGACAATAGTAAACTGAGAAAAACAATTAGCCCTGATAATATCATTGAAAAACACATTTAGCCATATGTTAAATAAACAAATGTTGCTTCGAAGGTCTTTACAAACCTGTATATGAAATAACCAATGATAACAATGACACAGCATTGCTTCCACAAACAGAAGCAGTCTTATTTTGCAATTGGCTCAAGGGCTAAATTAGGTATTTATATCCACAGATTTAGACTCCACACTCTTAGACTTGGAGAACAATTGCATCAGGAAGATTGACTTTATTTACACTAAGGTTTAGCACAGTGGGTTTTTGGGTAGCTGTATTTGGGTCATATTTAATATTTTAAAAGGAGATGGCAGCCCTTACTTAAAGTGCATTCCTCAGTTCCTCAGTCAGTTTTTTGGACATTAGGTCCATTGCACTGTGATAATGTTTTCTCTCTTATTTACCACCCCATTAGGCAGCAAGTCCATTCATTTCTCTTCTCACAACATTCTCACCCAGCCTGCCTACAGCATTGCAGCTGTAGAATAAAGGGAAATGAATGGCCAGTTATGGATCCAGTTCTTAAATCTCGCATGATATCCTGAATAAGCTCAGGTAGGAAGGAACTGCAGTAGTGTCAGACAATGTAGTATCTGCAGTCCCACTGTTGCAAACCTGGGGCCTGTTCCACAAAGCAGGATTACTGAGTTAGCTGGACAACCCGGAGCCATCCCAAAAGCATCTGATCCATAAGCACTACATAGCATCTTTATAAGCATTACATAGCATCTTTATAAGCACTACATAGCATCTTTATAAGCATTACATAGACATTAGGAAATGCTTAATGTCATTTAACACTAATAATCATGTAAATAGGATCGTATGCTTCATATGCTTTATGAAGGGCTTATAAAGTGCCTATATTGCACTTATGAGGGAGTTAAGTAGCTCTCATACAACCATTGCCATTCAACATCTGATTGCACAAAACTCCAACAAAGAGCTATGCTAACATGCAGCAGCTGTTTCACACCATACCACTCATAAGACAATTTCTGCTTAACTGGTATAGCATTCCCCTTTCAATCCGTGTCTCATAATATGTGACATATTCAGGATGCATAACTCTACCACTTTTCTTAAGGTGTCGAGGAGGGGAGAAACGTACTATACACTCTCAGAAATAAAGGTACAATTGAGGTACATTTTGTTCTTTAAAGAACAAATTTTTCAAATGTGTCCTGTTACGTACAATAATTTTCTGTTTGAGTACTAATAAGTGCCTTTTACAAGCAAAAAAGATAAAGATGAATTACGGGTATAATTGCTGGCTTGGGGTATAATTTTATTTGACAAGCGTTTGGACCTCTTTTTTCCTGAGTGTGCAGGCTTTTCAGGGTTGAATTAAGCTATGAGCTGTTACACTGGGAAAACACTGAACGCACACACACACACACACACACACACACACACCATTAATGATTCCATGATTGCACAGTTAGTCAGGAGACTGATGACATATGACCATTTTGATTGCAAGTGTACTCCAGGGTAATCCCAGGTTTAGTGGTCCCATAAATAACGGTGTATTATGTATAAGTGCATGTTTCTCCCTTAATTCACCAGTCTGGCAGACCTGTGTAATTAAGCTGTAAATAGGGAACCACATCTCTCCTCCACACTGCCCACAGTCCTCAGTTTCCCATTACGGAGTGGGGTCAATGGAGCAAATGATAGGTCTATATTCACAGGAAATTGCACCAGCCTCCCAACAGCCTTGCAATCTTGGTGACAGACTCTGCTTCGTGACTCAAAATGAATGGCTGACCATTAAATATCTAAAACTGTTTAAATAAAAATGTATGTTTTTAGCATGAACTGTATTTTCCTATTAGCAATCTCTGCTCTTTTTTTTCAGGTGAATTGCACAATTATTGGTACAGAAATGCAGACTGGAGGGAGAGTCGGGTGAGACTGAGATTGCGATCCGGGGGTGGGGTGGGGTCACAGAACATAGATTGCTGTCTTGGGCCCCTGTATATATACAATGTGTTATGTTTTGTGAATAGTACCGGTTTCACATTCTCAAAGGAGCATACTGCTTGCTTTATTTATGCTGTTAATGTCATACCTTTAGGCCTGAGTGTGCTAAATCCCCAGGTTACATAATCCTTAGAAAGTGTGCCTTTGCTGCTTTCAGCGTGGAACTGTGTAGTTACGTGCAGTTTCCACTGTTTACATGTGACCTGGGGCCACATGCATAAACAGTGCTGAGCAGAAAAATGCCTTCAGAAAGCCACGTAAGCGAGTTTCCAACGCAGAAATTCAGATGTATAATATAACACATGCTGTGAGAATCTGCATACCTCTGCACACAATGGACACCATACGTACGCAATGTTTGGAGTCCGTGTGATATGGCGACACTGTGACCGAAAGGCAGAGGTAGAAAATGCAAAACTTTTTTTAAGCAGATTTCCGACTTTCACCCTGAGCGTTCTTTTACGCATTCGTTTACTCACAGTTCACGTAAAAAAATAATTGTAAATGAAGTCATTGTAGAATTAATTATGTTTAGTAAAACACATAATTTGAGCTGAATGTACTGAAAATGATGCATTTGTCGTGAGGAATCCACTTGGTTCATGGAATGCTCTCATGCCAGAATTAATTTAAAAATAGAAAATGAATAAATAAATACATTTCCTTCAGGATTAACTTGTTGTACTGTGTTAATAATCAAGGCCAAAGTATGTAAAACGAACATGACAAGTTACATGCAACTACTGTTGTATAAGAAAAGTCGTTATTATACTAGCATAGTTAAAATGTAAAATTTCCATGTCTTGGAGCTACAATAATTCCTGTGTTTTATGATTCTCCTTCCAGTGGGGGGGTCATGTATGGTGTAAGCTGGAGATGAATGGCGTCACTCCTAAACATAACATTCCTTAAGTAAGGATGACCGAGCCACTACTTGGAATGTGAGAACACTGGCAGGGGAGAGAGTCATAGACAAATAGGCAGCTGCTTCAAAAAGAAATAAAAAAAATTTTCATGGAATTAATGGGTGTAGTTGGGGCCACGTTTATAAAATATGTTCTTAGATTTAAAGAAACGTAGACTTAAAATCATTTCCAAAGTTGCCTACGCTTGTTTTGTTTATTTTTTTTTAACAAAAAAGTTGCTGACATCGGTTTAAAGTAGCGAATCTGCATTTTACACACTTGTGATATATTCAAATTAACTTTTTTTACATTACATTATAGGCATTTAGCAGACGCTCTTATCCAGAGCGACTTACATACTTCTTATTACATTTATCCATTCATACAGCTAGATATATACTGAAGCAATGCAGGTTAAGTACCTTGCTCAAGGGTACAACGGCAGTGTCCTACCTGGGAATCGAACCTGCAACCTTTCAGTTACTTAACCATTATTCTACACTGCCGCCCATACTTCAATTTGAAGCCACGTGATCGTGCTTTACAATTACCCCTTCTTGTAAATATGACCAATAACAGCCATTTACCTCCAAATAAGGTTGTTCAGCATTTCTCGCACTCTTCATTACTAAAATTGATTATGATTGATTACCAGTTAAATGTTGTTCTTAAAGTGCAAACACGGTCCACTTTGGGGATTCGCACACAGCCCTTGAATAGCCCTTTAATGTGCAGTACCTCCACATAGCCAGCAGGTAATTAACTTAGGTCCAGCATGAACTATATGTAGAGATATGCTCGGGAATGTCCGTTGGATCTGCAGCCACAAAGTTTACCAATGCTCTTCACCGGCGTTGAAGATGTCGGGACTGATCCCCAGGAGTGTATTCAGGCAATCTCCAAAAGGCCACCAGGGAAGGAGAAGATAATGCGGGGGAGGAGTGAGGCAGCGACTGGGAAGGCTGAGCTCTGTTTCGACAGTGGACAGAGAACGCGACACTGCGTGTAGCCGATGGAGGAAAGTCGTGGAGGCGGAGTTTGTGTGTTGGACTGGTTGATGACATTGGACATCTCGGGACAGCGGGGGCTATTTTTAATCATGACGTTGGGCTGTATTATTTGATATGTTTGTTTGTGTGTTGTGGGTCTGCCCCGCTGTCTGTCTTCTTTGTCTGTCTTCTTTGCTGGTGGCTACAACTGAAGTTCCCTATCGAGAAAATAAAAGTTATTCTATTCTATTCTATTCTATATGTGGTGTAAGCCACTATTTAGGATACAATATAGGCCGGCAGTGTAGTACAGTGGTTAACTGGGACTGGAACTGACTAGGTAGGCAGGTTGCAGGTTTTCCCAGGAGGGACACTGCCCGTGTGTACCCCCCAAGGGGTACTTACCTGCATTGCTGCTTATATATATCCAGCTGTATAAATGGATAAATGTAATAAGAAGTATGTAAGTCGCTCTGGATAAGAGCGTCTGCTAAATGCCTATAATGTATAATGTAATATGATCATAGGACCATTTTATAAATGAGGGCCCCCAGTCTCTAGCAGGAATGTATGCCGGTACAACAGATTTCAGTCTGATAGAATAAGCAAATGTAGAAACAACCTGTTTCTCATGTCAGGTCCTGCGGTTTCCATTGAACATCAATGAATCATACATCCAAATATAATTACAGTAGGTTATAGATTACCAAAATTAATTTGCCTCTAAATGACACTTTAATTTACACCCCCCCCCAACAGGATACAAAAGGGCTGCCAGGCAACAATTGTTTTATGAATATTTCTGGCATGTAAATGAACTTGCACGGTAAAGTGGTAAAAACATTTTACATTTATGCATGAGGGAGACAACAGACACTTCCATTTGAGAAACAATCACTTTTTAGCCACATTTCAGTAAGAAATTCAAATCATGATCTATTTGCTTGAGTATAAATGGGAGGAGAAAACATACTCGTAATATTCCATGCTGTTTCTCCACCTACATACTCGTAATATTCCATGCTGTTTCTCCACCTACATACTCGTAATATTCCATGCTGTTTCTCCACCTACATACTCGTAATATTCCATGCTGTTTCTCCACCTACATACTCGTAATATTCCATGCTGTTTCTCCACCTTACGATGTTCACGTACATTGCCATAGGCTTTTTATGAAAATACTATTTAAGATGAAAGAACAGGGTTATTGACGTCAAGCTGTATATAATTGAGACACAGAATTGCAAGGACATTCAAAATACTAATTGAGCACCAAGTGAAATGCAACTGAGAGATGTTTCAATAGGTTTTCTGCTTCAGGAAAATAGTGAGCTGTCCATGAATCACATCACCCCCAATTGTTTTCACGTTGATCTCATCAGGTTTATTAAGCTTTGATTCATATACAGCATATGTAATTTGAATGCAAGAGTGCATGCTTAAAAACCTCCTTCTATAATCAACCTCGTATGCCACCACAGACATAATGAACAAGCTTTTCTCTAATTGGTATATTGAACAAAACGGTGTCTTGATGCACACAGTGAATTAAACATGCTAGGAAAGCGGTAGATCATGGCTAGTTTTAAGTTTATTTATATATTTTATAAACCAATGACTTTATGATGAACCATGCAGTGGTTGTCAATCACAAGTTAATTGTGTAATTATTAAGGAATTATACATAGGTAGGTAGTGCATATACAGTGTACATTACTTTGTTACATTGTACTTACGATTGTAAAAACTGTATTTCCACATTTTAATGCTGCACATTTCCTGTTTGGAGTTCATAATGTCAAAATAATGAATAAACTGAATAGCACATATTATGACTGTGGGTACTTCAATTTGACAGCAGTAGAAACAAAACTCAATACATCAGCAAACAGGTTTTTATACATTTAAGCATAATGTAATTCTCAAGTAATTGTAATTTTGAAGTATAATGTAATGTAAGAGTTTTTGGCCAAGCTTTTAGGTGTGAAAGGATGTAGAAAGGGTTTATGTGTTCTCTCCAGGCGCTGTCCATGGTGCTGAAATTGGGTTCACCCTGGATCATTCATTCTCCCATTCTCCACCCCCAGGTTAATCATTACTCTACCTTTTCTACCTGTCCCCGCAATGTCCTTCTGTTAAGACTACTCTGCCGTCCACACTACCACTCTACAATCTGACATTACACCTTTACATTTCACTTTTCCTCTCAGAACCGTTTCTAAAACTTCAATGACTTCATTCAATAAAATGCACAAAGGTGTATGATGAATATTATTTTTAATTAAAAAAATAAACGTACATTTCAGAACGAATGAAACATTTTGCAGTGGAGGACCAGCTGCAGGCCATTTTTAATGGGGATGGCAACGTTATCTCCTTAATGGAGTGCTATCGTTGCGACAGACTCATTTCACCAATTCTGAATACCGCCCTGTTCACATTCCCCACGGAAACCGTAAAGGATGAACATGTGACCTCCATTACCAGACAGCACTCCTCTGACAACTGAACAATTATTTATTGTTTATTATTATTATTCATGTATTTATTTGAGTTTCTTTTTTGCAATAATTATACAGAAACTGCCTCTCAACTAAGCAACAACCTGTGGAAAATTTGAAACCAGGGGAGTATTCCAGAAAGCACGATTACTGAGTTACCTGGAAAACTGCACTGAGTAGAACTCAGCTCTTTTTACTTTACTTACAGTCCACGGTCCAGATATTGGAGGATTCCGGGTTTTACTCAGCTAACTCAGTAATCCTGCTTTCTGGAATACCCCCCCAGTTTAACAAGTTTAAATTTCTGATTTAAATCCCTAGACCCTAGACCTAAACCTGCATTAGAACTGGATCTTATCCAGTCCATTTTACATTATGTTTAACTTTGACTTACGAATAAATAAAATAACTTTTTTTTTTCTTAATTTCAGCAAACACCAAAATTTATTAGGTGAAAACTAATTTCTTCACAAACATAAATTAGCATTTTATAATGAGTCTTATTTGAGGACAAATGTTGACAAGAATCTTTGCCCGTATCACTAAAAGGCCTAACTTCTGGAATGTAAATGAACCTGCTAAATATTCCAAAAAACACTGCAGTCTAATTTCCACGGTTTGCTTTATCAGGTTGTCTAGAAAATGAACACCGAGGTCAGAGAGACCCAGTAAGTATACCTTTGTCACACTGTGCGATCAATCTCAGGGGAAATGTATAATATCTTTATTGTCTCATCTCTAACCAGATAAATGCTTGAAGCACCCTTCCCAAAAGAAACATTTAGATGCTTTCATAGTTTTTATTATTTAAGCATCTGTTCTCTGAAGTGATATTAGGGCTTTTTGACACAATTCCATTATTTTCTGTGAAATTAAAAATGTCCACTGATTAATAATTCATATAAAATGCTATTGCAAGAGGTGCATGCTATAGATGTTATCATTTTTACCATAACCATAACATAATGTGTCAAGCATATGTGTGTGCTTGTGTGTGTGCTTGTGCATGTGTGTGTGTGTGTGTGTGTGTGTGTGCGTGTATGTATGTGCATGTGTGTGCGTGTGCATGTGTGTGCTCGTGTGTGTGTATGTGGTTGTCTGTCTGTCTCTATGTGTGTGCGTACGCGTCTGAGGTCATTTTGGTTGACAAGCAGTTAAAAAGCAATCGCAACAAAGCCACCAGCTAGCCCAGAACAACAAGCAGCTGTGAGCCGTGAGTCGTCAGTCTTCCAGTCTGGCATTATCTGAAGAGTAATGGATTAGTGGTGCAGAGAGCCGTTGCCACTGACTGTGAATGTTTGTCCTCGGCCCTGTAAAACACAAGCCACTCTTCTTCCTCTAATTCAATCCATTATTCCCTGGGCATGACTCATTGTTTCATTTTGGCTATTGAACTTCCTGGAACCCAGGAAAACACAGCAAACACAACCACTAAGACCACCGCCTAATAAGGACAAACAGAAACAATTATTCTTTTTATTTTTAAGTGAGAAATGGGGGATAAGAAATTATTTATTCCCTTGGAAGGCTGATGACGTTTCCTAATAAATCCCCAAATAATTGTTCATTCTGGCACAACTCTGAAATGCATCAGCTTGATCACAAATATCTTTCAGGATAGTTGCCATCTTTTCTCATTTTTTAAATCGGTATATTGTTTGTGAGGAGAAAGGCTATAGAAGATATTCATGGCCATGATTTACCTTTGAAGAGACGTTTAATCTCAGAGTTTTTCCATTTGGCTGCCAAACCAAGAGAGATGGGGACAACTTATTGTTTGCTGTCAGGAAATTCCACAATCCACAAAGCCAAATTGCTGTCTATGAATGGTAAATATGATGTATTTTGTAAAAACAGCAGTACAATGATACCATTTCCAACAAATTGAACTGGATGACAGCACACTCCCTGTGCTTGTTCCCCTTCTTAAGGTTCCAGCTTTAAGGTAATAAACATTATTTTATTGTCACCAAATCAAAGCTCAAAATAACATAGAGAATCATACATTTTTGACAACAGTAGGAGAGAGTGAGAGCTAAGCAATTAGCAAACCAATAAATTAGCAGTAAATGTGAGCTGACACACATGTTGACAATGCGAGAGAGTAACAGAGCAAGACAGGGTTCCCGTTAAAAGGGGCAGGGAGATTGAATTTGAACGATTCATCCTCGAATGTGCTTTAAAAAACAGTTTCAGTAATGAAAGAGAGCGCAGGGTGGCTCCCGGCAGTGTGTTTTCTCCTGTGGAAATGAGAGGTTGTTTCTATCACTCAGCTTACGTGCTGCAGTTTTCAACGCGGGAGAGTTCGTCGGGATGCCTCACGTGTAGCTCGTGTCCTACAGAACTGAATCATGACTGAGCACTGAGTGAGAAACCCAGTCCAAAAATGACATCAGTGTGTTTTCCATGAAGGAGATGTGCGTCGTGTGTTGCCTTATTGCCATTCTACAATCATTTCATTACATTTCGTATTGAAGTCATACCCAAGTTCCATCAGTAATAACGGTATAAGCAAATAAAACTCCGTTATCCATTTAAGACAGCTTTTCCCTTACTGTGGAATGGCGTTAATTAAAGGATCAAGGGCTTTTATTAAACACCAAAGCCGCAATTCTTCAGATAATTTATTACATTTTTTTAAAAGTGAGAAGAGGATGGTATCAGCAGGCTACAGTGTGTGGAGGAGAAATATAAAAGATTAAATACATTATGAGGACTACAGCAGCAAGGTAAAACAGCTGTGGTAAGAACAGTGATTTTTAACATCTTTTATGCCAAAAAATAAGCGTATTTACTGGGGTGTAAATATAACACTGCTGGTGCACGTTTAACACTCTATGGTGTTTATATGAGACCACGTTCTAACCCTAGGGTGTTAAAGGTACACCACCATTTTTGAGAGAGTTCTAGTAAGCCTGCAGCCATAGCCTTCTGTAGAACCTTTTATAAATGGCTGAATCAAAGCATATTAGTATAGACATCTACATCACCACCATGCAGTCTAATGCATGAAACAAATTCTCAGCTTCCCACTTTGGCTTAGAGTAGGGTGTAGCACGCAGTGCCAAAAAGACTCGCGCAGAACACAGTCCTGGGCATAGGAACACAGTACCTCATAGCCTCTGTTTTTATTTGCACCTGTTAATGAAGTCGTTGTCAATGTTATTTTTATTTAATTTTACTAGGGGATGCCGGGGAAATCAATGCGAGGAATCAATGAAGCCTATAAAAAAAATAAAAAATAGTTCGGTCGGGAACAGGTTTGACAGAATGAGAAATGGAGAAGAGTCTGGATTAGGGAGGAATGTTAATCAGTGGCGGTAACGGGATACATTCCCCACACGGAGGGGAGAAGGGGGTTTTCTGTGCACCACTGTACAGATCCTTTTTTTGGGGGGGTCCTTTTTTTTAAAGGATGAACAGAAGGTATGAGTTGGGAGAGAATAAACGTAAGTGGATCCAGAGGAGGATTGTGTTTGCCGAAAAATTAGGCTACTCTCCGGAAGTTGTAATTGTGCACGGCGCACTTTAATAAACCATGATTCTCCCCATAAGCCTAAATAGCCTCTTAAAGAAGCCTTAACTGCAACAGCGGGCTGCTAAAGGCCATTCGGACTTGGGCCTCTGATTCAGACGCCGTCTCCCGGATTGTAGGCATGCGTTCATTCAGCGGGAAGGAATTGAACGCTCTCATTGTGATTAAACAGCAGTAAAATATTAAAGGTAAGTTCTGGGGTTAATTATAAAACACAGAAAAGGGCAAAGTCCTATTCACTTTCTTTATAGCACACAATAAATAAGATGAACTCTTGAAGACCTAAAGTATAAGCATTTGAGGGGTATAGAAGTGAAAGCTAGTGGTTTGGATTGCAGGAACGGACACAGTCAGATATATGCTTTCGTAATATGCCTCTCCAAGTAATTACTCAAGGGTATTCATGCTCCCCGCTTGCATTGCATCCAATCTTCACCTGCCTTGATTATCAAGCATGTTGGAAACCACCATTATCTATCAACTTCACTTCACTTCAGGGTGCATTCTGGGAAAGATCCATAAAGGTCTATATAATGCACCTTTCCCAGCGCCTGCACGCAATCAAGTGCCTCTTCTCAATGCAATCGCGTGTGATACATGTAAATATTTATAAATCATAAATTTATAAAATCATAAGATAACGTGGACAAGATCAGAATCTGGATGGGGGAAACCTGATTTTATATCAGCAATCTTTTTCCGAGATTCTTTGTGAATATAGGCCCAAGTCCTCAACTGTCTTTTTTAACGGAATATGCCTGAGACCATATTGTGAAAATGGTACATTTTTGTAAACTATTTGTAGACTACTGGCATTGTTTCACAAATATCCAGCTTGTGTGAGCATTAAAAACTATTAAATAAACTCTAGCAACTACATACAATATATAGAAATATAGAATACATCAGTTAGCAAGAATACCAACTGGGCGGTCCATATTCAGGTGTATATTTTTATGTTAATAGATTTTCTGTCCTACTAATTTACCACATGTAGTGTAATAATCACAAATAGAACAAGTAATAATTATGAAACCTAAATAATTCAACATACGGTGAGTGTCCCTTCCATCCAATAGGCCCAGCATAACCAGAACTGAATACAGGGTAACATATATCTGTGGTGTTACTGCTGTATTGAGATGAAATGGGAAAAAACAGGCTGTAACAAACAAGAGTGCAACCAGGAAAACATATTGGCTCACTTCCAAAGTTAGTTCTCTGACCAAGTACTCTGTGTTATTGACGGCTCAGAGCTGCAAACTGAAGATATAGGCACAGGTACCAAGCTCAATGTTTTCATATTAGCTCTTATTTCTGACTAGTATGAACTGCCATGCTAATGCTTCAACTCTTCTAAGTTTACAGACTATGCATTATTCCATCTTAACTTTCATCAAATTCATACTGTACATACATAAATACATGCATACATACTGTACATACATATGTACATACATATGTACACACACACACACACATTTGGAAATCAGCTTAATACTGTCATTTGGACTTTTCAGTTATGGATTTAGATTTTTTATTTTTTATTTTTAAAGCAGGACACTAATTTGTGTTTCTGAGAATTCAAGTTTTGGCACAAAGCTGATGATTCTCTCTTGTGAGTGCTGCGTCACTTGTTTTCTGCGTACCTGCCACATTTCTCTGGGCTTAAACTGATGCTACTAACAAAAGCAAGATTCACTTTTCTGTTTAGTTTCATATGTAAGACTATAAGACTTATAATCCTCAAAAAGTGAAAATCTTTGGGTTATTCCAAAAGAAAGTCTGCAGTAACTCTAATGCTAGCTCCTGAACCTGACTCAAATTCTGCCTCAAACCAAACACCGATACTTTTCATATACCCTACTTACCACCATAAGGTGAAAACTGAATCATCATAGGATGTGATTTTTTATTGAGACAGGTTATAAACAATTTAAATATGCTGAAAACAATTGATTATTTATAAGGACATGTAGGCCTATATGAAATAATTTTTATGAAAAATATATACTTGTACTTTTCACACAGTAAGTATTACTAAACCTAACCCTAATCTCATGACTTAATGTATGACTATAAAATTTACCACCATAAGGTGAAAATGGAGTCATCTTAAATATGTAATTTTTCAGTCATATGAGTGAGAAACAATTGATATACAGTACACTGAAAACAATTAAATATTTACAATGACAGATAGTTGCAGTAATGTTTTATGAAAAAGGTATTTTGGATTATCCAAAAACAAAACTGTTGCACTTGTCACGAACCAAACACGGGCTGAACCCAAATGCACGACCAAGAGACAGGGAAACAGGAATGGGTGTTTATTAGGAGCTTTGGGGTAGTCCCAAGCTCAACACAAACTTAACACAAAGTCAAAAGTGTCCAGGAAGTAGCGAACTGCTCCAAACCGGAGCTGGGCTTGTACTGGGCCAGGAGGCCCACACTGGAACCGGATCACGGGAACGAAGGTTTGTTCCGAACCGGAACTGGACTTGAACTGGACCGGAAGATCCAACAGGAACTGGATCACGGGAATGAAGGATTGGTTCCGAACCGGAACTGGACTTGATCTGGACCGGGAGGTCCAACAGGAACTGGATCACGGGAACAAGGCTTTTGTTCCGAACCGGAACTGGACTTGATTTGGACCGGGAGGTCCAACAGGAACTGGATCACAGGAACGGACTCTGGACCGGAGGGTCCAACAGGAACTGGGCTGGAGGCAGAGAATGCAACTGCGCAGGCAACGTTGGTCTTGGCGGGGGTACCGCAACACAGACAGGGAGACTGGACTGCTACAGGCTGGATCCATGGAGAACATTGGTCTGGGAACCAAGGAGGTAGATCGGGGGGAACCCACAGCAGAGCTTTAGTGAAACAGCACCAACATACAGGAGACCATGAAACGCACGAACAACGTTAACGAACTGGTGCCGAATAGCAGCCAGCGAGAGGTATAAGTAGGGGAGTGAAATTGAAACCAATAACCAAAAGCATGAGGAATGTAACCGAGGGTGATTGACTAATTGACTGGTGCGGAATGCATGCAGGAAGGGGGAAAGGAGATAGGTTGAACCTAAAGTGAGGGAACAGAGAGAATCAGACAGAAGGGGCACGCCCAGCCTGTAGCGACAGGGAAAACACAGACACAGGGAATCCATCATGACACGGGAGGAAAGGGAAAACATGGAGAACGGACAGGAAGGGAGCGGAACGTTACAGTACCCCCCCCTCAAAGAACGCCACCTGGCGTATCCGGAGGCCTAGTTTTGTCCGGGAACTGCTTGTGGAAGTCCGAGATGAGAGAGTGGTCCAGAATGAGGCTCTTGTGGAGCCAGGACCGCTCCTCCGGGCCATAACCCTCCCAATCGACCAGGTATTGGAAGCCCCGGCCCTTGCGGCGAATGTCGAGTATCCGACTCACCGTGTAGGCCGGGGCGTGGTCGATGATCCGGGGCGGGGGTGGAGTGACCGCCGGGGCACTGAGGGGGCTGGAGGCGACAGGCTTTATCTGACTCACGTGGAACACGGGGTGGACCTTAAGGGAAACAGGAAGGGAGAGTTTAACAGAAACGGGGTTGACCAGACAAACAATGGGGAAGGGACCAATAAACCGGGGTTGAAGTTTCTTGGATGACGTGGGGAGGGGAATATTGGCTGTGGACAGCCAGACCTGCTGACCGGCCCTGTACTGCGGGGCTGCGGTCCTGTGAAGGTCCGCCAGACGCTGGGTACGGGAGTTTGAGCGAAGGAGTGCGGTGCGTGTGAGTTTCCACGTCCGCTTGCATCTCAGGAAGTGGGACTTGACGGTGGGAACTGCCACCTCGGCTTCCTGGGCCGGGAGGAGGGGAGGTTGGTACCCCAATGAGCACTCGAAGGGCGACATCCCCGTGGATGCGCATTTCAGGGAGTTATGCGCATACTCCACCCAAGGGAGGAAACGGCTCCAGGAAGCGGGGTTGCGAGCAGTAATGCACCGCAGGGCGGCCCCCAGGTCCTGGTTCGCCCTCTCCGCCTGGCCGTTGGTCTGGGGATGGAACCCCGATGACAGACTAGCCGACGCACCCAGGGCCACACAGAACGCCTTCCACACCTGGGAGGAGAATTGGGGCCCACGGTCCGATACGATGTCGGATGGGATCCCGTGCAGCCTGACCACGTGCAGCACCAGGAGCTCCGCTGTTTCGAGGGCGGAAGGGAGTTTGGGAAGAGGGATAAAGTGAACCGCCTTGGAGAACCGGTCCACAATAGTCAGGATGGTGGTGTTGCCCTCTGATAATGGTAGCCCGGTGACGAAGTCTACCCCAATGTGACTCCAAGGACGGCCCGGGACCGGGAGGGGGTGGAGAAGCCCGGAGGGAGGCTGGTGGGATGCCTTGCTCCTGGCGCAAACGGGGCAGGCTAGGACAAACGCACGGGTATCCCCCTTGAGGGTGGGCCACCAAAAGCTCCTCCTGGCCAGGGCGATGGTTCTG
Organism: Ilyophis sp. 1 JC-2022; assembly: GCA_022702515.1. Lineage (NCBI taxonomy): Eukaryota > Metazoa > Chordata > Actinopteri > Anguilliformes > Synaphobranchidae > Ilyophis > Ilyophis sp. 1 JC-2022. The sequence continues at coordinate 130,417,167 of CM040404.1, forward strand.
GCAACCCCTGGGTGACAAGCCAGACGGGAGGCGTGAACCCATTCCAGAACCTGGGGACGGACAGAGTCGGGCACAAACAGAGAGGGGTTAGGGTTATTGCGGGGATCCGGTTGGGAGGCCTGGGCGGCCTTCACGACTTCTTCGATCTCCCAGGACACCGCAGCCACAATACAGGAAGTGGGTATAATGGGCTCCGGGTCAGCAGGACTGGAGGGGGGGGAAAAAATACGGGACAGGGCATCAGCCTTGGTGTTACGAGAGCCAGGGCGGTAGGTGACTGAAAAATTAAAACGGGCAAAAAACAGCGACCACCTAGCCTGACGGGCGTTAAGCCTCTTGGCGGACCTTATATAGATTAAATTGTGGTGGTCCGTGAGGACAATAAAAGGGTTACCTGCCCCCTCCAGCCAATGACGCCATTCCTCCAGTGCCAGCTTTATTGCTAGAAGTTCCCGGTCCCCGACATCATAATTGCGCTCGGCGGAGGACAGTCTCCGGGAGAAGAAGGCACAGGGATGGAGCTTGCTGTCCAAGGCGGCACGCTGAGACAGAATGGCCCCCACCCCGGTGTCGGAGGCATCAACCTCCACAGTAAACTGACGGGTGGTGTCGGGGTGACAGAGAATGGGGGCAGTGGAAAATCGAGCCTTGAGTTGTTCAAAGGCCCGTTGAGCCTCGGGATTCCAGCAGTAGGGAATGGACGTGGAGGTGAGTTTGGTAAGTGGGGCAGCAATGACACTGTAATTGCGGATGAACCGACGATAAAAATTGGCGAACCCGAGGAACTGTTGGAGGTGCTTACGTGAGGATGGTTGGGGCCATTCTGTCACCGCCTTGACTTTGGTAGGGTCCGCCCGGATACTGCCCTTCTCAATGATGAAGCCGAGGAACGGGACAGACGAGACGTGGAACGAGCACTTCTCGGCTTTCACGAAGAGTTGGTTCTCCAGTAGCCGCTGGAGAACCTCCCGGACGTGGAGAACGTGTTCCTGGGGGGATTTGGAGAAAATGAGGATGTCATCTATGTAGACAAAGACACTCTTGCCCGACAGGTCACGCAGGACATCATTCACCATCCCCTGGAAGACTGCTGGGGCATTAGTGAGGCCGAACGGGACCACCAGGTACTCGTAGTGGCCCAACGGGGTGTTGAATGCAGTCTTCCACTCGTCCCCCTCGCGTATACGCACCAGGTGGTACGCGTTACGGAGGTCGAGTTTGGTGAAGATGACTGCCTGGGAGAGGGGTTCAAAGGCAGTGTTAATGAGGGGAAGAGGGTACTTGTTGCGGACCGTGACCTCATTGAGACCCCGGTAGTCGATGCAGGGCCGCAATGAGCCGTCCTTCTTCCCAACGAAGAAGAACCCTGCACCAACCGGGGATGAGGAGGGACGGATTATGCCTGACGCAAGTGACTCGTGGATGTAGGTCTCCATGGCCAGCTTCTCCGGGCCCGACAGGCTGTAGAGGCGACCAGATGGAAGCTTGGCTCCCGCCAGCAGGTCGATGCAACAGTCGTAGGGTCTGTGGGGAGGCAAAGACAGGGCACGTGACTTTGAAAACACTTGTGACAGGTCATGATAATGGCTGGGAACATTGGCTAGGTCGGGTACAGGAGGGATAGGTCTGTTACTCGTGGCCCCCGGGGGGGGTAGAGCGGAGCGGAGACAGTTGGCTAGACAGTGGCCGCTCCATGCCAGGATGCGACCGGCTAGCCAATCGATGTGGGGGTTGTGGAGGCGCAGCCAGGTCTGTCCCAGGACCATGGAGGACTGTTTGGAGTGGATCAGTAGGAGTTGGATCGTCTCCCGATGATTTCCAGAAACAACGAGCTGTAGGGGAACGGTGGAGTGGGTTACTAACCCCAGACTCCTACCGTCCAGGGCGTGAGCAGTGATGGGGTTGGGTAAGGCCTCCGTGGGGATCCCGTATCTCTTGACAAAGGTGATATCAATGAAACTGGAATCGGCCCCGGAGTCGATCAGGGCAAATGTAGAGGCGGTGTTGTCCCTCCACAGGAGAGTGACCTTGAATTCAAGGCGGTTCTGGGCCGCATGGTTTGGGATGATGGGGGTCGTCAGTACACCCAGTCTTACTGGCGAGCCCTTTCTTTTGGGCGGAAGACGGGAGGGATTCTTCTCTCGCTCACGGGCCCGGGTTCTGAGACGGTTATCGATGGCGATAGCCAAGCTGATGAGGCCATTGAGCGAGTTAGCTTCCTCCCGAGTCGCTAGCTGGTCCTTCAGCTCCTCGCTGAGAGCCTGACGAAAGGCCCCCTGAAGGGAGGTGTCGTTCCATCCCGCCTCAGCAGCGAGGGTGCGGAACTGGATGGCCATCTCCGCTACGCTGCGGCTGCCCTGTCGGACCTGTAGGAGGCGCTGGGTAGCGTCTAGACCGCAGATCGGGTGGTCAAAGACGCGCCGCATCTCCGCGGTGAAGAGGGCGAAGTTGTTGCACGTCGGAGCCTGACTGTCCCAAATAGCTGTGGCCCACTCCAGAGCACTGCCTCCCAGGCTGCTCATGACGAAGGCGATCTTGCATGGGTCGGAGGCGAAGGAGGTGGGCTGCATGCGAAAGACGATGTCGCACTTCATTAAAAATTCGCGGCACCTCCCCAGCCCCCCGCGGTATAATTCGGGGTGTTGAACTCTGGGCTCCCGGCCAGGAGAGGGGACCGGAACCTTGGGAGACAGTTCGGGTGTTGGGCCCACAGGGATCCGAGGAAGAGGCAGGTGAAGCGCTAGTTGAGCAACCTGCTCCGTAAGCCTCCCCAGCACTTCCAACACGTCGTCCATCCGGTGGCCCTGTTGGTCGCTGACCGCGGATTGGGTGCGGAAGGCGTGGCGGATCCGCTCGAGGTCGGCTGGGTCCATGTTTTAAGACCAGTTCGTTCTGTCACGAACCAAACACGGGCTGAACCCAAATGCACGACCAAGAGACAGGGAAACAGGAATGGGTGTTTATTAGGAGCTTTGGGGTAGTCCCAAGCTCAACACAAACTTAACACAAAGTCAAAAGTGTCCAGGAAGTAGCGAACTGCTCCAAACCGGAGCTGGGCTTGTACTGGGCCAGGAGGCCCACACTGGAACCGGATCACGGGAACGAAGGTTTGTTCCGAACCGGAACTGGACTTGAACTGGACCGGAAGATCCAACAGGAACTGGATCACGGGAATGAAGGATTGGTTCCGAACCGGAACTGGACTTGATCTGGACCGGGAGGTCCAACAGGAACTGGATCACGGGAACAAGGCTTTTGTTCCGAACCGGAACTGGACTTGATTTGGACCGGGAGGTCCAACAGGAACTGGATCACAGGAACGGACTCTGGACCGGAGGGTCCAACAGGAACTGGGCTGGAGGCAGAGAATGCAACTGCGCAGGCAACGTTGGTCTTGGCGGGGGTACCGCAACACAGACAGGGAGACTGGACTGCTACAGGCTGGATCCATGGAGAACATTGGTCTGGGAACCAAGGAGGTAGATCGGGGGGAACCCACAGCAGAGCTTTAGTGAAACAGCACCAACATACAGGAGACCATGAAACGCACGAACAACGTTAACGAACTGGTGCCGAATAGCAGCCAGCGAGAGGTATAAGTAGGGGAGTGAAATTGAAACCAATAACCAAAAGCATGAGGAATGTAACCGAGGGTGATTGACTAATTGACTGGTGCGGAATGCATGCAGGAAGGGGGAAAGGAGATAGGTTGAACCTAAAGTGAGGGAACAGAGAGAATCAGACAGAAGGGGCACGCCCAGCCTGTAGCGACAGGGAAAACACGGACACAGGGAATCCATCATGACACGGGAGGAAAGGGAAAACATGGAGAACGGACAGGAAGGGAGCGGAACGTTACAGCACTAACTGTAATGTTGGCTACTGGACCTGCCTCAACCATAATACTAATTGAATTCCAAACCCTAACTCTAATCTCATCCACGTAAACATTCATATTGATTGATTTGTTTCTTATCACATTGCATTTATTAACTAAAATAAAAATTTTAAAAAAATATTAGAATATTGTATAATTCAATGCTATTTTCTAAATATTCAGAGCTAGATTGAAAAGTTAGCATTATTTTGGACCATGATTAACAAGAGCTACATTTCAGTTAGACTGCTGAATGTTACAGTGAATTGAGCTCTTTTTGGAGGCTTCAATAATTTGCCTTTAATTGGTTTTATAGTCAGATATAGTTTTGTGCATGCAGTATTTCCACTTGGCAAAACCCAATGACTTCCAAAAGTGGCAGAGATAAACACTGCTGAAAATATACACGTAAAAATATTTCTGTGTAAATTCAACACTATTTATATGAGTCCTTATCGGGTCAAATATAATCTGTGAGTTGATTTAATGCTGAACATTTTGCTGCGTAGGTAATGGTCGGCCTTCTGTTTGTTCTCTCTGCTATCGACCTCAGGCATGAGAAACACCACAAATAATTGTTTTAGAAAAATATGAACACCCCCAAATGTAGCACAGAAAATTTTAAACAAAGCCCATTGTCTTTTGATTGAGTCACCCCCATGCATAAAAGCACCGGAGGGAATATGACGTTTCCTTTCCGAGCAAAGTGACACAAAACAGAGACCTTTTGCACACCAGTCAGAATAGTGGGCTTGATGCAATTACATCAAATTATTGCGACGCCACACTTCAGACCTGATTCCCCTCCATCTGCTAAACGGTGCACATAGTGAGCCCGTGGAGCATGAAGACTGAATCACACCCACTCCCACATTTTTCACAATTCAACTCTCAAAAGGCCAAGTTAGCGCATGAATCATTTCGAACAGCACAGGAAAAACACACAGAAATGAATTTGACCCTTTGTCCTCTCTTAGAAGCATTTCTCCCTCCACTTTTGAAGCTGAGCTACATTTTCAACAACAGTTTATAATGATGAGACTCTGCAGGAGAAGGTTAAGAGACCTCTGGTTTAGCTGCAGTGTTGCTTGGCGGCGCCAGCTGTCCTATCAGGGCAGGAGCAGACAGGATAAATTATGGCTCAACAGCAATTGCATCATTGACAGATATTCTCGTATACTGTAAATTATTTTATTATTTAATTCTCTAGGATTTATAATGGCCTTGAATGGCTTATAAATTCTCAGTTGGGACAGGGGAGGTTGCTGGGCTGATCTATTGCTCTTATCGGTAAGTATCCTGGGAATACAAAAATACATTTCCAAAAAACATGCACAGGAGTGGTCAGGTGGAGAGTTCTGGTAAAGCTTTGGGTTTTACAAAGCAGGAGTACTGAGTTAGCTGGATAACTGCACTGAGTAAAACCCGGAACCTTCCCATATCGGGTACGTGGACTGAAGTAAAAAGAGCTGTTCTGGATTTTACTCGGTGCAGTTATCCAGCTAACTCAGTAATCCTGCTTTGTGAAACACCCCTCTGGAGTCTTGATTATGGCCATGCCAGTGCTAGCTGTTGCCAAGTAACCCCAAAAGGTGACACATACTGTAACTGGCCAATACCTTCGCTCAAGGTGGGAGGGTTTCAGTTGGCGGGTTGCTTCCATCCAATCGTGTCACAATGAGCCCTCAAATCTGCAGAATACCTCCAGTCTGCCAATCATACACGCCCCCCTCCCCCCCTCTCTACATGGGGCACCAGCTTTTCACTGCACTGAGAACAGCAACCTCAACCATATGCATCACTCATTAGGCCTATCTATATGTATTCATCTTAGTTCCTGCTCTCTCAAATACTAAATAATCAATACATGGCAGTACTGCAACAGAATGCAGAGTTGTAAAATCCAGGGGTCAGAAAGTAAATGTCCTGCCATGTTTTTCTTCCACCCATGAACTCAGCCAGCTGATTCGACTAATTCGTTCTACCTCATGGCTGAAGAATTGTGCAAATCCAGGTGATTGGAAGAAAACACTGGGGAAGACTTTTACTTTCTGAACCTGGATTGTACACCTCTGACAGAATGTAACGCTAACGCCGCAGGAGAAAGCAGGGCTGTCCTTTGGGAGTGATATCAGAGCGAAGCTGTTCACTTACTTACCTGCGAACATGAGACGGGTGGAATTAGTATTTGCACTCACACCACGGGTCATCGCCTCTGCTGCCCGCCGTCTCTGTTGTGTCTGCGCTTGAGGGCTGTGCCTAGGGAGAGAATTCAGCCATTTATTCCGAATACGTTTCACCTCCACCTGCCCGGCAGATCATTGGATATGCGTCTGTTCAGTCGTGAACTCTCTTTCTCAGCTGCTTGACTTTCATGGCTCTTTATCAAAAAGTGCAGCACAATACCCAGAAGGCCGTGCACAGGGGGACGCATAGATCTTCTAGTCTTCTCTCGGCAAGTAATCTCCATAAAATAATAAACACGCTCCGTCTTTTTTATATGCACATAACTAACCAACCTTAACTGGGGTAGCAAAATGCCACAAGTTAATATACTGTTAGTACAATTAATCAAACAATATTGCTGATGTTACATAAATGAATGAGCAGCTTGCGTTCAGTAATTAAACCAATAAATTAGCTAACATTCTAGAGAGCAATTGCACACACCATAGCGGCACAAATTGTTCACCTGAAAAATGCATGTGCTTACAGCCCACAGACTAAAACCCTTTGCATGCCAAAAGTAATGCGTTATCACAGGTACACAGGTGAAGGCTCTAACAAAGGTCTATGGAAGCGGAATCATTGAACTGTAACAAGATGTATATTTGCATGTATAACACAGTATGCAGAAAGTACCTTCAGACATGAACGTGTAATTAAATTCCCTCTGTTTTCACAAATTTAGAGTAGCATAGATTCTCCAGGTGTGGGCTGAGCCTGCTGGCACTGGGCCAGCCCGGTTAGGTGCAGAGTGATGCTTACAGAAGCGGAGCCAAGCTGTCATGTTCCGGAAGCTTCTCTAACCTGGGGGTGGAGATATGCCCAGCACTAACCTGCCCCCTGCTGGCGGCCCACTGTCAGAACCCAGGGCAGCAGCTGCACCATCGAAAGCGGCTGTAACGGGGTCCCAGAATGCACTGCTCCGGTCATGGCCGTGTCATGTACATCCATTGTTGTTTCTGAAGGTGCTCTGAGCCTGCGATCAGCCATGATAATTGAATAATTCTGTCTTATTTACACTCATATTCAATAGAGTGGACAAATGTCTGTGTATCTTTACGTACATTGTCATTCTTCCCACGTGATTTATGATATGCAGTCCCATGCTTTTAGGCTGAGATTGCACTTTTCATAGTTGCTGCAATCAGTGTTCCATTCAACCTGACAACATGGTGTCTGGCAACTTCCACATGCCTATTTTGGGAGGCTATTTGTCATTTGAATGTAGGTGACAGGAGAAGGTACATTCTGGGATAATATACACTTAAACCCTTTACAGATGACAGCCACCCAAACTTTATCCAGATATGATTCAGTTCAGATCTGAATAAATATTATGTATGTAGCATAAAAACATGTGTAAATGGGACCTTATTCCCATACATTCTTAATAGTACATAATATGCATTCTATTAGTACTCACGTTATAGGTTATTTTAATTATTTTAAAGGCTACCGTTAAGAGAATCTTAAAACTTGAACGCAAGATCAATGTTCATTTGTAGTGCTTTTTTTAGAAATGTTTTTTTTGACCCTACAACTCAACCGTTGGTTTTTGGATGGTATTTTTTAAAAATTACTTTGAAAACTGCAAATTACAAGTTCATTGTCACTAATTATTTAGATTATGTGATGACAATGATAGATAGAGAGAGAGAGGGGGGGGGGGGGGGAGAGGGAGCGATAATGTGCAACCCAGATTAAAACATTATTTCCCCTGCTGTTACACTGCTACTCGAGGGTTATTCATTTCTCTTTTCTCTTTCATCAGTGTCAAGAGCACTAGCCCTTGAGACTGAGTGTTTGAACTACGCTAGTAGCCTTTAGCCTCACTGAGCTGTCACCGGGGAAATGCTCCAATCATGCTCCATTTTAAGTGTTCTAATGGAAACCACTTGGAGATCTGTATATACAAGTAGTTGTGAAGAAATTATTCACTGTAGGAAGTACAACAGTTAATTGCAAGTGCAGATGCAGACACGTGCTTGGATTCAATCATCAGTTTCTTTTTTGGTTGGACCTAAAAGCAAGCATGACCTTTTTTTCCTTCCAAAAGACATTTTGGTGATGGCTGACGTCACCTAACTGTATTTGTGAGAAAAATAATTAACACCTGCATTTAAATGAGTCAAAGTTAAGGATGTTACTTGAATCCAGGTGACAGTCTAATATTGCATACATTTTCTATCCTCCATCACACATATTTTAGAATACAATATTTCCCATTATTTTTTCACATGTCCATGCTAACCACAATACATGCTGGTTTTTATTTGTTTGTGTGCTGTGATAAGTGGTAGTGATTACTGTAATAATCCAGGAGAAGTGTTTAGTAGGTGTATGTTATGTTGTGTCTTCCTAGGTTTTCAGTGATCAACTGAATTACCTGAAAGCAGGCTAACATCAGAAACTGTATCAACCCTACACTTTGCTCCCGCTGTTTACCCGTTGCATACATTCAATTGTCTTGTTTTGTTATCTGAACTACATCACTACTACATTTTTCATTTACACCCTCAGAAATAAAGGTACAGTGGAGGTACATTTTCCAAATGTACCCTGAAAGGTACAATAATGTTCTTTTGGTACTAATAAGTAACTTTTACAAGCAAGAAAGGTGAATTATTAAACCCATGGCTCAGCTTACAATTTTATGTTCGTATAGGGTATCACCCCAGTGACAAACATTGTACCATTGTAGGCACTTTTATGCACCCTATTTCTGTGAGTATATGAACTTTAGTTTCGTTTGAATTTATATAGTAGCCCATTTCTCTTTTATGTTATGTTTTAATATCATCAGTTAGTTATATGGACAATGGGATCTAGTGCAAAATCAATTCCAAAAAATGAAATGACATTGGTCTTTTATTCTATATGTAATGTCAAGCCATTGCTTTATTTACTTCTTATCTGACCTGATCATACATGCAGACATCCACATGTATGTATATGTGTGTGCATTTGCATTTGTGTGTGTGTGCATGTACATGTGTACACATGTGCATGTGTCTGTGTGTGTGTGTGTGTGTGTGTGTGTGTGTGTGTGTGTGTGTGTGTGTGCGTTTGCTGTGTGTGTGTGTGTGTGTGTGTGTGTGTGTGTGTGTGCGTTTGCTGTGTGTGTGTATGCGTGTTGCACCGCATTGCTCCCTTTCCTCCTCAGTGCATGATAGTAACAATAGAGATATGTCTCCGTTAGCTTACTTCAATACCAGCTCCAAGCCGCTTACCTCATCTGACCCATAACCAATTTCAAGGCCCTTACAGATCACTTCTTTATTATTATGCACTATTGAACTGCACGGTGCCGTACATAATTATTTCATAGGGAGTGTGAAAAATGAGAGCATTTCAGTATTTCTTTTAAAGTTTGCTGAAGGCTGAATTGCATTGCATTCTTTTTCTGTGATTTCTCTCTCTCTCTCTTTGACCGTATAGAAGGCACACAAGCCATTGAAAGAGATTGAAAGCGTAGACCTGGAGGGCAGAGCAGGTATCGCATTAAAAAGCTGTTCCTTTAAGTTAAGCACGCACTGTAAATCACAGAAATGTCAAGCTACCACAAGGTCAGATAAAATGGAGGGATTAAAAGACTCATTGGGTCAGAGAAATCTGTCTCCTATTCGACAATTTGATTGTGTTTCTGCTGAATATCAGCAATCAATACTCTCTTCCCACAAAGCCCAGCTTTTTTGTTGCCAATAGAGAGACCCGTGGGTTGTGGAAATTGTATAAGGAAGATTGCTTTGCATTCCATGTGGAAAAACATGAAAAAAGTGTGGTATTTGAAGACCTCTGACTTTTAAACAATGTTGAAAACTTATAAATATTGCAGCTGAAAGTCTTGTGTTATACCTCCTCTTAGTGTTCTCTTTCATATTTCATATTTCACAGAATGGCTTGCTCGTCTCCAATAGCAACATTGTGGCTTTTATGTTTTAATGGAAACTGTCACATAAACTGTGCCGTTTTATTTTATTTTATTTTATTTTGTTTTGTTTCATTTTCTTGCCTATACACCCAAAGCTGAGATCTGTGGAGACCACTTGGATTAGTGAGGGGGAAGTTTTATGAAGACAACAGGAAGTGTAATTGACCATGTGACACTATCCACACGATCTTTATGTGAAAGCATCTCTCCTCCTCGTGAAGAATAGGCGAGAACTGGTTCCCTTCAATAAAAGGAGGAGCAATGAAATGGACTGAATCAATCCAGAAAGAATTACTTCTGAGAGTGCTGTTCGGTAGGCCGTCGGTGCCGAGTCAATCAACCGTAACCTAGCTTGGATCAGAGCCCAGAACTCCTTTTCCTGTGTGTCCTTGCACAAGCAAAGGCCGCAGGAAAAGCACGTTCTCTCTTTTCACGACAAACATCGGTTGAAAACCACACCAGCGGGGAAATAAATCTATTATTATTGTTCAAATCTAGCCTTTAGTCACCGCATTATTGCTATTTTATTGTTTTCATTGCAAAATGTCTCTGGAAGAACATAATTAAAAGGACATATAGAAAAACATACAAAAACATATATATTTTGAATAGAGAAACACTGATGAACAAAGAACAGCTCAATCCAATTGGCAAATTGCAAAATGATTCTAGAACATTGCAAGGTTGAGAAAAATCATCAAGGAACATAAAGCAATGTGTCCTTTAAACAAACACTGCTGACAATTTTTTTGCAAAAGTGTCGTCCAGCATAATTTACAGCTAAATCTAGTCCCACCCCCCAAATCCCATAGAGATCCATTCAAATGCCGAGACGTTATAGTATTTCTTGTAAGAGTACCAGAAAATAAGATATCAAGACTTTTTTGATGTTGTTGGGTCACAAACATCAGGAAGTCATGGCATGCAAAAGATATGCGACCAAATATTTAAAATGATTACTTTATTCTATATATAAATGCAGGGGTGCCAATAATTGTGGCACACGTGGTTTTGTTAAAAATAATAATTTTTTGATGAGGGATTTTTTTTTTCTCATAATAAATTTACTTCAATTAAAGGTTGTTTTTTCCTCATTTTTTCAGTGTGACATTAATCTAATTCACTAAACGGTGAATTTTCTATAACCCTTTTTACTCATCTTTACCAGGGGTGCCAATAATAGTGGAGGGCACAGTATATATGCCCTCACCATTAGATGCACATCAGCCTTTTCATACGGCATGAGACTAGAGTTATGTCAGAGCTTTTTTTATGACCTGAATGTGACCAATTAAAAAGCTGTTTAAGTTTTTTTACAGTTTACAGTTGTTTTATATTTTGTTTAGTGGCAATGATTTATCCATTTTTAACCATATATAAATTAGTATGATAATCTGCCTATTTGCGTAACAAAAAATAAATAATTTAATTGGATACACACAGACTTATGAAAAAACTGGGAGAGGCCAACATAAAAAAAAATGTATTATGTAATTTTGAAAGGAGAAGCAATGCACTGGCTCAGTGTTGTCTGAGTGGTTCAAAGTCACAATAACTCTGTTCTTGTCTTTGGATAAATACAGTAGACATGTCAGCTACAGCTTTTGACAGAAAGAACATCTTATTTAGCTGCTGTTCTTGTACACTTCTTGATGTACGTATGGCAGTAAAGAGAAGCCAGAAACTGCACCACCTTCTAGCCACTTTCTGCTTTATGGTTGAATAAATGGGAGTGAGTTTGCTTGGTATTTGGATGGGAGATCAGTAGGTGAGGGCCAGTAGGGGGCAGTCTCCACTCTGGTTCAAGCTGAAAACCAGTGCCTCGCCACATTTGATGAGAAGATTGTGTCATACACTGCCTGGCGAAAAAAAAAGTCGCCGTTGCACCCGTCATGCATAGTGCCCACTGTACAAGCCTCTGGAGGCAGTGTTATGATCTGGGGTTGCTTCAATTGGTCAGGTCTAGGCTCAGCAACGTTATGCAGCAATAAAATGAAGTCAGCTGAGTACCTGAATGTACTGAATGACCAGGTTATCCCATCAATGGGCATATTCCAGCATGACAATACAAAGATTTATCAGGCTCGAATTGTGAAAGAGTGGTTCAGGGAGCATGAGGAGGAATCATTTTCACACATGAATTGGCCACCAGAGTCCTGACCTTAACCCCATTGAAGGTTTTTGGGATGTGCTGGAGAAGACTTTACGAAGTGGTTCAACTCTCACGGAATGCAACTCTGGACGGAAATAAATGTTGTGACGTTGCATAAGGTTGTCGTAACAATGCCACGACGAATGCGCGCCGTAATCAAAGCTAAAGGCGGTCCAGCAAAATATTAGAGTGTGCAACTTTTTTTTTGGCCAGCCAGTGAAGTATAGGCTGTCTAACTGAATAACACAAGTATGCTAATCTCACATTCTGGGAACCAATGGTCCAGTTGCAACAAAATGCTAAAATAGTGTCCTGGAAAAATCTGACCCTCCAAATATTATTTATTTTAATCAGTTAAAGTAATTCTCTGTTTGTTTTAAATTACAGCTTAAATCGTATACTATAATACAATTTATTTATATAGCGCCTTTCTCAAACCCAAATACACTTTACAGAGCAAAAAAATTTAAACTACAAGATCTAGCAAAGAACAACAGGAATACAAAGACAAAAAACTTTAATCAATATGTATATATAATAAATAAATAAATGCATTAAAATTTTATAAAAATAAAAATAAGAAATTAAAGGAACAAGCAGACCAAGGAGAGGAGAGAAGTTAAAGAACCCTAGGGTGTGGAGTGAGGGTAATAGTGTTGGGAAAAAGAGGTGGGTTTTTAACTGGGTTTTGAATGGAGATATATTGGGGCAGACACGGAGATGTTGCGGTAGTGTGTTCGAGAACTTGGGGGCCATGGCACTGAACGACCTGCCTCTCATAGTGTTCAGTCTGGTTGTGGGAATGACCAGAAGTCCAGTGGCAGCGGACCTAAGTTTACTGTGTATAAACTATTACTAGAAAACAACACTACCTTGATGTTGTTACTCAAAGTCAAGAAGACGAACTGCGAAGATCCAAAAAGACGCAGGGATGTCTACGCTCACACCATTAGATGAGAACGTAATGAGTCTTTTCTCATGTCGGGGACATTTTTTGGCTTCTGTCACATTCAGTACCACTAGAATTACGGCGGAAAATATGTCGTTTTCAGTGGTGAACGTGGGTTTTACCGGTTATTGTCAGCTCTCGCTGACTCTCTCAAAACCAAACGCGATAGCAAATAGACTATGCATTGCGTGCTTCAGCATAGCACTCCCTGCAACAAAACAGTCTTGAGAGCAGAACCATAGTCACGAAACAGCCCAAAACAAACGGCCTTACATAAACAGAGCAATGACGGCAATAGTCAAGTGAATTTAGACTAACTGTATTAAACAGGACGACAGCTTAAGAAGACCCATAACTGCCTGAATATTAGATTAGGAACTTTTTTCCTTTGAAGTAATGAGGACGGAACAAACAGCGAAGGCAGAATTGTTTTAACAATAGGAACGGAATGTTGGCACGGTGGAGTGAATCATCCATAAAAAAACACAAAAAAAAACCTGTAGAATCTCTGGTGGTTGGATAGACATGGAATGCCAAAACAGAGAATAAGTTGTGCATCTGGAGTATTTAGACCCCTCTTGTGAATACACATGAGGAGAGATCTGCTGAACACGTTCGCTTGAGTGTAGCGGTGGGCCATCTGTTCACCTCGCCGCGCGTCTCTGTAGTCTGGCACGCAGCAACAACCCGAGAGGAGGGGGAATCGTGCGGAGATTGCTGGAGAGTTCAGGTCAGAAGCATAAACAAATCGTCGATAGCACCATCACTGAGGTAATCCTTTGAACACTTGTGAAGATTATATACGTTGCCGCAAACTGCGCATTGCGAAGAGCGAAAACACTGATCTTTTGAATAAAAATGTTGGGAGAAAAACTAAAAACGTTAGTCTTTTCTGCAAATGCTGCTCAAGAGCTTTTTCATACATTGGACTTTTAAATATATATGTTAGGATTATCATAGACAAACCTATAAACCCCTTTCATGGAAGCTATTACAATTTAACGAATAGATATTTAAATAAGTAAGTAACACAGAACTACAATTTATCAGAGTCACAGAAATAGGAAGAACATTTTACTTGCTAAATTCACTGTAATGGGAAGGGTGTTTATGCAATACTATATATTGTATATGCAATGGCTCTAAACCTAAGGATGACTCGCCTCCAGGAAGTTCACTAACATAAAAATTGTAAAACCATAGCAATTATGGCAGATGGCATGAAAGGAAAGCACACGTATGTATAACACATGCGCATGAATAACTATATTTATGCTTCCAGCTGGTATTTTAATTAGTGTCACAGTTATGTGGTTGTATTTTTATATGTACATATGTGCACACACACACACACACACACACACACACACACACACATACACACACACACACACACATACACACACACACACACACACACATACACACACACACACACACACACACACACACATACACACACACACACACACACACATACACACTCACACACATACACACACACACACTCACACACACACACACACATACACACACACACACACTCACACACACACACACACACACACATACACACACACACACATACACACACACACACACACACACACATACACACACACATACACACACACACACACACACACACACACACACATACACACACACACACACAAACACACACATACACACACACACACACACACACACACTCACACACACACACACACACACACACATATGACAGACAGACAAGACAAGACAGACATAGAAAGATAGATGGACAGACAGATAGAGCAAGTTTTCATCTGCAAAACCAGGGCAGGTAAAAAGAAGAAGGGAAAAAGAAACCGATAAAATCATGTAATATATTGCAGTTGCACATTATAGCGACAAACAAGCACGTAGCAGCAGGAGGCAGAAGACAGCAGCACAGCCTCACTAGCATCACCTCAGAGAAGGACGTAAAATGTTTTCAGACACCTTTATGGGTTTAACGTGACTGTGGGCGGATGCTGCGATCGTTGTCTCTGTTCAGATAAGCCAAGCTTTTTTCAGCGTTTTAGTGTATTAGTCGTACACCTCTGAGAGGAACACAGATTAAAGATCTGCCACCCAGACATGGAGACATGGGCACTCCCTGCACGCACAGTGCACATTTACAAAAGAAGAGGCCCGTGGGTTTGTTTTGCCTCAATTAAGCTTCTTAATTCATTGTTATCTAGATTTTTTTGTGAGATCTTTCCCTGATGGTGCCTGTTTAGTATCTCCATTAGATAATGAATTAATAGGAGTTTTGCCTTTTTTATATTTTATACCTATTGTATCAGGTTACTTTTACATACATTTATTGCTGCTTCCTCTTCTCTCTAATTGCACGCATTCTGTGGGGATTATATTGCAATTTCACCAATCTAAAAATGATCTCTAGTCATATGTTCTAAGAGATGTGTACTTCAATCTAAGTATGCAATAGAAAGGCATTTTAAATAGTGGCATTGAATACAAAAAAAAAAGATTGCAGAAAGCATTGGTGTTTAGATTGGGCTATTGAAAAGACAATGTCGTTATCAAGGGGGTTTTTATGCTCGCTTTAAAAGTCACTGAAGGTGGATCTGATGTCATTGTCAGTGTAAGTAAAGCTTTCCAGGGGCAGACAGTGTGAAAGGTGAATCTGACCTGAATTCACCCTGGTTTAAAAACCAGAATTCTTTCATTATTTGTGTGGAGCTGTCCATGGTCCTGGAATTGGGTTCCCCTGTATCATCAATCTCCCATTTCCCCTACTGTAACACACTATGGAGTGGCTACTGGCGCATGTCACCTGATTTATCACTGCTACATCTTTTCTCTAAAATGACCATCTGTCCCCAGGGTCAGTAAGGATGGAGGGTCTTCCCAGTACATCTGAATCCCTGGTAGACTGCAATACAGGCCCACAGAGTTAATGACTATTAATTATATTAATTGTGCTATTTAGAGATTCTGTTTTCTTGTTCAGCTAAATTGAATCATGGCTATTTAGGGCCAATGCTGCCATATGCACTTATAAAACAGATCCAAAAAAAGATTTGAAATCAATATCAGCTATGCCACTGAACCAAAACACACATAGCATAGCAATAAAAGAAGTCTATAAAACATTGTACACATTGTACCCATCACTGATAATAATAAAAAAACCTACACACAATTTATTATGTCTTAACATTTATTATAATATGCTTTAATGATTTTTTCATTGACACCACGGTATATGCTTATAATATTCCCCAAATAAGCAATAAAAATATTCGCACAATACCCACTTTTGCAAACTCTCGTGATAAATAAAAATTGTCCACATTTGATGTATACTTCCAGAGTATGGTTTATCATTATATATTATATATTTAGATCTATGATCTATAGATTTATGATGCGTGATTTTATGGCTTTTCAAAGACATCTCCTTCAACACTGTGACATTTAATTGAGATACATGTATATTTTACCTTGTGTTTTACCTTGAAGGTGAATAAAAAAGGTTACTGACAGCTAATCAGAAAATCTATTTTAAAAGGATTTTATTTCCTAGAGGAATATTTTATAGTGGATATTCCTTTGTAGTTTGATTTCACATTTTTGTTTTGACAGTATTTTCTGTTCAACAAATTGTGCTTTGACAGCTGAAAATTGTTTATGTTCATGTTAGTTTGCCAAATTTTCTAGTGAATGCCTTCAGAGGATAATCTTTCTTGTATAATTGCTCAAATGATCTATGAATTGTATTTTGTTCTAATTCAGAACGAAATTCGATGTGCTGTTTTTCAGTGTAGCTGAATTTAGTAATTACTGTTAAATAAACATTTGGCAGACTGAAGGTTTTTTTTCCATAAATACCATCACAAAATATGACAAAATCAAAGGTTATCCACAACTCCTTCTCTGTTCCTCTTGAGAGTACATCCATAAAAAAACGTTCAGTATAAAAGCATTCTAAGACAACAGACATGCTTTGAAGCATGTTTATGTCATTTAGTCAATTGACATTATTTGTGGAGTTTTTATTTTTTTATTATTATTGCATTTACTTTTTATGTTTTCCTTTTTTGTCATAAGTATAGCACTTTATATTTTAAATGTGGGAGAAGGGAAGACACTTTTAGGCATTAAAAATCCAACAAAATGTGTCATTGTTGTTTCCAATAGGCCCAGACTGCCCAGTTCCTCCTCTTGTCAAAGTCCTTAAGGAATCAGGCTGTCTTGCACTTTCTGGGTAGAAAGAATGAGATTGTTCACCCTGGCAACCACTTGCCCATTACTCCGTGGTGTCTGGAGAGAGGCGCTTCTGTGGTTACAATATATTTGTGAGAGAGTTACTGGCATTCAGAGTTTTCAATTACTGTAATATCCATTTGCTTCAGAAATATGGAGATTTGTCTGCTTCTTGGGCAGGGTAAATGCCACAAACGCACATTTTCATAAATAAATGTTAGTAATAAACATTGTGCCAATGGCACTATGTTCATCGTTCATTCCGGGGGAAATGCTGGATTATGTCCTTTCATATTGTATGTAGGAAAAGCCTACTATTGCCAAACTAAGGGTGGTCACCCTCCACCCTCCACCACCCCTCTCACCCTCTTCCCTCTCTGCAGATGACTTCCTGATCCACTTTGAGGAGAAGGTAGCCAAGATCAGAAACTCTTTCACACATCCGGTAATGCCCCAAATTCCCTTAAATGAACCCACTGCTACATTTCTGTCCTTTAAGACTCTGGAGGACACAGATGTACTCGAACTTCTATCACACCAGCGTGCAACCACCTGCCCACTGGACCCCATCCCTTCAGCAGTCCTCCAATCTATATCCGGTGAGGTCCTTCCATATCTGTCCTCCATTATTAACACCTCCTTAACCTCTGGCTATGTTCCTGCTGTTTTCAAAACTGCCCGTGTTACCCCTCTCCTTAAGAAGCCTAGCTTGGACCCCTCTGATGTCAGAAATTATCGTCCTGTGTCTCTCCTGCCCTTTTTGTCAAAAGCTGTTGAACGCGCTGCCCTTAACCAACTGTCTGTTTTTCTCCACCAGAACAACCTGCTCGACCCTCATCAGTCCGGCTTCAGAACCGGCCACTCAACTGAAACCGCACTCCTGGCTGTGACCGAGGCACTCGCCACTGCTAGAGCCTCCTCCCTCTCCCTCTGTCCTGATTCTCCTTGACCTGTCTGCAGCATTTGATCCGGTCAACCACAAACTCCTGATCTCCACACTGGCTGAGATGGGCATCTCTGGAACTGCTCTCTCTTGGTTTACTTCTTATCTCACAGATAGATCCTACCAAGTCTCCTGGAAGGGCTCTATCTCTGCACCTCATCCTCTTTCTACAGGAGTCCCGCAGGGATCTGTACTGGGTCCTCTGCTGTTCTCCATTTACACTAAGTCTCTTGGTTTGGTCATTAATTCACATGGCTTCTCCTACCATTGTTATGCTGATGACACTCAACTCTACCTCTCTTTCCCTCCCTCTACCCCACAGATTAAAGAGAGGATATCTGCTTGCCTGGCTGACATCTCTGAGTGGATGTCTAGCCATCACCTGAAGCTCAACCTCGACAAGACTGAGCTGCTCTTCATGCCACACAAGACATCCCCGCTTTTAGACCTGTCCATCACCGTCGACGGAACTATGGTGACCGCCTCCCGCTCTGCAAGAAACCTGGGGGTGGTCCTGGACGACCAGCTGGACTTCAGAGAGCACATCAGGGCAACGACACAGTCCTGCAGGTTCCTCCTGTACAACATTAGGAGGATTCGGCCGTACCTGACCACCTACTCTGCCCAGCTCCTTGTCCAGACCATGGTCACCTCACGCCTGGACTACTGCAACTCCCTTTTCGCAAGCCTGCCAGCCTGCGCCATTCTGCCCCTTCAACTGGTCCAGAACGCGGCCGCTCGGCTTGTGTTCAACCTCCCGAAGTTCACACACGTCACCCCCCTGCTGAGGTCACTCCACTGGCTTCCAGTCATGGCCAGGATCAGGTTCAAAGTTCTGACCCTGGCCTACACTGCAGCCAAAAGGTCAGGCCCCTCCTACCTACAGGACTTGATCCAGCACTACACTCCTGCTCGACCACTTCGCTCTGCTGGTGCAGGGCGACTTGCACTTCCCTCCCTCCGTGTCAACGGCACTCGCTCGTCCCGACTGCGGAGCTTCTCCACTCTAGCTCCCCAGTGGTGGAATGAACTCCCCACTCCGTTGCGCTCTGCTGAAACGCTGTCTGTTTTCCGTCGTGGTCTGAAAACACACTTTTTCAGACTCCACCTTGATTAGCCAAATATATATAGTATGTTCTTGCTTTTTATTTTCTATTTGGTTTTGCTATTTCATAGCTTAGAATGTATAGCCGACTGTATTCTGTATTCTGTTGACTACTAGCGATAGCTCCTATGTTGTGAGAAAGTTGTGCTTCGTTGGATTTGCTTTGTAGATTGTGTCTAAGACCTTCAATATGCACTAATTGTACGTCGCTTTGGATAAAAGCGTCTGCCAAATAAATGTAATGTAAATGTAATGGTCATCTGGTGCAGTGATTTTCAACCACTGTGCCGCGGCACACTAGTGTGCCATGAGAGATCGTCAGGTGTGCCGTGGGAAATTATCTTATCCTATTAACTTCACTTAATTAGTAACACTTTTGGTTGGTGGTGTGACTCAGGATTTTTTTTATGTAAAAAATGTGCCTTGGCTCAAAAAAGGTTGAAAAACACTGATCTGGTGTATTGATGCATATTGTTATGTGGAGCTGCACAGCTTCATATCTGCGTTTATTGGAATTTCACAAGTCATTGCTTTACACATGAATGTAAATATTTTATAAAAACGTTGCTTCAACTGAACCTCTTTTGGGTTTTGCTGACCAAGCTACCTCATAAATCTATTTTTTTAAATTCATATTCATGAGGGCATAACATTTTTAGGGGGCACAGACTCGTAAGATTGCTTCGCAGGAAAAAGTGTTTTAATAACCACATTTAATCAATTAATCTACGTTGTGGACAAGGCCATTCACATTAACTAATGAATGGATAATTTTCCAGAGAGTAAGAATAGAAAATGCATAAAAAATGACCTTCTTAACAAAGTTGGAAATGGTAGAGAATTTACAATTCCCCTTAGCCTTCACAATGAACTCTGGGAGAATAGTTCCAAGGTGTTTAATTGATACAAAATGGGACAAAAGCACTCAGTCTTTATTTGACCGCAGAAGATAGACGTGTAGTAACACTGGGACTAGAGACACAATTCTCAATTATCTCCAGTGTCTTACAAGTCTGATCAATGAGTAATACTTAGATAGGTCAATAAATCAATACCAGAACAGTACACTGAAATGAGTAATACTTAGATAGGTCAATAAATCAATACCAGAACAGAACACTGAAATGAGTAATACTTAGACAGGTAAATAAATCAATACCAGAACAGTACACTGAAATGAGTAATACTTAGATAGGTCAATACATCAATACAAGAACAGTACACTGAAATGAGCATTACTTAGACAGGTAAATAAATCAATACCAGAACAGTACACTGAAATGAGTAATACTTAGATAGGTCAATAAATCAATACCAGAACAGAACACTGAAATGAGTAATACTTAGACAGGTAAATAAATCAATACCAGAACAGTACACTGAAATGAGTAATACTTAGATAGGTCAATAAATCAATACCAGAACAGTACACTGAAATGAGCATTACTTAGATAGGTCAATAAATCAATACCAGAACAGAACACTGAAATGAGTAATACTTAGATAGGTCAATAAATCAATACCAGAACAGTACACTGAAATGAGCAATACTTAGATAGGTCAATAAATCAATACCAGAACAGAACACTGAAATGAGTAATACTTAGATAGGTCAATGAATCAATACCAGAACAGTACACTGAAATGAGCAATACTTAGATAGGTCAATAAATCAACACCAGAACAGTACACTGAAATGAGTAATACTTAGATAGGTCAATAAATCAATACTAGAACAGTACACTGAAATGAGTAATACTTAGATAGGTCAATAAATCAATACCAGAACAGTACACTGAAATGAGTAATACTTAGATAGGTCAATAAATCAACACCAGAACAGTACACTGGAATGTCACATCTGTTGTTACCATTGAACCACGATTCTTCCGTATTTATTCACAGTGTTACAACAGGGACAATAGAGTAGAATGTAGAGGAAAATGGAGTGGAGGTGATGTGTCTCTTTTTATGCAGATATGATGATGTATAAAAAAACATGTCCCTTTTGCCTTGATCCCTGACTATTAAGGCTCAGCTCAGGGGGGCTTCGAATGCTTTGGATGCTCTTGTACCATCAAATTTCTTAATACCTTAATCAGATTGATTATTCCACTAAATAATAGGTATATTGTGCTTAATAATTCTGAGCAACAGAAAATCTGAAATTCCAGAAACAGGGCTGCTTGATTATTATTTAAGTTATTACTGAATTATTATTATTCTTGGAGAACAATGACTTACAGGTACTCTGTGCTATATTCCATTTATGATATTTCTTAAATGACATGGCACTGTTGAAGCAAAATCAAAAATATGACAAAACTTTTCTCATTTCTGACCAGAAATCCTGGCGTGTGATGCAGTTATTAGCAGAGAAGAAAATTTGCCCTCAAGCCATAAAAGAGGAGCAGTATGGGAGGCTCTCATTACCGTGCCTATATCTAATGTTTATCATAAAAGAGGAGCAGTATGGGAGGCTCTCATTACCGTGCCTATATCTAATGTTTTTAATAAAAGAGGAGCAGTATGGGAGGCTCTCATTACCGTGCCTATATCTAATGTTTTTAATAAAAGAGGAGCAGTATGGGAGGCTCTCATTGCCGTGCCTATATCTAATGTTTATCATAAAAGAGGAGCGGTATGGGAGGCTCTCATTACTGTGCTTATATCTAATGTTTTTAATAAAAGAGGATCAGTATGGGAGGCTCTCATTACTGTGCCTATATCTAATGTTTTTAATAAAAGAGGAGCAGTATGGGAGGCTCTCATTACCGTGCCTATATCTAATGTTTTTAATAAAAGAGGAGCGGTATGGGAGGCTCTCATTACCGTGCCTATATCTAATGTTTTTAATAAAAGAGGATCGGTATGGGAGGCTCTCATTACCGTGCCTATATCTAATGTTTTTAATAAAAGAGGATCAGTATGGGAGGCTCTCATTACCGTGCCTATATCTAATGTTTTTCATAAAAGAGGAGCAGTATGGGAGGCTCTCATTACCGTGCCTATATCTAATGTTTTTAATAAAAGAGGATCAGTATGGGAGGCTCTCATTACCGTGCCTATATCTAATGTTTTTAATAAAAGAGGATCAGTATGGGAGGCTCTCATTACCGTGCCTATATCTAATGTTTTTAATTACATCTGCAAACGCAGGTGAAGCATATCCCTGTTTGTACCTTCTAAACGAGTGTCTTAATTGTGGGTAATGAGACAGATGACTGATGTTTGAAAGCTTACACTGTGTACAGAAATTCTTTGCATAATCCATTTTTATGCAAATAACAGCGGTTTGAAATTCCAGTAGACTTTTTTGAAACTCGTTTTCAGGCAGGTAAGTCCTAGTTTATGGTGACTTTCACCCAAGCGAGCAAATTAATGGCCATTAGCCCACACACATTCCTAGATGAATAGAAAAACCTAGCCATCAGAAAAGGTTCCAGTGAAACTTTCAAATATGAAATTAATTTGTCTATGAGTTTAACTGAGATGTATAGTACTTAATCTACTTTTTATTTTATTTTGTGTTTCAGTTTCTAAATATATTCCACATACACTTTGAAACTACATGCCAGCAATGACCAGCATCATTGACAGAAAATATTCTGATCCTATTTTATGACATTAATTGTTTTAATTTCAACAAGATACTTTTAAAAAACTATCAAAACCACATTCCTTCATTCCTGTGAAGCATTTCTTCAAGTTTGCGAGCCTTGGCCTAGTAGTAAACAGTTTCTCATAAAAAAGGGATGCAGTTACTGTTAACAAATTAAACGCCACGCCCATTTTTTAGACAGCATTGTCACAACACTGCACTATATCACCTGGCTAACAAAAGCCCACTTTCACTTTCCTACCGGTCACAATTATCATAGCTTCACCCATCATAGCTCCATCATAGCTTACCTAGAACAATGTGATGTAATTTTCCCAGAAGCCCCTTCTCAAAGCCAAGCCACTGCAGTCAGATTTGTGAGCACTGCCAGGAAGTGTGAGCGCGTAGCTCCGGCACAAGCCAGGCTAGCCCACGGAAGAGCGCCGAGGTGGTCGGGATTGGCGGATTCTCTCCAGGCGTGGGTCCGGCGCCCCCGGTGGTCAGCGTGCCTCCCTGCACACGTTTGAGAGGGCCGGTCATACCACGCAAACAGCTGTACCGCACAGGTCGAGTCCGGGGCTGGACGCAGCGGGAATGTTGTAACGACAGCCGCCGTGGTCTGAGTGGACATAACAGAGCAGATTGAGTGGGAGAAAAATAAACACAGCCAGATGTCTCACGTGCTCTTATCACTTACAATATAAATATCATTAAACCCATCCAGAGTCACAATCTTCATTTCTGCATATAAAAGGCATACATATAAGCCCAAAAAATATCAGGAGCTAGTCTGATGCTATATTACTCAACAATCACGGGCATTTATTGCATTACTTATAAAAAAAATTATCATATCATGCAATAAAACATAAGGTAAAAACTTTACAATGACAAAAACATACAGGAAATACAAAATACAACGTTTTCTATCACAACCCTCCTCCCTGTCCACCGTCCACCTCAAGTCTCCCCTGGCAGTACACCTGACTGGCATTTATCTGATTAATCCAAATAAGTTCATTTCGTCTAACTAGAACTATTTAATTTATTGTTCATATAAAAAGACGCATTTATTTTTTGTTATACCTGACAGTTTCGACTGCTGACTTCCTGCAGTCTTCCTCAGAGACGCCACGACGTCTCTGAGGAAGACTGCAGGAAGTCAGCAGTCGAAACTGTCAGGTATAACAAAAAATAAATGCGTCTTTTTATATGAACAATAAATTAAATTTATCTGATTAATCCAATTCTCCCATGCAAACCTCGCTACCCTCTGCGAATCAACAAGCCATTACCATTTTCTACAGAAAAAATACGACGACCACAGCAGGGAATTTATTATAGAAATTCAACATTTCAAAGATCCTTGCCCTTTAATCGCATGGAGAGTATCCGCATCGCCACGGCAGCCACATTTTATCTTTTTAACGTTGTGCGAAGTTCTCCGGTCTGCGTCTCATTTCGTGTTTGGCAGGTACACACAGGGCGCTGGCAGTCATTTTATTATTCAGAGGCAAAACCAACAAACTGCCAGTGTGTTTTCTGTACAGTGTCGGGGCAGACGCAGCACTCTAGCTGGAGACAAAACTCGATTTGAAAAGGAACATTTAATTAATACAGTAAAGATGCAAGTTAGTATCCATTTAAAATTCAGGCACCCCCACCCCAACACACACACGCACACACACACACACACAAACACACACACACACACGCGCACACACACACACACACACAATATATGCTGCCATGTTTTTTTGTTTTGCTTTTGTTTTTTATTAATAGCAGGGTTAATATTGATTGTTTCTGAGGGCTGGCAGAAGCTTTCGTATGTCTACCGTTACACAAATGAGAAAATCCATCCTCATAACACCTGCCGTTTCTGCTAGTAAACAAGGAAGTGCCTCGTTTTGCCTTTTGCTCCAGAAAATGTTTGTATCTGTTGTTCCTATGGGCTTGGCTATACCTTCTAAGACAAAACTACAGCATGGCTGGATTTTTAAACAATAAAAAACAACTTCTTCAACAGGTTAAATAGGAACACGCAGTGCATCCTTCAGATCATTAGCAGGCATTTAATGAATTACTCATCCTTGCTCTGATGCTTGAATGATACTTCAGAATTAATTTCGCAAACAAAAAAATTTCATATTCAATGAGCCAAGTGCTTTGATCATGAGCAATTTGTTGCATAATTGGTGTCAACCACAAGTGGATTGTTTTTGTTATTCCATCTGTTCTTCATGGAAATTTATATGTCTAAACTTTTTCTTTTGTATACAGGGCTACATTGGCATAAAGAGGAATTGGGAATTTGACTATTGGGGTATGACTGCTAATTACTGAGAGTATGGAAAACTAATTTAATTTGATCAAATCTGCCTTGCTTTTTTCAGAAATGAAGTTTATTTTGATTGGTTTCCTCTTTTGAAGGACCAAAATTCAGTTTGGATTTTGTTCAACCAATTAGAAATGATGTGAGGCACACCTAGCTGCTGGACAACATCTGTTCACAGTTCCGTCATAATCCCCATGATCCAGAACAGAATGTTCCGTCATAATCCCCATGATCCAGAACAGAATGTTCCGTCATAATCCCCATGATCCAGAACAGAATGTTCCGTCATAATCCCCATGATCCAGAACAGAATGTTCCGTCATAATCCCCATGATCCAGAACAGAATGTCCCGTCATAATCCCCATGATCCAGAACAGAATGTTCAGTCATAATCCCCATGATCCAGAACAGAATGTTCAGTCATAATCCCCATGATCCAGAACAGAATGTTCAGTCATAATCCCCATGATCCAGAACAGAATGTTCAGTCATAATCCCCATGATCCAGAACAGAATGTTCAGTCATAATCCCCATGATCCAGAACAGAATGTTCAGTCATAATCCCCATGATCCAGAACAGAATGTTCAGTCATAATCCCCATGATCCAGAACAGAATGTTCAGTCATAATCCCCATGATCCAGAACAGAATGTTCAATCATAATCCCCATGATCCAGAACAGAATGTTCAGTCATAATCCCCATGATCCAGAACAGAATGTTCAATCATAATCCCCATGATCCAGAACAGAATGTTCAATCATAATCCCCATGATCCAGAACAGAATGTTCAATCATAATCCCCATGATCCAGAACAGAATGTTCAATCATAATCCCCATGATCCAGAACAGAATGTTCAATCATAATCCCCATGATCCAGAACAGAATGTTCAGTCATAATCCCCATGATCCAGAACAGAATGTTCAATCATAATCCCCATGATCCAGAACAGAATGTTCAGTCATAATCCCCATGATCCAGAACAGAATGTTCAGTCATAATCCCCATGATCCAGAACAGAATGTTCAATCATAATCCCCATGATCCAGAACAGAATGTTCAGTCATAATCCCCATGATTCAGAACAGAATGTTCAGTCATAATCCCCATGATCCAGAACAGAATGTTCAGTCATAATCCCCATGATCCAGAACAGAATGTTCAGTCATAATCCCCATGATCCAGAACAGAATGTTCAGTCATAATCCCCATGATCCAGAACAGAATGTTCAGTCATAATCCCCATGATCCAGAACAGAATGTTCAGTCATAATCCCCATGATCCAGAACAGAATGTTCAGTCATAATCCCCATGATCCAGAACAGAATGTTCAGTCATAATCCCCATGATCCAGAACAGAATGTTCAGTCATAATCCCCATGATCCAGAACAGAATGTTCAGTCATAATCCCCATGATCCAGAACAGAATGTTCAGTCATAATCCCCATGATCCAGAACAGAATGTTCAGTCATAATCCCCATGATCCAGAACAGAATGTTCAGTCATAATCCCCATGATCCAGAACAGAATGTTCAGTCATAATCCCCATGATCCAGAACAGAATGTTCAGTCATAATCCCCATGATCCAGAACAGAATGTTCAGTCATAATCCCCATGATCCAGAACAGAATGTTCAGTCATAATCCCCATGATCCAGAACAGAATGTTCAGTCATAATCCCCATGATCCAGAACAGAAAGTTGACCATGAAAATGGAAACTGCGATGAGGATTCCTGCAGGTAAAGAGTTTTCTCTTTCCAATTTTCAAATGTCAAACCACCTGTTGTTTTTCTGGTAGTAATGCTTGAACATTGACTGTTCATTATATGTTATGTTATGTTATGTTATGTGCATGTGCATGTGCATGTTAATCCTCAAAGGGACTAAATGAGATGAGAAACATACTTTAAACAAGATTAGGACATTTCGTACCATGCCCTGGAGGTATTGCCTATAAATGTGTGTTTCTGTGAAAATAAAGAGCAGTTATTAAATCAAAGGGAACATGGCCAGTGTTAGAGTGATTGGACAATAATATAAAGGTCACAGGACATAGAATATCGAGTTCTGTTTTTTAAATGCTATACATCCCTTCAGGCATTTACTGATTTCAGCCCAATCACTTCTGACAACCTAGAAAGATGTTATTTGC
Organism: Ilyophis sp. 1 JC-2022; assembly: GCA_022702515.1. Taxonomy (NCBI): domain Eukaryota; kingdom Metazoa; phylum Chordata; class Actinopteri; order Anguilliformes; family Synaphobranchidae; genus Ilyophis; species Ilyophis sp. 1 JC-2022. Next base: position 130,444,707 of record CM040404.1, read on the forward strand.
ACAGAGCATAATAATATTTACTTAAGAGGTCAAAGGCATAAAGGCAAACACCATCGGGCACATATTTTCTCATCAAATACTTGTAAGCAAATACATATAAAGCTAGATTGGAAATTGGAACTGGATATTGGAAAACTAAGGGAAAGCCACAGGCATTCCGTAAGATGTTTTTTCATAACACTCTATGAGCTGCACATCAAAAGTTATAATTACAGTAAGTAGAGATAATAGCCTGTAAACATATGTTTTTAACTTTGACCCAGAAATAAACTCAAAAATATTCTGGCGAGTCAGTTATTGCTGAACCTGCCATACTGTTTGTGAAGTAAAAAAATTTTTTTGCTTTAAATCATTAGTAAGAAACAAGGATAAATGTTGGTTGAATTCCAGCCAATGGCACTAGAGTATAGATATCATTATGCTGGGCTTGTGAATAAAACCATATGTTAAAGTATTCAGCCAGCAACCCATTTTATGAAATGAATTCCCAAGCAATGTGTCTTGGATTAAAATATAAATCATGTCAGCCAGAATATTACTTGTCTTCCCATCTCTCACTACATTGACTCATAACCGCCAATCAAAATGTCTTACTATAGCACATGATCAATTATGCCAACAGGAACAGCAGCACCCTCTTGTGGCAGTTTTGAAATCTACCACGACATCAATCATATTGTGGCACAGATGGAATTAAATCAATGCACTTTGTCAGAAAGCCTTAATGGCAATATGACACTGAAATTCAATCACAGGAGGTTGGAATAATTGCAGATTATCTTTGCTCGTAAGCTGCCAAAAAAGCCATGCATCAAACCAAGCATTAAAGGGCTGAACCAATGTCCCATGGAGGATGAACGGGCCAGTATGAGGTACGAATATTCCTGGTGCAGTACGCAGTTCTGCATCCTACCTGTCCTCCAAGGGTCCCTGAGAGGCTTGGGCCTCTAAGAATTTATCCTCTTCCTCAGAGGAAGAACATGAGGGTCTGGAATGCCCCCTCCTCTCCTGTGTTTCATAGCCTCTGGGCCTACAGTGTAGGGCCTTATCCTGTTTGGTGCTCAATACCTTTGACTATATATATATATATATATATATAGAGAGAGAGAGAGAGAGAGAGAGAGGAGGGAGAAAGAAAGAGAGAGAGGGATGTAGGTAGGGAGGTAGGAAGTGAGAGAGAGAGAGAGAGAGAGAGAGAGTAAATGGTAAATGGTAAATGGACTGCACTTATTAGCTTTTTTTTCCAACTCTCACACACCCGTTCCACACTCACATCACACACCACACACACATTCACACACCAAAGGCGGTAGCCTGCCCATTGAGAGAGTGAGATTGGGAGCAATTTGGGAGTGAGAGTGACAGTTCGACAGTGGAGAGGAGAGAGAGAGAGAGAGAGACGACCTGAGCCACAGCTGCCCAGTGAGTGCTCAGCTCTTGGGACTAGTGTAGTCGACTACGCCAGCACTGACATGGACCTCTCTTTTATTAGTGCATTCACTGTCAGACCACAGACCCCATTTTCAGACCACTGTCAAATCAATGTGTACCTGAAAAGATTCGGACAACCCAGGAACATTGAAACACAGTCCTCTAAACTGTATAATCTCAATCAAAAATATAGACGGGCTTCAGACAGCATAGAAAAATTCACTAAAGCAATCAGTTCCTCTGAAATGACTAACCTCATTAACAGTTTCCTTTTCACACAATTCGAACCAAATAAAAACGGCATAAATCTGGCAGTTAAAATGATAAGTAAAATGTTCTACCAATCAGTAATTAAAGCAAACCTCAAAATAATTAAACAAACAAATAATCAAATATCAACCCAAAAAAAAATAATCGTTTCATGACAAAAGCAAATCAATTAGGAAAAAATTAAGACAGTTATCAAATCTGAAACATCATCAACCACAAAACCAAGATTTATGCCATAGATATTGTGAAACATTGAAACTATATAAACAAACCCTTAAAGAAAAAAAACGAAAACACATTCACAAAATTTAAATCGAAATTGAAGACTATTCACCAAAACCAGTTCTGGGAAAATTTTAATAATTTAAGTAACAAAACAAATTGGCCATACAAAATCAGGAAATCTGGAAAAAACACTTCAAAGACCAATATATAAAATTTGCTCCAAACAATCTCGAATTCGAACAGTGACAAATCCAATAAAAAAAATGTATATTATAATCAACAATAAAGAACAATCAAAACCCATTAGACAACCCAATTACCTTTAAAGCTGAAAGATCAACTCAAAAAAATGTAACCTAAAAAAGCATGTGGCCGTGACAGTATCAGAATAGAAATGCTGAAACACAGTAACTCTGAACTGCAGAAGGCCTTACTTACTTAAATTACTCAACCTGGTTCTACAGACGTCTTTCAAACGTAACACTGGTCTGAACCAGGTTTACTCCATACACTCTCCATACACTCACAGCTTTTACAACCATACTGTTGAAAAACGGAACCGAGCCGTGACTTTACTGTCGTACATTCGTTCATCCTGTACCATAAAGAACACAACCTGGGAGAGCTGAATTACTGCCACGCTGCCAGTTACTTACAGCGGGAGACAGTGATGTACGTGGATATTTTATTTTCAAATATTGTTTTTATGTTTCTCTTGTGCCATTTCTATTCATTACACTGTGTTCCAGGAATTGCTAATGCCTGATTTTTTTCTTACAATCAGAAAAAACATATTTTACCTTAAATCTTTTTTTCTGTTTTCAGTTTTGCATATTTGTGTTTGTTTATTGTGCCCAGAAAGTTAACAATGACAGTATAGTACTGCGATGTGAAAACATTTAACATACGTATAACAAATACATTTTGATTGCTTCATTCTCCAATTGATTGATTCATTAATTTGTTCATTCACTCATTTAGTGTTGCATTTTTCTAAATGGGTAAAAATATGAAGGACTTGAAGGTAGTCTGAAGTAGAAGTAACCTGTCAATCCTCTTGGAGAGAGCAACGAGAAAAATAATTCTACTTATTGCACTTAATTTCCAGTTTTATGTCGACCTGGCCCCTGTATTATTCAGCTTTTTAATTATCAGTGTTCCCGGCAGCTCCTGCGGCTGAACACCCATCAGCGGCCTTCGTTAAGTGCTTAACGAGGAGAGGTGAAGGACAGCCGACGCGCGAAAGCGGACAGGGAACAGAGACCCTGGCAGAATCCCGTCACATCTCCTCGCGAAGAAGCGTTTAAAGCCTTTCGCTTTGCGCCTCCTCTCCTCTCCTCTCCCGTCTCGTTCATGTACGCGCAAACAGCAGCCTGCAGTGCCGCGATAAACCTGTGATTTGGACAGAAATGATAAGTCGCTTGAATAATCCTGCGTGGGAGTCATCCAGAATCGCATTTTAACCCCATTAGCCATCTGCAGTTACAACATCATAACATTCACTTCTGTTGTAATTGCCCAACACAGTGCCAGGGAATTCTGTGTGGTCTATTTAAGGTACTATTTAAGGTACAGTATATGGATGCACAGAGGTCTCTATATGCAAGATGCATAAGAAGATGTGCAGATTCAGTTCAGTGGAGCTGGGAGCATCATCATTTAACTATCCCACAGAGGAAACCATCCAGGCAGCACTGGTCTATTCAAACATCAGTGGAGACAAAGATCTATATTTTAATTGGCCTATATTCAAAAGCCTGTATGTGAGTCAGCAAATATAGCTGCCTCTCTGATGTACTGCAATGCTGTGTGCATGAACTCCAATAAAATCCAAGGTAATTCTCATGAATTTTTAAGCGTGCTGGGGAAGAATGGCATAGTATCATCTTTGAAATTTCCTCTTTGCGGATACTGAAATTTGAATAATTTGAATAAGTAAGCACGATGTTCACATCTAAAATGAAGTTTTCTGCAGGGCCACGTATGAATTCCACGTAAGAAGTGTTTCAAAAAACCTTTCCCTTGCAATCTGTCAGCTGGAATATGAGCTTTATCCTCTAGAGTGCACTGAAAACATCGTCGGATATCCTTGCTGCACACATAGCAGATGAATTGAGCCATTTTCCGCGGGCGAAGTGTTTAAAACTGAAACTTGTCTGTTTGAGATCAAGCTGACTTGACAATAAAGATATTTATGGTTGTCTAACTAGGTCAAGGAAGCCAAGGTTTTTCCCCCCTACTTTTTTCAAGAATTTTAATTTCTAAAATTCTAGAGAAGGTAGCCTTTAACAGCATAGTATGCAGGATTTTTATCTTTGCTGTGGTCCTGTGTTTACAATCAAAGAAGCCTCCTCCCCTGTCCTCAACCCCGCCCAGAATTCAATACAAACGGTAGCTGACTTCAGCCATCTAGCTCCCTAAAGTAGCTATGTGGATAGCTAGAGGTAGCGTAAACACGCCAACTCCATGTCGCTTTTCATCCCCTTGGTGAACTTCAGCTGTCACTATCGAGGAAAATAAATTCCAAGGTTGACTCCGGTTTTCGAACCAGCCTTGTTGCCTTGTCGTTACGCTTCACTAGCTTGCTAGCTAACTACAAACACTCCACTGAAATCTGGCGGTATATTACGAAGCAGGATTACTGATTTAGCTGGATAACTACACTGAGTAAAACCCGGGACCCTCCCAAATCTGGGACCTGGACAGAAGTAAAAAGAGCTGCTCCAGGTCTTACTCAGTGCCGTTATCCAGCTAACTCAGTAATCCTGCTTCGTAGTCATACAACCTGATCCCACCCCACAGGCTCTGTAGCCACACCCACTCCTCCACACACAGAAAAAAGCGCCACGCCAAAAAAGGTCCTGAACACATATAAGAAGAAGAAATACAGGCAGAGAAGCACAGATTTGACAAATATGCTCAATATAATAAATATATAATATATAATAAATATAATAAAAACATTTAACAACAATGTTTACATCATAAAAAACAACAGTGTAATAATCAAAAAAAAACAGTGTAATATAGCATAAGCAAAGCATAATAAGTATATAAAAATAAAATAAATAAATAAAAAATCAATCAAGATCCTAATGTTCTAATAGGTTTAATTTTTTACTTAGTTAACATTAACACAAACAAAAACACAACACAACACATCATATCATCTCCCTAGTGTGTAAAGTTACTTCTGAGTTAGTTATTGAGTATTACAGTAAAATAGTAAGAAAAAAAATAAAAAAAAAAAAAAAAAAAAAAAAAAATTTAAAAAAAAAAAAAAATTTAAAAAATTAAATTAGTGTGTTCAGTGCAAGAGTAATATTAAGAGTGCAGCAAAACTGCAACAAAAGGAATAATATATGAATTATGAGGGGATAATGATGAAGTTTGGTGAAAAAATATGTTTGTTTTTTTTTTTTTTTTAAGATATATTTTAAGCTTTTCCCTGATATTTGAGGGTAGTATATTCCAAAGTTTTGGGGTTTAGTTTTGGGGTTAAGTTTAACAACCAATTTTTTTTTTTTTTTTTTTTTTTTGTTCTAAGATTTTGCAATAGACCTCATCAGATGATCGGAGTGTTAGTGCGTGTGTGTGTTGTTGTTGAGTTTTTGCAATGTAGTCCTCCTTGTCCCATTTTTTTTTTTTGTGTGAGGAGGGAGGGACTTAAAAGTCATTAAAAAAGGGACTAAAGGTGGTGTGTAAGTAGCTAAGGACTGGACTAATGTGTTTCTGCCTCTTTGGTTTTGGTTAGTAATCTAGCTGCAGAGTTTTGAATAAGTTGGAGTCTTTCAGTGGTTTTCTTGGGGAGACCAGTGAGAAGTGCATTGCAGTAGTCCAGTCCAATCTCAATGACAGAGATTGCTAGTGCATCTTGACTGAGCATGGTTATTTTATAATATTTTCAAGTAAAAAAACCCTACATAGTCTGCCTTTAATGAGCAATGAGCAAAGTAAAAAAAAAAATAAAAAAAAATGTTGTTCCAGTTCAGTATTTCTCAGGCCAGTATGTTTAATTTGATAGGACCATAGATGGAAACTGATCTGTTTTTAGCGGCTGTGGGTCGAGCTTGATATACGTAAATGTGTTAGAAGTGTGCTGCAGGGTAAAAAAAATTTTGTTTTAAAAATAGGAGTAAAAATAAACGTATTTTCAACATCTGACCCTTTAATTGGGGGCAGCTGTCTTAACCTTCGGTCATTCAGTAAATTGCCTTAGGGCCTGAAATAATTCCCTGAAAACCAAATGAATCTCATTCAACAAAGATGAATACAAATCCATATTATTCGCTTGATGAGGAAAAACAGCATATAATTAATTTCCACATAGGTTCACATAAGCACAAACACAACGACACATCTAATAGTTAAACGTCATGCGATCCTGTAGCATAATTTTGTGTTTGTTTTACAGTAGCTTTGTCTTTGCGTAGTTTATTTTATATACCACACGATACATTTAAACTCTCATCCACTCTCATCTTTTTTGTTCACTGTATTATATAAACAGTTAACCAGCTCTGCAGCTAAATCCAAACCATTGTTAGCTAAATGTTTTATCTCCCAGTGGGCATACACAGAGGCAGTCTACCTCAGGCCCCTACAGAGTTTTATTATTATTTGCATGAACAGAAGCTGGTCCGGTTTCTTCTGTGTGCTAAACACTTAATGTACAGATGTACTGGAGTTACTATGTGTTGTATAATGCAGTGCTATTGATGTGCATGTTATGATTTATGTTGTGTGCTTATCGTTCTATTGAAATCTTTTTCACCTTTCAAGTACACTATATAGCCAAATGTATGTGGACACCCCTTAGACTGGGGCTGTTTTTATGGTTCAGGCTAGGCTCCTTATTTCAAGTAAAGGCAAATCTTAACACTACAGCATGCAATGACATTCTAGACGATTCTGGGTTTCCAACTTTGTGGCCCTTTCCTGTTGCAGAATAACAATGCCCCTGTGCACAGATAGAGGTCCATGCAGAAATGGTTTGTCGAGATCAGTATGGAAGAACTTGACTGGCCTGCACAGAGCCCTGACCTCAACCCCATCGAACACCACTGGGATCAATTGGAAAGCCGACTGCGAGCCAGGCCTAATAGCCCCACATCAGTGTCCGACCTCACTAATGCTCTTCTGACTGAATGGAAAGAAAGCCACACAGCGATGTTCCAGCATCTAGTGGAAAGCCTTCCCAGGAGAGCGGAGGCTGTTATAGCAGCAAATGGGGACCAACTCAAAATGAATGCCCATGATTTTGGAATGAGATGATGGATGAGCGCATGTCCTTTTGGCCATGTAGTGTAACAATATGCTTACCATAGAACAGCGTAGGAAGTCATAAGATAAATCAAATGGGTTCGAAACGATTAAGAGGCATGCTCATTGTGTCCAACACTAAACCCACATACTGTATAACAGGCTAAGTTTCATTGAGGTAAAGATTATGGCCACGTTCAGTTCAAGTAACCCAAAAACTAACACCACATTGGAAAGTAGAGACCATGCCCAAGAACAAGAAAGATGGCTTTCTGGCATTTAAGAACACCAAGAACGGTGTACAAAAGATTGTGTGTCACTGGCTACATTTTCATTTCCGTCTCGCAGCAAATTTACCGCATCGCTGCAAACAATCACTTCTACTTTTAGGAAAGCACAAGTGAAACACAGCATCACAGACAGGCAAATAGTGGAAGGAATATACCTGGGGGCTGAGCATCATGCTCTCTCCTAGAAACATCTTTAGTAAAGCTTTTACTGTAAAGTATACATACAACTAAACCCGCAAGTTTTTGGAACTAATTCTTTATTAAAAAATAAAAAAAGATCAACGAAAGGAATACATTTTTAAATTTAGGCTTCAAATATTTTAAACTTTACATAAAATCTGTACATATAATGCAAAACACCAATAGGAGGAAAACAAACATGATATTTACAGACAGCAAGAAAAAATGACCTTAGTAAGCAATCGAAAGAATCACACACGGATGACTTCTAATGAACTTGAAGTCTAACTTCCAGTTGAATGAACTTGAAGTCTATAGGCTAAGATGATGATATACCATAACAAAATTCAGAAACAAAATATTTGCAAAGAATCTCCTGCAGATATTAACATACCCACTCTAAATGAATACAAAAAAAAAACTGGTAGTGGCCATTTTATTAGAATGTAAGAGAAGGGAACATTTTATGAAAGCAAACAAACATTCCTGGCATTTCTAAAAAGTATCCATTTCCACTATAGTTTAGCATAATTGAGGCCAGGGGCCGTTTAGATACGGCATTTTCCTTGTTATGACTTTGAATTCTCACTTCTGCGCGGCTGGAAATAAGACAATAATAAACGTAATAATTTTCCATTTGAATTATTTATGGCTGTTTATGAAGCGGCTATTGCAACTGTCCCTCAACGATTTTACATGAACTGAAAACTGGATGTGCAACAGGAAGGAGTGTGGCATTGTGGGAACTGCGAGAGGCCAGGTGATGATAGCAATTACTGTCATTATACAGACATTGCCTTTAGTATTATAATGATATTGCCCATGAATTACATCTTAACTGCTGAAATTAATTTAGTCTGTTTCAATTTCATGGTTTCAATGAATCGTCACTGCAATAACTGCATTTGTTGAGGTGGTTTAGGACAACATTCAATAATTTTGTTGTAATGAACTTAGTAAGACTATCTGTGTTAGTTCTAATAATTCTAATTCCATTTTCTGAAAGTCAAGTTGCAAACCTACTGCGTTTAAAGTCACAAAGCAGAAGTGTTATATAAGTCTCAGCTGCAGCGTGTGAACAGAAGTGATTCTATTCAGTACGGACTGCAGGAGAATTTCCTCAGAGATATCACAGTGACATAATGAGACATCGGAGAGATGGCGTGGGAAAGAAAACACAAAAAACACAAAGCACTGTTGGATGAACCCCACGTGAGATGGCAGTACTGTAACAGGCCTCCCATAGAAGATAAAGGAAATAACAGAACCAGAAATCCACACGGACAATATCCGCTTCAAAGTGAAGTCTGACACAGTATCCGCTGGGCATTCGGTATCCCCAAACCTGGACACTCCCGAAGATCCAGGATCGTCACAAATACGGACGTGACGCGCTCGGCCCACAGCCGGGCAAGTCTGGCCTTTCTCAGAGACTACACATCCCACAAGCCCCATGGTTCCTGTCCCGTGGGGGTCAGAGGTGCTGGAGGTGCATGCTTGGGTAATGGAGAGGGGGGGTGTGTGTCACTGCAGCGCCCCCTTTCTCTTCTGCTGAAGTTCCTGCAGCCGCTCCTCCCGACACAAAGCATGCTGAGCCCCCACCCTGTGAGCAGTCTCCGTGGCAGCGATGTCAATCAGTGCGTATTTAGAGTTACCCGCCCCTGATGTACCAAACACAGAAGAAGAAGAAAAAAAACAACACTCCAGATTATACTTAGCTCCAATGCAGTTTCTTTTATAATAAAAATTTAAAAAAAGATAAATATTCACGGCAAGAGAGATGAGCAGGTTCAATTAACTCTGCGTGAAGCGCAATGGGGAATACAGACTGGGGAGCTTTACCAAGCAAACAATTAATCATCTGAGCTGCATTTAATGCCATATGTCTGAGTAATGAAGGAACATGTAATTAAAAGCATGAATCTCTTAAGATTGAATAGGCTGAGCATTCATTCCCAAGGGCAACACACTTCTAACGTTAAACTGGGCCACCCTATCAACGCCGTAGAAAAGCTCCCAAAGTAAACACCAAGCACTGCAAAACACAAAACTACCTCATCTAACGGCGTGAACTCAGACCGGTGGTCTGAGCAGCATAGATACAGGTACAATACAAAACAACTGCCCTCAAATGACAGGGAAGCCGTATCTCTGTCACCAGGATTTAGCACTTGTCACACAAAGCATTCATTTGCCTCGTAATCAGGAAAGTGATGCCGTTAATGAGGATTTTCTGCTGATTAAACGGCGCAATCAAATCCACATTCCTGTAATGCAGCCGCTCGGCTGTCCCCGGGCAAGACGGGACAATCAGCGTGATGGATTAGAGGCGTTTCCATGGCTACAGATGAATTAAACGCAATTACGGGTTCACCGTGTCCAGCGCCAGCTCAGACCGATCTGATCTGGTAAACCGGACCATTTCTACATGCTTCCCCTTAAGCAATTACATTAATAAGAACCCATATAATTTATGCCTTTATTCTAATCTATACACTCAATTCATTTCACAAGCATAATGCAGTCCACCTAGACTTTTTTGAACAGCTATACACTAACTCACACACACATGAAAATGACCTCAGGTAAGTGTGCCTGCTAAATGACAACAATAATGACCATGACCATAATAGTCACAGTTGTCATTATCACCATCACTAAGTATTATTATAAATGACAGTGTCCTCCATGTACTCTGCGCTATTCTCCTACAGTGGGGTAAACATTTCAAGAGAACGTTCTTTGAGAAACACGCAATGCCTACATCTATTTGCATTACACTAGGCATTTAGCAAACATACTCATCCACTGTCGCACCCATAAGGGCATACGCAAAAGTTTAGGCAATGAGCAGAGCTGATATTGGCTGTGTCCCAAATCGCATACTCCCGTGCTCCGCACTACCGTACTTCGCTATGGACTCACATGGATGCGCGTGCTCGGAGCATGGAAGTATGCGATTTGGGACACAGGCATTGTTACCAGGGTCACAACCTATAGGGGAAGTTCATATATAAGCCTACAAGGTAAAGCTAACTGCTGCAGTAGGTGCACAAGGAAGACCGTAGTGCTTTAACTAGAAAATGGTTCTGAGGATGTAGCGTTTGATGGAGCATAGCGTTAGTTAAAGCGCAGCATAAACAAAAAAAATTTCAGTCCACGGAGGAAGACAAGCAGTAAAAGCAAGCAAGCGAGCAAGCTAAAACTGGGGAAAAGCAAGCCTGAGCTTTAAAAAGACTTTCGCTAGCAATACTACCTCGGTGGAGGTGTACAGTGTTACCTCTGACTCCAGCGAAAGGCTCCTGTAGCTCCAGCTCCATGTAGTGGAGCTGTTTGCTAGACGTGGGGCTGACAGGAATATTAACGTAGGTTGCCCCGTCGCCACGGCACCTGTCGGGAACCGCCATTTCCACCGGGAGCAGAAAACCTCCCCCTAGCAACGCACAAATAATGAACACTTAAATGTGCATGGATTTTAAATGTACTTGTTTACTTTGAAAACCAACTGATCAACAAGCCGGTGACACAAAACAAGTCCTGATTGTCCAAAAGCAATGCAGCTTTGCCAATGTGTTTCATTACGGGGAGTAGGGCTTGTGTGGTGCTGGGAACCTGGGCATGTAAAAACTAACGTAAATCTTTTTTTTTGGAAGTTTTACTCCGTAATATTATTTCTGTCAGAGCAGCATGCTATCAAAGTTCTAAAAAAACGTTTTATAACATACTGCAGGCAGACCTTGCCCTTTAAACCAGTCTGTCTGAATATATTAGTTCGCGCTTCTGAAATCTTTCCTGTCAAGTAATTAAACACCTTAATACTCAATTAAAAATGTGCTTTCATTTTCTAATTTCTCAAAATTACAGTTTAATGTCTTCTCCTAATCTTAGAATTCTGAATACACTGTTGACTAACCAAAGTCTTCTGGCATAAAATCACATCTCTTTGGTGCGTCAAAAGAGGAAACCATGAGCTCATAGCTTTCTTTAGGATCTAACGAGAGAGAAAACAAAGATTAACCAACCAATCACAATCCACTGGTGAGAATGGTGACCAACATACCATTATCATTATCAATACTGGTCGTAAACCTGTATAACAATCAATACTGCTCGTAAAACAGTATCACTGCCAATACCAGTGAATGTATGGAAATTATTAAAGCTGTCAAGGTATAACAAATATGAAGCACATAGAATCAGATATGTATTTTCCACTTGAGCTTGCCATGTTCCCTCTAGTGGTCCACTTGTGACACTAACAAAGCCGCCCTACCTCACATACCTATAGGCAAGAGTTTGGGCAATCTTATCCGATTAAAGGGCCGGACTGTTTTAGCCCAGCACCAAGACACCTGATTCAACCAAGTAGCAAATCATGGTGTTCAATCAAGACCTTGATAATTACAATCAGGCGTCTTAGCGCTGGGCTAAAACAAAAAACCTGCACCCACACCGGCCCTTTTCGGATTAGATTTCCCACCCCTGCTATAGGCTATAGCTGGTTGTTAAAGAGATGCAGCATGGTAGTTCCTGCTAGTAGATGAAAATGAGTGACAAGGATAACCAGGCTGTAGACACAGTATTCCTCAAGAGAAAATCTTATTTAGAGCAGGAGTTATTCCTGACATAAACTCAAGGAGACCAGCACATGAACGCAGTGCAGTACCCTCAGGTTGACCATAAATCTAACAACACAGTGCTTCTGTTAATTCAGCGTCCTCTTTGCCCGTTGTGAACTATCCTTTTTCTAACAAGAGCTTTGAGTTTCTGTCTAAAAACAGCAGGCAGCCAGGCCTGTGATATTTCTCGCTTCTTTCAGCCGGTATACAGAGCTGTTCGGCCCAGATAGGTATCAGTCAGCCTGTCCTTTCACACTTATAGATGCACTAACAGCCAAATTGATCGGCCCTGACCTGCAGAGTTTAGATTTGTCATTTGCCATTTTGGGACAGCCAGGTCACATCGACGGCTGCATTAGACAGGAGGCTCGTACAGTGCCTGCTGCAGCCAGGGCCCAAAGCACATATAAAGCACAGCGGGCGTTTTAATTGGGCAGGCTGTAAATGGCAACGCAAAGCCGCTCTGGTGTTTTATGAGGACGATATCGGAGGTCCTCCTCCCTCTGCTTGCTCATAATGTGGTGAGCGCTTGTGGAACCTTAGCTAAACATAGCTGGCTGTGTTTGCCGAGGCGGGAGCGGCTTGCCAGTCAAGCTTTGCCGTCTCACGCTGGCATTTATACCACATATACATCACCAGCTCCGTAAAACTATTAAGCCCCAGCACTGCACTGCAATTAAACTGGGCTGAAATCTTATTAAGAATTAGAGCAAAACGACAGAAAAGAACACCGGACGTTTTTTTGACTCGTTTTCGAAAATAAAATATGCCTACAGCCTATTTTCACGCGGTGCATGAAAACTGATGGAGTGACGTGACTCAGCGACAGCACAGCCTCTTATTTCTGCATGTCCCACACACTGGGAGGGATCTGAGAAATGACAAGGACGCGCTCAAAAAGAGACCTTCAGGAGCCCCCCCCCCCGTCCAAAACCGCTTTAATCTCCCCGGCAACAGACATCGGCCATGTTCTTTATCCACTATGATGAGAAAACAGCCAAGAGAATTAAACTAATCTAAAGGAGTGGGCCAGGTGAGGTGGGGAGGTGGGAATCCGTGCGCTCTGCATGCTGAGAGGCACAGGACCTGCATTCGCGTACAGCACACTGCTCAGTGTTAGAATAACTCTGACAGAGTTTAGCTGAGTCCCAAGACAAATTGAAGTAAAATGCACACTATCTGAGTAAATGTTTTACCGTGTTGGCTCACGAGCAGCGGACGGCGGTCTTACCGACAACAACGCCGTGTTCTCTGTGGGGCTTTAGCCTGGCGGACGGGCCTACGGCAGACCCGGCTCCTGCAGAGGTGAGACGCACAGTCAGTGTCCTCTGGGCGTGGCTGATAAATATTGTGTGGAATGATGAGTGGTGCATCTGCCTGTCCATCAATTGGATTGACAGGTGTCTCGGAGCAGAAACCTGATAAACGTCACTCTGTCATCTGCTCTCGGCTCAATGTCACATTAAAGGGTATATGGTAGGTTACTCAAAATGCATATGCACAAAATTTTAAAAAGTTAATATTAGAGTTTACAACTCTTAATATATTTCATATTATATATTTATTTATTTTATCTATTTATAATTTTCCTCTATCACACCGTCACAGGTATGCTTACATAAGCGTTTCATGTGACCATGCCCACCGAGTGTGTGACGTAACATCGGGTAAACTAAAAACTTATTCACCTACAAACCCATTAGCTGAACTGAAATTACAGAAACTTGAGCTGTAAGGGAAACGGTATCAGAATGTCGAGTCTCGCACCTTTTATACACGTGAGAAGGCGAGCATCCTGTGCTCACTTATTGAACAAACAGGGATTATGGTAAAACAGATCTGTCATCATGGTCGTCTTGTAGTACAGTGAAGAGCTACTGAGTTAAGAAGGCGAACTCTGAGGAAGTACTCCACAGACTGAAGCGCTCTGGGTAGAATGAAAGCTCTCAGGAGCGGCTAAATGACAGGACACAGGCCACAGAGTCAACCCCACATGAGGACCACATCAAATCTGTCTGTCTGTCCCCAGCATCTGTTCGCTGTCTCCCCCCTCACACAGTCACCTTTCTGTTCTGACAGGACACCGCTGACAGAATACCGCCAGTGAAACCCGCTGTGGGACTGGCACAGCACCGATTCCCCCCCTGATGGTTTCAGTGGAGTTTGAGGCACAATGGGTTTAGCGAGGGAGGAAGCTATATAAAAAACACTCCCGCAAGCTCAAATGAACCTTGACTGAAACCATTAAAGCTCATAGATTTTCTAACAAAATCACTTTAATGTGATCATTTGACCCAAACCCAGGATTGAGCTGAATGAACCACTCTTAGCTGTGGGGGCTGCTCTCCTGGCTTAGAGGAGGTATATATACTGTTCTGTCCAATACCTTCTGTCTCATGAAAGAGCTTCTGTGGTCCACGGCGAGCCATCATTTCATAGCTGCTCTTCTCTTCACACTGTAAAAAATTAGAGGCAATTATCGGGCAAGAATCAAAGAGGGAAATTATCCGGGCGGCAAAAATGCAGTGTCCATCCGTAAAGTGTTCTTTGGAAGGGGCAAATCCAGGCAAATCCATACAGGAGACGCAGGTCTACTTTTTAAATCTTCTTAATGGATGAACTGATAGAGGCAATTTGAACTAAATTGAATAAGACTATTCATTATTTATTAAAAATCTTTAAATGCTTTTTCTGCCCAGTCATTGGTCACACTGATCACAGTGACTGCGGAGAAGCACTTCCTCGCCTCAAAAGCAGGCGATGCCAGCCACTGTTTCTTATCACACCGTATCGCGCGACGTGGGCTCGCAAGGACATGAGCCCGGAGGTAAGACCCTGCATGTGCAGCTTAACAGACAGGCTTGTGAGCACCCGATCAACCAGCAGGGGGCATCATCCCAGCCGACAGAAACTCTCCCGTCACTGAACGACGCTAGAACCAAGTGCACATCGCTGCAGGCCTGCAGTCAACACTGGCAGAGTCAGGATTCGATAGCAGACTGTGGAGTCCCTCCTGTTAAGGCACTAGACCCAGGAGTCCCTTTTTTTAGATAATAGAATATTAGGGAGGTGTTGAGGGAGAAGGTGTTGAGTCAGTCAATATATCCATATCTTCCTGAGACCAGATACTTAATATTTGTCCCCAGAAAGGGCACATGAGGCTCTGGTTGTGAGCTAAAAAAACTTATATTGTACTATGCTGAAACCTACACTACAAGGGACATTCAACAAAGATAAAATAAATAATATCTTTGAAAAATATTTTCACTGCAAAATGTTTTTGTCCCCAAGATATTATGCCAAAAAAAACTTAAAATACTAAAAGAAAAAGATTCTGCTGGGCCTCAGAATATAGTAATCATGTCAAGGGATGCAACAAACTACCATAATTTGGATTATCATAGTCATATCAAACATGTAAATAAAGCTAAACCACAGTATGTTTGAGGTGGAATCTTTATCTAGTAAAATTTTCTTGCGAATGAATTTCCCCTTCTTTTGCAAGGCATTTTGTAAAGTGTTTGAAATATTTCCTCATGGTTTTTGTAAACAGGGCTAAAAATGCCTCTCCCCTCATCTCAAGCTGGCGTTTCTGTGCTCAGCGAAGCTTGATTTTCTGAGGAAGCAGTGTGTTGCTGCCTCATTATTTCTGACGAGGACAGAGCGAGGATCCACGGCGAAGCGTTACGCAATCCCCCCCCTCCCCCACCTCCCCCACCCACCGCTGAGCGCTGAAACTTTTCCAAGTGCTATCCTGCAAACTCCGACTGTCGCCACAAAGAGGAAGCAACCCTTCCCCCACGGACCGTGAGGCTAATTTGCCGCCTTTTCTCACATAACACAGAACTGTGATGGCGGCGACACCTTCAAAAGTGAGGTGCCTCACTATAAGGTTGAATTAACGGAGCCGTTAAAGCTCGCCACTGCTTCGTTAATGATGGCGGGTTGGAGCCGCAATTCTCCGCTCTCTCACCTGAACCGTCTTCTCCGTCCCCTGACCTTCCATAACCTCATAGGCCACACCCGCTTTTCGCCTCTCCTCCCTCCTCTTCGCTCTCTTATCTGCAGGTACAAAACAAATCAGACAGCTGGAATATTCTCTGCAGGGTGAAGTGATCAAAAGTGTGTTTTACTGCAATTTCAAAACAGTGATTTCAGAAGTTAAAACATCAGAATAGCATAATAGCATCTCAGTCTAACAGTATGAGTTGATAATATACTGTATAATATGTAAGTGCATACAATATATAAATATTATATGTGTATATATGATGAAACATATACTGTGTGTGTCTATATATGTATATATATATATATATATATATATACACACACACACAGTGCCCTCCACTATTATTGGCACCCCTGGTAAAGATGAGTAAAAAGGGTTATAAAAAATTCACCGTTTGGTGAATTAGCTTAATCTCACACTGAAAATGAGAAACATGAGAAAAATCCAACCTTTAATTGAAGTACATTTATTATGAGAAAAAAAATCCCTCAAGAAATAATAATTTTTAACAAAACCACATGTGCCACAATTATTGGCACCCCTGCATTTATATATATAATAAAGTCATCATTTTTTATATTTGGTTGCATATCCTTTGCATGCCATGACTTCCTGATGTCTGTGACCCAACAATATAAAAAAAACTCTTGATATCTTATTTTCTGGTACTCTTACAAGCGATACTATAACGTCTATGCATTTGAATGGATCTCTATGAGAATTGGTGGGTGAGACTAGATCTACCTGTAAATTACACTGGAACAGTATGGAACACATGGTTGGCTAAATGGCTCTAAGTCATTAAGGGTCTGATGTATCAAACGAGCCTCAAACCATCACTCTGCTGCCAGAAATACAGTAGTTATGGATGGATAACTTGAAGGGTATCTTCTCCTGACTTATTTTTCCAGAGTTCAATAGGAAAATGTGTCAGGAGAAACCACCCTTAAAGTGATCCATCCATATCTACTGCATATCTGGCAGCAGAGTGATGGTTTAAGGCTCGTTTGATACGTCAGCCCTTGATAACTTAGAGCCATTTTGCCAACCATGTGTTCCATACTGTTCCAGTGTAATTTACAGCTAAATCTAGTCTCACCACCCAATTCTCACAGAGATTCAAATACAGAGACGTTATAGTATCACTTGTAAGAGTACCATAAAATAAGATATCAAGAGTTTTTTTATATTGTTGGATCACAGACATCAGGAAGTCATGGCATGCAAAAGATATGTGGCCTATGTACAAAACCTATGTACAAAAGGTTCTATAATTTCTAAATGGTTCATCCGATATGGATGAAAATACCCTCAAATTAAAGCTGACAGTCTGTACTTCAACCTCATTGTCATTGTATCCTTTCAAACTCAAAGTGCCAGAGTACAGAACCAAAATAACAACAAGACAACTGATCATTTTGCAGTGATCTCAAGTTTTTCCAGAGCTGTATATAGTGCTCTCCATAATGTTTGGGACAAAGAATTTTTTTTTTTTGATATTGCTCTGTCTTCCACAATTTTAGATTTGTAATCAAATAATTCACGTGGTTAAAATGCAGATTTTCAGCTTTTATTAAAGCATATTTTTATACATTTTGGTTTCACCGCGTGAAAATTACAGCACTTTTTAATACAGATCACAGCTGGAATTTTCATCATGGTGAGTTGAATGGGTTCTTATCTTCTCACAGCCCTGAAAAACAGAAGACTGCCGAGCCCAGACACAGATTACGCCAGATCCTTTCTGCCAATCCCGTGCGAGGATAAGCACTCGGCTCTCACTCATGCATGTCAATGGGAGATAAAGACAGTAAAATTACCATGCCATAATATGAAAGTACGAAAAACCTTTCAAGTAAACCAAACTAATGATGTGTCACGCGGTGGAACGGTGCTCGGTTTTGAGGATAACGGAAAGTGAAAAGACCGGCGGCTTAGAAAGCTTTCTTTCCCTCAGGACTGATAAAACGGTGCGATCGCCAGATCAATACCAGGCGGGAAAAAACACAAACTGATTCTTCACAGGACAAGGAGAAAAGTCAAGGAAATAAAGAGGGAGGCACATGGTGACAGGATTGCTTTTTATTAATGTCAGCTTCAACAGGAGGGAGACGGAGATATTTGGAAAAGAAAAGGAGAGCCGGGAGGCCGGGAGAAGACGGATAAAAAGATGGCGGGAGAGAAGCGGAGGGCTGGATGGCGTCTCTTACCTCCTTCAGCTGCCGAGGGGCACTGTACTCCTCGACCCTTGACCTCAGCATAGGAGCGGAAAACTTTGCCCGAGTTCCCCTCAGGTATGCCACAGGAGGGCCGTCTCGTCCCCTTGCACTTACTCGCACCGACCAAAAGGGGGCGCCTGCATATGCTTGAGCAGAGGGCTGCCACATGCGCTCGCGCCGGCAGCCTGGATTCATTCTTTGTACACTCAGCACAGTTTTCATAAACTAACCCATCAGTGCACTTCAGAGACACCGAGAGCTCATCGCCCTTCACCACAGAAGGACACTGTGGGTTCACAAAGGCTCCGCCCCCATCCATTACTTTTACTGCTTGTAGGCTCGGTTTCGCAAGAACGGCAGTACGGACCGCATGGGAAATGTTTGAAGTAGTTGCTCCGGCTCTGTCGGTTGCCGCGTTGTGGCCTCATCTCCCTGGGCTTCTGGGTAATCTCCCAGGTCAGCCTCCCATGGCGGTGAGAGCCCATCAGTACAGCTCCAGCAACAGCATCTTTTGTGTTTTTCGGCACTTTACGTGGTCGGTTACAATGATGGTTAGGGCACTGGGCAGTTGCAGGTTCAAATCCCTATGAAGGTGTACAGCCATTATGCCTTCGGGCAAAGCACTTAACCGTAAAGCATTAAATCCAGCCATGGATAGTACACAAATTCTATAAATTATAATATAATTCATAAAATATGTAATTCATAAAAATGTTGTAAATCAGTCTGGATAAGGGTGCATGTGATAAAAAATTATTTATTTTATTTATTTTTTTAAACTACAATAACAATAATTCCTAGCGACAGTCTTCAGGAGTTCCCTCAGGGTGGCACAGCTACCTGTCTTAGCACCTGAGGCTCTGAGGCACTCTAGAAAGGAGAGCGGCCTAGAGCAGCCCCACAAGCACGTGTTTGCAATGTCAGGCTTAGGTTGCATTGCGTTTTTACTACATTTACACCCTTTAACTTTATTTAAAAACGCAAAAATATATATTGCTGTTTAACAATTCATTGGCAATAAAAACTACTGCTAAAAACTTTTATAATTAAAAAAAATCTATATCAGTTAGAAGTTACAACCTGGGTGATGGGTTTAATCAGCAGCTGGCTGTCTGTTTTCCCCCCTTATAGCAGCAGGAGCAACAGCAGCATTTCTCAGATTTACTAGGTGCATTAAATCTGGATGAAAGTCCAGTAATTCTGACGCAGACCAGATAAATGACACCGCTGCCCGACACGCAGACGCCCATTCCCGCTGCGGTACATGATCCTCTAATCTACTTCAAGAGATACTGCATGCATGTGACAGCACACCAATGACAAACTTACATTTAAATAAGCCAAAGCAAGTCATGCACAAAAACAAGGAACAAACACAGCCGTATTGGTATTCAGTGCAGAGCTACAGTTACAGAGTCCTCTATCAGTGACGGACTGCAGGGACACGGACTCCCAGCTCTCAGGTTCCCATGACGATGCAGCAGCGCTCTCTCACCAGCTCTCTCTCTTTTCAGTGGTACTTACCTGCCACGACTGGCAAAAGTCCTGAATGCCACAGAGACGTTCCCTAAACCACAAAGAGAAGAAGGACAGAGGGTCACGTCAATCACGTTCGACGATACAACTTGAACCACCGCCAAAAAGAACGGTGTGGTCTCCTTTGGCTCCGCCCCATTTTGATAGCAAACAAGTACGTCCTCACAACTCCGAGTGAATTTGGGCCGTTTCAACTAAACTGAACCAAAGTAATATGCCTACGAGGCCGCAGAAACATTGCATACAGTTACCACGGTTTCACTCAGTAGACGAGTTTTATTGGAAACCCATAGGTCTGTTAAAGCCTGTTTTATTACATTTCATAAAGACCTTTCTTTTCCGAAGCTTTTCAACACCGAACTTAAAGCCCACAGTCGAGGGCTGAGGTTGAATATTGAGCAGATGAGGTTTAAGATGTACTCCTACAGGATGACAGTTGCAAGCCTGCAGAGGTTGCCGGTGTGGGTGCCTGTGGGAACCAACATCATAATCTTCGCTCACAATGACGCTTCACAGTTCCCAAATGAAAACCTTTCAGGTGTCGGCAAGCAATAGATAAGGCCAAATAAAAATATCACAGAATGTTATCACAATTCTTGTTTTTATAAGAATTTCAATGGACAAACATTGACGTAAGGTCATAAGAGATCTCACATGTCACAGGCATCTAAACCATCCCAAACCTTGTGCTATCCCGCTTCTTAAAACCCTCGGGAGGCAAAATGCTTAACATATCACAAAGCATAACAAGGCACAATTGGTCATGAGCTCCAGGGACTGTTCGGTTTCACACGTTTGCATTTGGAACGTGGCAAAAAAAGCACCATAACTGAAAGCCTCCAGATAAATGACTGGATTCACTGCCGAGCTTCCCACTCATTCCAGCCCCGGCTTCTACGTCGTGCCACAACTCGACAGGAGACATCCCACGTACAGCACAGTGTGAAGGGAGAAACACCGACGTATCAGTTCAAATCCATTTAATTATCCTTCAGGAGACGGCGTCATTGCTTCACGGCTAACCGAGCAAGAGACAAGACCTGACATACGTGAGGACATACAGTACATGGAACATGTTTGGAATGTTTTTTTTCGTCTTGAAAAGAATAATGGGATTCTAGAGACAAGAACAACAACATTGCAAATCTATATTTGTCATGTATTTGCAAGTCCATGTGATGAGCTGCAGCTTTGAGACTGCATGTGTTTAAAACAGAAAGCTAAAAGTTCAGGTGTCCAAACGCACAGAAAGATCACGTATGCACCTCGTCCTTTTGTGAGGCTATACCAGGGATACTCGAGGCCAGTAGTACTGTTGGTTTTCTATCTTCCCCTCATGAGCTAATGAGGACTGACTTAAACCTGGGACACCAGGTGAGTTCAATCTCTGGCCAATCAGTGGCATTAATCAAACAATTAAATATCAGGTAGAAAAGAAAAGCTGCAGTGCTACGAGCCTCGAGGGCCAGATTTGAGTATCCCTGGGCTATACCCTTGGTAATATTTCAGTAACTTTGCATGCTGAAACACTGTAGTTATATATAATTCACAATCAAAAGCTGAATCATTCACTCCAACAGGATAGCCAGCATGGGCGCAGTAAGATGGGTGCCAGGATGAGTCTGGTAGAAATGACAGACATTGAACAGAGAGGAAGCCTATTAGCTACAGGAAAGCCCCGAGAAAACGGGTTATATAAAATTTAAAAACTGCCTTTTTAAAACTGTAAGGTCCAGGAACAGGAAGCCAGCGCTGGCACTAAGGGTGAGACGAAAAGATAAGAAAAAAAAGAAAAAAGACAGACAGTGACATTTGCGAAACCCCGGAAGATTAATAAAGACGCACTTCGGTGCGTTAGCAGGCAGACGAAACGCAACCCGCCGATCCGCACAACCGTCTCTGAGACGCGCTAGAACTGAATGACAATCGCAGCCTTTGGCTTAAGAGCGCCCAGCGTTAACACCAGAAAGGCTTGATAACTGCCCTGTCCCGACAGCCAATACGGCGAATGGCCAAACGAGGCACTTATCACACGGGGAACAGTGCAGAAGGAGCGCAGCTGACAGCTTCCTTCTGCAAGCCGCTAAAATGGCCCTTAAAATGAGAGCACTGCTACAGAGAAAATAAAGGACAGCTAGTTTTCAATTCAGGGCCAAAACTACGGGACATTAAAAGTTCATTTCTGTGCAAGGACGCTCCAGTCACACACAAAAGACGGGTTAGTTTTTCCATCGCGCAAGCCAGCCTTAATTTCTCGCTAGCTGACTGCATTTCTGATCCGGCTTTATGAGACCACAGCCTGTCCACAGTCTTGGGTTATACATTTTAACTTATCTGTGATTGCCATGAAGGGAAAACCAGACTAAACTCTCCAACAGTCTGTTGAGAAACAGAAGCAAAATTCTACAACAAATTCAAAAAGTATTCAAAATGTGAAATTGAAAAGACAAACATCATCTAACAACCTTAGGATAAGTTTTGGGGTTTTGGGAAGAAACGGCGACATGTCACCGCCAATATTTTCATATGAATTGGTCCCTGGAATAGCTAGTATTCTTGTGAGACTACACAGGACTAGGGGGTCCAGCAGTGTGTCCCCCAAAGTTAAAATAAAACCTACGCCTATGAGCATATGACCTGCGGGCACAGAAGTAAAAGGGGGGTCACTGTACCTTCAGTCCCCCACAGGCAGGACAGGCTGCAAACAGGGACCTCAGAGCCACAGAGGGGGGTCTGTGGAGCTCCCATTTGGGCGTGGGGCCTTCAGTAGAGAGCGGCGTGTCACTGTTCTTGGACTCCAGTGCCTGTCTCTGTTTCCATGGTGTCGGCCATGTTGGAATGGAATTTACGGACGTCTCTCCTGGCTCTCTGCTGCCCCCACCAGGCACGGGAGAGAGGGGCGAGGGGGTCGTCTGGTCCTTTGGTGGAATGAGATTGGGGCCCTTGGGCAGTTCCAGGAACAGGCTGCGGGGCTTGTCGTAGAGGTTTTTGGGCGAGCACGGAAACTGGTACTCCAAATTGGTATCCCGCGGCAGGCAGGTGCACAGGTCCAGGTCGGGAACAACGTTCGGCGGCAGGCTCAGCAGGGACCCAAACTCGTCCCCCTGGCCAATATCCAGGCTGCCGGCATACGAAGAGAAGCTTCCGGAATAGGAGGAGTGGCTCGCCGTGGCGATGCCGCTGTCCGAGGAGCTCTGCCGCCCGATTTCGTGCAGCCGCCTGGAGCAGGGGGGCTTAGGCGGAGGACGGACCAAGCCCCCGACGACAGCGCACGGCTTCCCCTCACCGGGTGCTGTGTCCGTGGCCGCTGGCACGACTGGTGGCTCCGCGGGGGCGGGGCTCATCACAGGCTCCGCCCACACAGCTAACCGGCTGCCCAGGCTGCTGTCTGAGTGGCTGTCTGAGGTGTCAGAAGAGCTGGAGATGCTTCTGTCATCTCCGGCTATCAAAACCAACAGGCAAAAAACAACACCTCATTAACACAGCACTACATCACACAGTCAATACCATTAACAAAAACATAGGCAGAGCTACAATTATCTGTCAGTCACATTACTTGTTTTCACCAATTAACAATTTTTCTTTTCACAACAAACAAAAAAAAACGAGCTAAATCCGAGTGAGTTTCTGGCAGTTCATATTGTAGCTCCAACCCCTTTTATTGGTGTCATGATAACTCATTCTCCAATCACACGATCAGACAGTCAAAAAGCATTAACTGGGTCACACCTGTGCTGCTTTGTTGGCTGTTGTGAGAGAGCAGACTGAGCCGTTTCTCCAGCTCCTGGGCCTCGTGGTGCAGCCGCTCCTCCAGGTACGCTGGGCTGGCGCTGGGGTCTGCACAGGACAGAACAAAATAGCACTGGCTCTCATGAAAACAGCACAGCATGCCAATGACTTTACTCTACAAGCTCCATGCTGGAGTTACGCTTAAAGGCTCCAAACTATGGGTTTGTCAAAGGGTAATATAAACGGCAAACACTTTTCTATTTTATCTGAAACCCGCTATCGAATGGGAAGGATATTAACTCCCCCCTAACCTTATTAGCTGCCATCTTGCAGGGGGGGGGGCATTAATTATGGTGCAGCAAAGTTATCGGAAAGGCCTCTATTAGTTAACTGGCTGAGAAACAATCTGAAGCTAGTGTGTGTCCATTTCCTCTAGTTCTGCACAGCGATAAGAAACAGATACAACATATTAAAAAAGCTAGAAACCGTGTATGGAACTCATACACCTGTGGCGTGGATACAGCCTCACATAAGCGCCATTACCCCTGAGGTGAGGTGTTCATCTATATTTCATGTCGCTCTGTGGTAACATGTACCACATCAGCGGGATAAACCGCCACGCTGAGGGACATTGTGTCATTATGCTACTCTGAAACGGTGTACCGCGGAGTCGAAGAGATTATATCATCTGAACAAACTGCAGGCTTTCAGTCTTCAAAACCGATGAGCGGCGAGCGCTACGAGGTAACCCCTCCCTTCCACTGCGCTACAGCTCTATTAGTTATTTATGACTCATTTGTGATTTATTTACACGTTTTGAGACTAAGGAGTCCCAGTTCATTTTTTCTTAGAAAATCTAATAAGGTTTCCTTCAATTTTGTCTCCAGCTTATGAAAAATAAATTCATATTTGCATATGGTGAATTCAGAGCATCTTTTTTTATACGCTCCCATTTCTTGTGTAGTTATTTAGCCGCTACTCTTAATCCACGGAGACAGGTTTCGTTACAGCACGGTGGATGCACAGGGGCCAGGAGAGAGGTGTAGCAGAGAGAATATTAAGTTCAGGGGGGTAACTAGGATCCGCCAATGAGTTTGCACACTCTCTGTGATTGATTAGCAGTGCCTGGCCTCTGAAATACTGGATACTACTCTCTGCTCTGAATTGGGGTTTAAAAATAGACAATGACCTAAGTTTCTCATTGGATGAGTGACAGTGTGAAAACCACAATACCCATAACCACACACAGCTGTCTATGGGCCAGCTTCCTCTATCAACTCTATGGCTTAGACCAGGGGGCCCCCCAGGCCGTGTCGCGGGGGTTTTTTATGGTTTTTTTGCCTGCCAGTTTTAAATTATTTATTTTAGCCAATGTTTACACGATCTGATATTTTTTATCTACATCATCCGAAATATAAAAGCAGCTGATGAATGTTCTTGTGCGGTATATGTGTGCATTGTTGTATTGTAGCATTTTCGTCGTCTGTAATTTACAAGTGATCGGTGTGTGTGTGGTATATGACTAATTGATTGATTGAACCGTAACTGGTGGCAGTAAAAACCTGCATACACACCGGCCCGCGAGGCCTGGAATTGGCCACCCCTGGCTTAGACCTTTTAAGAAATACAACTAAACATCAAACAAAAAGTTTGGAAATTTGTGTTTGGTAGATTATTTCTCTGTTGTAACAATGCTTCTTGGCAATACATTTTATACCGTTGGAAAGCCTGTTTATTTCCCTTTTAAATGGTGCCCCATTTGTAAAGAACATGCATGTGTGGGATGAGCAGCACAGCTGAGTATGTGGGTTGCGCCCATGAAAAATTTGCCAAATCTTCTCTGCCAATGCCAAACAGCTTATTCTGCTGTTGCTAGTGACTCTTGTTTGGTGTTGTTTGGTGGATTGGATGATTGAAGTCTATCAGTAACAAGGAAGAAACCAGACATATTGGCAATTTTACAATTTATTAATTTAACAAAGTCAGGAACCTCAGTAGCGTGTGGAAGAACCATACACAGCCACAACAGCCTGGCACCTCCTCCTCATGCTGGTTTTTTTTCCGAAAAAAACGAGGCTTGTCATCATTGGAGGCAATCTCAATGCAGAGAGATATCGAGATGAGATTCTGCAACCAGTGGCAATCCCATATCTCCACAGTCTGGGACCGAACTCCATCCTCCAAGATGACAACGCTCGCCCCCACAGAGCGGGGTTTATCAGAGACTACCTCCAGAATTTGGGAGTAGAGAGAATGGAATGGCCTGCCTACTGAGGCTCCTGACTGTTTGTTAAATTAATAAATTGTAAAATTGCCAATATGTCTTGTTTCTTCCTTGTTACTGATAGACTTCAATCATCCAATCCACCAAACAACACCAAACAAGAGTCACTAGCAACAGCAGAATAAGCTGTTTGGCATTGGCAGAGAAGATTTGGCAAATTTTACATGGGCACAACCCACATACTCAGCTGTGCTGCTCATCCCACAAATGCATGTTCCTTACAAATGGGGCACCATTTAAAAGGGAAATAAACAGGCTTTCCAACGGTATAAAATGTATTGCCAAGAAGCATTGTTACAACAGAGAAATAATCTACCAAACACAAATTTCCTAACTTTTTGTTCGATGTTTATATTTTTGATATTATCAAATCACCATCAAATATCCAATTTGCCTTCAAGAAGAATTTTGCAAATAGAATGCAAAATTATACAACGAATGAAGTGTAGTTGGAAAGATATTTTTCCTAGATCATGTTACATATTCATATCCACTGGTTTTTAGGACAACCACTATTTTCAGCAGTGTGTAATTAACGTTTTTTACCTCAATGTGGAATGTCCATTAGTATTCACCAGTCATGCTGAAATCTGTGCTATTTGAGACAGAACAAGAACATAGCCTCTGAAATGTGACTGTCCATAGCCATGTGACGGGCTAAGCTTGAAAAGACAGGAGTCAGAGCAAGACTTTTCTGCATATTTATGTGCAGCTTCAGCAAGCAGACTGTGGGCACCTGACTGACCAGTAGGGGTCGCTGGTGAGTGGTGAGGCACTGGCTGTGTCCGAATCAGAGCCCGACCTACTTACTGCCTCTTGTGTACTGTGTGCTTGCAGACTGTGCACTTTTTTTACTGTGTACTGTTTAGTACATGACATGCAGTAAGCAAAAAATATCCTCCATACTATTTCCAGCCATACTGTGGAAGTGTCGTAAGACGTCCCGCCCTTGCACGGCAATACTCACGTGTCAGTTTTGTTGTTGTTTAAGTAAAACGTCACAAAGCTGCGCCTCATTTTTAAAGCGAAACTGCACCTTACTAACCAGTAGGGGTCGCTGGTGATGAGGCACTGGCTGTGTCCGAATCAGAGCCCTACCTACTGCCTCTTGTGTACTGTGTGCTTTCTTATCCAGTGTACTCAACAAGCACACTCAATAGTGTGGAAGGGCACTGATTTGGACACAGCTGCTGCCACAGTCACGACCCACTGAATCCACCCCTCCCTGAATTACCATGTGACAAATTATCCATCCCCCACTGCACAGTCTGGATTCAGCACAGTCAATGGAGCCCATCCACACACTGAAACTATACATTAATGGGATGAGCCACCCAGCAGCCTTTCTTACAAAACACATCATTATAATTGGGAAAATCCCTCACAATGAAGGTTGGGAAAACTACAATTACGACTACGATTCACAATTTAGGCATTGGGCAGAAGTGACTTAGACTAAGGTCATTTAACGTGGCTGGGAAAGTCCGAGCTAACGAATGCTTCATGATTCTTAGCAGCACCTAGTGCATACTGTACTCAGTGCAGCTGGGCAGTCGCTCCTCAGGGACCACTGGACCCTCATTTCTAATCTGTCCTTTTCATTTGCCCTTCACACTCTAATCCATGACACATCATGTGGGGTCTTCATGGAAACACCAATTAGAAAACAGTACCCAATAACCCCGGGGGGGGGGGTGGTGTGTTAGGGGCAGGCTCCAGCTACTAGAGCTTTAGATCATGTTGTTAAGCACCCCCCTTTCCCCCCAGCACAAGAGTCACATTCCCTAGTGAAACACAAGCTCACCCACATGATTATTCCATAAGCGGGGATACAGACGAATTTATTATTCATTTAACTGTAAACGCCAGCGCGATGAAGCAATACGGTTTGGCATAAAGAACAGGCTGGAGCTGTCTGTTAATATGAGCTGCTGTAGTGTGGGATGATAATGCTGTGGGTTTTTTTCCTTTTTTTAACCCCGACAGTGATGTCATCTTAAGAGAATAGAACTAACAAGACGACGACATTCTTCCGCTCCTTCCCGGCCCCTCACTGGAAAATGTACGACGTTCCAAAGGTCACGCTATCTGAATATCAATTTCCGCACAAGACCCAAACTGTTTCTGTTGGATTAAACTGCTTTGGTAATAATCTCAGGCCTTAACTCAACCATGCGTACAACTGGATCCGTTCCAAACTCTCACATCTCATTGGCTCAAAGTTACAGATCATATCACACTCTATATAATGCAATATATAGAGTTATGGATTTGCCAACATAGAGTTAAGGAACGTGCAAATAACGAGTGCAGCTATATGTATATTTGACACATGTGGAAGCTTTCAAAAGCTTACCATAAATAATCTAAATCATACATTCGTGTTTCATTATTTTTGGAAGTTAATTGTTTCTGGGAATTGGAATTTCCAGGAACCCCCCCCCCCCCCCCCACCCCCAACACAATCAAACAGCAGGGAACATTGAAGGAAGAGTCATAAACAGTCTGAAGTGTGTAAGTAGAAGGTAAAAGTTCATTAAGTTAGTACAGTGAGATGGCAAAGCCATATCCCAGAATACCTCAGTCTGGAGCGGCCTTGGCCGCAAATCTGAAAGCGGAGAGCGCACCAGACATGACAGCCTTCGGTCTCACACTGACACTCTACACTTCCTATATTAACCTGGCAGGACTGGACGCAGTCCAAACGGGACTCTGGTCGGCGAGATTCCCCGGACGATGCAGTCAAACAGAAAGCTGATCTGCTTCCCCTCCACGCAGGCCAGAAAGAAAACACCAGCCCCTGCAAGAGAAAGAAGAAGAAAAACAGCTCTTTAAAGATCACACATCTTACTCAAGATCACATCTTAAAACCAACATCGTTTTTATAGACAGTTGACGAGAAATGACAGACCAGACAGGTAATAATTCAGCAGAAACATTCACAAGTCTACAGAAAGAGTAAGAAACTAAGAAAAACATTAAAACATAACCTTAATATAGGTCACTGAACGCTGAGACAAGCCTGAACACATTAAACACTCAACTTGCACTACAGCAGAACTGACTGTACAATCATTTGAAGAGTCAATTATGTGTTTAGACATAATGAAATATTCTGTCATAATCTGGGCTGAAGCTGTATCGGACAACTCGCCCCAGTTTCTCAATCTAGAAAAAATCATAATAAGCCAACAATGCCACAAGCTGCAACTCCCAGATCGACTTCACCTTTTCTCCGAGTGCATTCAACTGAGGAAAAACAAAATGTCTGGCTTTCACACATAAAAACCCCTGCACCGAGCAGTTCTAGGGATTACAAAACACAAAAACATAATTTATAATGGACAACCAAACTGTTATTGGCCAATACCGACTGTCAATTTGAAAGAAGACTACTTGTGGTTTCCATACATCATATGTAAACGATAATTATTTGCAGACAAAAATGACTCCAAACTGTAGTTTAGAGGTATTTTGACGGGTTCAGGCAAAATTTTGAATAGTTAATTATGCTTTTACCGCTTAAAAATGTCTCATTATGCAAACAGACACAACAGCTGGATTCCATTTAAGGGATTAAGGCATCGTACACAACAGCTGGCAATAAGCATAACTGAAAAATGCACTTTTAGGTCAAAAAGAAAACAATTATTTTAACAGTCACAATTGTTGTTTATAAAGCAAAGTATCAAATTCCCAACTGGCATCAGTAATACAAGCACATTTATTTGAAAGAGTGGATCCATTATCCGAGTTATGAAACTGTACCATGTGTACAGTATATATTCATACAAAATAAACAATTACAGTAATATTTCGTGAAAAAATAGAATAAACATTTATAAGGTTATTGTTTTCATGGAATACTGAATTGCAAATAATACTAGAGATGCGAAGAGTCAAGAGCAGTTTTTTCAATAAAAATTAATATCTAGAGCGGAGAAGAAAAAAAGGCATAAATTAGTATTTAGAGGTTTGCTTGCCAGCATTTCCTCAGAGACTACAGCAGAAGAAAACAATAGATCTGACATTTAAAAAAATAACGCTAATTACATAAATTATACTCCACAATACGAACAATACATTTGAACATATTCAACCTGCAAAACACTACAAGTCATTCACGTGTTAAAAAAGCACTTCAATGAATAAACTAGATTTTTCAGAAAGCAGTCAAAACAACAGTTCACCTCACGCAAGCACTATTCCAAAGCAGTGTTGTATCTTGGATTTCATTTGATATAAATAATTTAAATGGCAGTTCTATTTTTACAAGTGTTTATTTACGGGTGCATTGCACAAGGTAACTCTGTACGTTGAAAATGTTTTGGTCGAGACATCATTTATTTCTGGACCGTGTGTATAAAATGGTAATATCTTCAGTATCAGTACAGGAAAGCAGCCATTTTGTTTTCATATGGCTGAAAGAGCCGTAACTCTTGATATTGTGTATAGCAGGTATGCCGCTATGCTGCCAAACCCAACGTCAGCTGCCCAGCACGCTCTGCCATCCCAATAAAATTAATCCGTAACTATGCTTCCCTGCAGAGTGCCTGCCGTGGGTATGCTATGTCCAACGCCTCGGTAGAAATCCTTCTGTAATCTCTAACTGCAAAGGGTAGTGCTGTCCGACCTAGCAAAGAACAGCATAAGGGAAGGGACAGAGCCCAATTGAATATCTTTCCTTTGAACTATTTTAACAGGTTTTGCCTGTTCTCGTGAGCATGCACAGAAATGAAACTGGAGAGGTATCTGTGACACTTTGGGGTAAAGCGTTGCATGATGTAGGGTGAGCTGCCAGTTCTCTCTCAGTCTACCTGCCTGGAGTCCAGCAGGCACAGATCTGCTCATTTCTAACTGACAAAACAGACCTTTAGGAGGGAAAAGCCAGGACGGCATGAAAGCCATTTTTCCAGTGATTTAATGTGTCCCGGATCTGGCTCATTCAACAGGGGATTGCACATTCCTGTCATTAATGAAGTCTCTCAAATATTCCAGAGGCAAAGAGACACCTGTTAAGATATGGCGTGACCAGACCAAACAAAGCCGTCTCCGGACGATTTTCCACAATCCTCTGCGATCTCTCTTTCTTGTTTCCAGTGAGGCAGATTTTGACAGGACGCCTGCTGTGGTTGGCGTTCCGGGATGTGAGGAGGTCGCTGTACACGCTCATGAGTGTGTGTGCTAACAGAAGAAGGAAACCAGATCCCATATGTCAGAGCAGGACTGGGCACAACTGTCTCGGGGTTCCTGAAATCTGCTGAGAGTCACAGCCTTGCAAATGTCCCAAAATGCTTTTCTACTACCATGGAACCACTGCCCCTTACATTTTTTTAAATAAATTTCCCCAATACAGAAAAAAACAACAAAATATAGGTTGTATACGTCATTTATCTGCAGGACTGTATAACCTTGGTCCTGGAGAACCCCAGGCTGGGCTGGTATTTGTTACAATGAAAAACCATTTCAGATCCAAGGATTACTGATTTATCTGGATAACTGCACTAAAACCCGGAATTCTCCCAAATATGGAATATAGACGAAAGTAAGAAAGATGCTCTGGGATTTACTCAGTGCAGTTATCCAGCTAACTCAGTAATCCTGTTTCGTGGTACAGGCCCCTGGTGAGACTGTTTTATGTGTTTTGTGTTTTTTCCTGTTATCACACAGGGCATCATACAAGAAATATCCTGTGACCACAGAAGGCCTATCAGAGGAGCTCTTAAACACCGGCTTTTGTTCTGTCTCCGCCCACTTCACAATTTCAAAAGACGCAAATTGGGCTCGAGTGAGCGAACACAGAGGAGGGAGGAGTTACAGTTGGGGGAGAGGCGGTAGATCCATTCTGTAACAGGTCATTGAAAACTGTTCAAACAAAAACCCGTTTGAAATTAAAGGGCTAACGTTCATTTGCACAGTTTGAATACCTATCAATCAAGAAGACGGAGAGAGTTGACTTGATTGCGTAGAAAAAAGTTTTTTTACCTTTTTTATCGTCACGAATGGGGCGTGGCTAAAACAAAATGCTTCCGTTTGGATTTCAGCAAATGCATCTTTTTTGACACAAAATGCAGTGGCACGGCTTAATTACATTTTAGTTTTTTTAAGCAGTAGGATATATGTGATTTATGAAATGGAGGCAAGATACTCGGCTTTATAACTCAAAATATTTGAT
Source organism: Ilyophis sp. 1 JC-2022 (assembly GCA_022702515.1). NCBI lineage: Eukaryota > Metazoa > Chordata > Actinopteri > Anguilliformes > Synaphobranchidae > Ilyophis > Ilyophis sp. 1 JC-2022. The sequence goes on from CM040404.1 coordinate 130,476,939, forward strand.
TTAGTGTTTATTACCCCTTTAAACTGAACTGGCTGAGGGACCACCCATGCTACAGACACACCCTCCACATTCCGTATACCCAAAGGATTATGGGAAGGGTCAGAGTTCACCATTGGCGTACACATGGATGACCTATGTCTCAAAGCGGCCATGACTCACAACCTAAATCTTACAGTGGAGGTCCTGGTGCAGACAGGCCCCACATGGTTTACAAAACAACCAGCACTGTAGCAGGAATCAGCTGAGGTCATGCTGTATGTGTTACCACCAGTGGACCCAGCAATCACGCTGCCAGCCACCATTTCCTAGAGCTCTCAACATCTCCAGGCCATCCAGGCCAATTATCAGGAGGCCACAGCTGTGGTGTCATCACCAACTAACCACAGATCAGACTCCCTGCTGTGGTCTACCGGCCCTGTTGACTCGCTGAATGAATGCCAACGCACTGCCATTCGACAATGTCTGTCTGAACATTAAGGTTGTTCCAGCTTGCTGTCAGTTTGTCCTTCAGCAAGGGAACTGCAGTCCGATGCCAAATGGACTGCAGCAATGGAGACGAGACTCTCAGCACACAGGTGTTTGAGCCTTTCGGGGTCTTACTGGAGACAGGTGAATGTACTGAGTGGAAGGCCCCAACAGGTAATGTCAACTCTAGTTTAGCTCTAGTAGAGGCGGCTTTATTCTTTATATATCCGCACTGACCATATGGTGCATTACCTGGGCGGTATACTACAAAGCAGGATTTTTGAGTTAGCTGGATAAAAAAATCCAGAACCCTCCCAAATCTGGAAAATGGACTTAAGTAAAAAGAGCTGTTCTGGGTTTTACTCAGTGCAGTTATCCAGCTAACTCAGCAATCCTGCTTTGTAGTATACCCCCAGAGCAGAAAACAGAAAAACAGTGCAAATCCCTTAAAAAAAACATCATCACAGATCCCGTCCATGGAGGCCTGAGCCCTGTCCTGCCCTCTACTTGAAAGGAAAAGGGCGCATTTTGAGAAGAGGCCGGAAGATAAGGTGAGACACACCTCCCCCTCCATCTCTTTCCACTTCTTTTGTCTTTGTCCGTCTGCTTGTTTGCTCTTTGCAAATGGCACTCCCTCAAAATAGCTACGTGCAGAAGTCCACAAACTGTCGGGAAATATGAGATCTTGGGAGTGCACTAACCTCAATGTCGCCGAGTCAAGCTGCTCGGCTCTCTTTATGAGAGAATAAATTAGGTTTAATGCCAAAGAATGGCTCAAACAGAGATTAGAAGTGCTATCGCCACCTCAGTGACAGCGACCTTCCAGCACTAAAAACCTCCACCAACAGCCTCTCAGGCGACAGCATGCATGAGCTCATACAAGCGCAACAATTTTACTGGAAAACAACTGACATAGCATATGCTAACTCCTCTTAATGATCTCAGCCACAGTTGTTGGAAACGGTACCATGTTTTTAAGGGGGAGTAAACATGACTTTTGGATTTCACTATTCAACAAGTTATTTTTTCCAAGAAGCCATGGAAACTGTCCCATGAGTGATTTCTCCAAGATTCGATGCCAGATGCTACTCAGGCACAGAAATCGTAGCTCATGCATTCATGCTAATTTAACATCGCTTACACAGTCTGTATTCCTGTTACTTAACTGAATAAGACTTCAACTGCATTTAATTTACTTATACATATTTGGAATGGAAACAAAATGCTTTTCTCTCGACTCATCTTGAGGATTTTCCCTCACATATTTATAGACCCTATCTGAGTTATGTAATGCAATCCTTCAAGCCTAATGGTTATTTCTGTAGATCCATGTTCCTCTGTAATTACACATGGGTTTAAAGATAGAACGGGGGATTACACGGGTCTATATTTATCAGGAAATAAGACGGGAATCAATTTTGGATGTCAGTCATCATGCAAAAGATTGTGAAATAGGCAATACAACATTTAATTTAGCTGTTGTTTGTTTCAAAAAAGCATGACATAATACAGCCATGGAAACTCATGCTCAATTCCTTGTAGTGACTAAGAAATGAATAAAAGCACTTCCCTCATAACAGTACAAATAGAGATAGGTCAAGGTGAACAGAAAAGGACCGTTTTGTATATTTGCATTATGTCAAGCCACCTTTTAAACTTTTTTTATGTAATAATATTTTTAAAAATTGACTAACCAAAACATAATCTCACTGATCACAAATAAAAAATAGGTAAAAGGTTAAACTGCTACTGTATAATCTATAGTTATGTCAAGTTTCATATTTTTCGAAAAGGTTAAGCTTTTATTATTTATTATGAGTGTATCATTGTTTATTATTGAAAGTTATTGCTTTTGTGTTTTTGGTCGTTCTATTACAAACAATAAACCCATTTTGAACACAAGCTTAGCGGAAAACGGCTGTTGGGGAAAACATTACAGCGGTTTTCAAAGATTACTGAAAGTGTATGTCTTGAAAATGTCTTGGTCAAACATGATTTTTTCAGTACTTAATTCATAATCTCCAAAACTCTCCAGAGTTGCCTTAGGGTGCATCCCAATATTCTTCACTCCCCACCTCCTTTCCTCCACTCCCCCACTACCACTCCTCTCCTACCCGGAAGTATGCAAAACTGCCTGTATGTTTTGAGAACAAGCATTTGCATGTTCAGTACACAATGTACCTGACATTGCGGTTTGCGTCGAGACATTAATTAATACGTAACCATTAATACGCAATTAAGATGTAATCAGCGACATTAGATTAAAAGACAAAGATCCATTTCTGGGGCACGGAGGAGAGGAGGTGGTAGTGGAGGAAAGGAGGATGCATTTTTTCAAGTATTGGGACGCACCCTTAGACTCAGTCAGGTGTCATGAAGCCCTGAACGGAGGACTGCAAAGCCAAATAAAACACGTAAAACTCACTGACTGCAGTCCTGCAAACTCGTAAAGAAGCCATCCAAAGCATACCCATTTGATAAAAGAGCAGGAGTGTCCAATCTTATCCGAAAAGGGCCGGTGTGGGTTCAGTTTTTTTGTTTTAACCCAGCACTAAGACACCTGATTCTACTTATCAAGACCGTGATTAGTTAATTAGTTCAATCAGGTGTCATAGCGCTGGGCTAAAACAAAAACCTTCACCCGTACGAGCCCTTTTAGGATCAGACCTGGACACCCCTAAAAGAGAGGAGAAGAGTCACAATAATCCACTCCTTTAGCACTGTTCCAACACTCAAAATTCACTTTTATGTGCTTTAAAGATTGCCTCATCAGCTTGTTAAAAATCTATTTCTGATCCCTTTCAGCATCCAGAAACTGGGCATCCCGTCAAACAAAACACTCGACTCCAGTTTCCTGCGATGTACTATCTGTGGTGTTTTAGGAAACGCTCGGTCAAACTTTGCACGTAAACTACGCTGCCTCTTAAGAACTATTGTAAAAGCTCCAACATAATTGGGAACAGGGGCCCTGGAGAACGATGCCGTTCCCCTAGTTGAGCATGATTCTCTTGCTTTCTTAGTTTAATTTAGTGAGCTTTCTTTTTTGCTAAATATTTCAATCTCCACGATGCATAAACCATACACTGATACGGTCACATTAATGTTTTAGTCCTAAATCTTGAGCCTGTAAGTGTCGAGACAGCTATCCAAAGAAAAGGATTTCTTCCGCATCGTATCCTGTTTCTGTGTTTACACTAATAAAAACAGCATGCTAGTACTGAAGCTAATTTGCGTCATCAGTGGAATTCTAGGTTTGCAGAAAATGCTTGTAAAGTTCTGTTATGCATATAAATACTTGATTAACATCATATAAATCTGTCATTAACAGTGTATACAGCTGCCTCCTCTTTTACAGTTACCAGAAAATAGCAGTCAAGGCACGATTCAAGTTAACTATGTGCTAAATACTTTGACAGATGTTTTTTTGCAGTTTATTGACAGTTTATATGAAAATAACAACCCACTTAATTAACTCACTTTTGGCTGAACCACAATGTGGATTTTAAGTAAGGTACTCTGTACTTCCAATACTTGTCACTGATGGTTTAGCTTCACAGTATTTTGAGTTTTAAAAAAAACTGACACCAGACTCTAACATCAATATTTACTCTCATGAGTAAATCATAAACCAGGCTAGCATAATAAACAGAGGTGTCACAATTCTTCCTCCTTCTGAATAGATTTTTTTTTCCTCTGAGGTCTGACAAAGCAGCCAATGTTCTTATCTCACTATCCCTAAGGATAGAACTGAATGAAAGCCACCCGGCAAAAGCAGCCGACAAAGACAACGTATGGGAACCCATACTCAAAGAGAACCCACGATGATCAGTTACACCAAGTGTGCCCTGAACAACAGCAAAAAAAAAGAAAAAAGAAGTGCACTCACAGTAGCCACACCGTGTACCCCCCTCGAAGACGAATCCATTTGGAACGGCCCCGTATCTGCGCAGGTCTGGGAGATTCCATTGTCCGATTACGGTGGGGGGTATTTCCCTCGTGATCACCAGCAGGTTGTTACACAGGTGTAGGGTTGCCGGCCCACTCTCCAGCTTGGTACCTGGCAAAACTCCAACATTAAACCTGTGGACTGGAAGGAGAAAGGCCAAACTTGTTAAAATGCGATATCAAAATAATTGCATTTGTTACATCTACTCGTCTAAGCAAGTTTTTTTTGTTGTTGGTTCTTTTTTGAAAAACTGCATTAACTGTTTTGCAGAAGGTAAAATGATCATGATGTGGAGAGATAATATCACTTGTTTTATTGAACACAAACATTCATAAAATATCCAGTGTGATTTTGTTTCAATGCAAAACAAGAGAAACATAAGAATGAGGCTGATGAATGAGGATGCGCACAAAAACCCAGGCCAAAATACTTCTGAAATAAATAACATCTAAGAAACATTCAAATAAAATCTAAACGATTTAAAATGTGCTGTCACAGATACAAACTACATGGATGGTAAGGCACGGCAGCTGCGTGTGGCAAATAATTCAACATAAAACTGTCAAACTGCTTCTCCCGCCCAAACTCGCCAATTTTACCAAAGTTTCATTGCAAAGTTGCTGTTGAAGGTGATCATTGTACACACATCATTAACAATGCGTAAATTAGTGGGGAAATAAATGGTCTGACACAGGACAGTGGCTGCTGTCAGCCAGGAGATTGATGGCATTAACGATAATAAAAACTTTTCCGGGGTCTGGCAGCCTGCGCCTGTCGTCGCTCAGTATGGGGATGATACATGGAGACCAGCAAATCAAAACAAAAGCTCTGGCACTGAGGAATCACTGCACTCTCTGGGACAGATGGGTGGCATTTCTGCATGCCAGGTCACGTGTCCTCACCAGCCACATTCTGCAGCCTCACGCCAGTTTTAACAAAACAATATGGTTACTAAAGCTGGAAGAGCTTCATTCAGAGCATACAGGCACACACAGATAAGCACACGCACACACACACACACACACACACGTACACAGATGCACACACACGAGCGCACCGGCACACGCACACACACAAACACACACACACAGAGGCACACACATGCACACACACAAACACACAGGCACACACAGATATTCACACACACATACACACACACACACACACGCAGATGCACATACACAAGCACACACAAACACAAACACACATGCACACACACACATACACACACGCACCGGCACACACACAAACACACAGGCACACACAGATATGCATACACACACACACACACACGCACGCAGATGCACACACACGAGCGCACACAAACACACATGCACACACACACGCACACATACACAAACACACCGGCACACACACACACACACAAAGGCACACACATGCGCACACACAAACACACAGACACACACACACACACACACACACACACACACACAAATACACAGGCACACACATGCACACACATAAACACACAGGCAGAGACACACACACACACACACACACACACACACATAGTGTGCATAGCATGGAAAAAAACAAAACAGGAGCAAAAGGTATGTGCCTGCCCCAAAAATACCCCCCACACACACACACAAACACACACACACACACAAACACACACCAAATTCAACATTCCGTTAATATTGATATTGAGCAAAATCATATGACATGATATGGAATACAAGAATACAGTCACTAAAGCAGAAATCTGGCCCTTTGCAAATGTTATAGAGCATTGCACAGGAAACAGACTGCCTAAATATTTTTGAGCATAGTAAATATTGAAATGCACAATAAAACAAAGTAGTGTATCTACTCAATTGTTTTCAGCACTTATTCACATGGCATAATGTGAGCTCTCTGCACCAGAGGGAATGGGCCCTTTATCTCAAGTAAAACAATTTGTAAAAATATATTCGCAAAGAAGGTTTGCTATGACAGCGGCAGGGGACTGAGAGCTAACCAGCCCGTGGAACAACAGAAGAGTCAGAACAAGAGAAGAGAGGAGTTAGCCCAAGCTAACCTTCCCCGAGGCTGTAACAGATGCGAATATCCCACGCCAACAGCGCCTCCTTGCTGTCGAAGCCCAGCACTACCGCCTGGCTCAGACAGACAACGGAGAGCGTGTAGCTGACTCCGTCGTAGGAGAGGCCGGGTTCGAGGCCGCAGATGTCCTCTAAGGTGACGCTCCACCTCTCCTTGTGGCCGGTGGTCTTGTCCGATTTGTCCTTGTGCGCCTGCAGTACGAGGCAGTCTGAAAACAAAGGGACCAGAGTCTCAGATGTTGACCAGATGAATAGGACAGCCATTCTCAGCCAAGATGGGTCTCCGTGACAGGAATGGAGAACTTGCTCACTGCTCTAACATTGACAAATGTGTTCTAATATCTGTGTCATGTTGGATTTGGGTTTACCCCTCACATGTCTGCATTGGTAGTTACGTGTCATTCTGACACGTCCTCAATGGCAGCAGTTTGAAGAAGCGTAGTTATTGGAATATTCAGAGACCATTATTCTGTTCATTGGTTTGGATAGGTGCTAGCCAAACTGGAGTTAGCAGCTTGAACCACGCGACTTCCTTCAACCCGCACAGGCTACACACAGTCGACTGAGAAAACACTCCCCTTATTCACACACACACACACACACACACACACACATAACACACACACGACTCACATGCATGAACACAGGCAGTTGACATAACAGTCTTGGCACACAGCTGTGGTCAAGCACACTGAACAGTTCCCAGGTCAGCCAGAGACAGTCAGAAGCAGGGACAGGTCTATCCTTCTCAGGGATTAACTGTGACCCTTCAAATCGGCCAAAAAAACAGTATATTCATTAGCACTGCCATTGCATATAGCTGCAGCAAAGTTAAGAATGCAC
>CM040404.1:133098838-133193164 GCA_022702515.1 Ilyophis sp. 1 JC-2022
TCACTGTGCGACATGCTCCGGTATCACATATGAATTTTACTTTACAACCGTTTACCCACACTGTTAGCCACGCACATCGAGGGCTCGATATTAAGGCATAAATGTGCGTCCACTCCCCCCCCCCCCCCCCTCTTCCTCCTTCTCTTCCTCGGAATCTTCTGATTCCGGGAGGAGTTGTAACTGCTGCAGTCACGTTTGGGGAGATTGAGATTCGCTCTGTAACTTTTTGCGATCCGGGCACTCTCGCGCCCAGTGACCTTTTTTGCCGCAGACATAGCACGGGTTTTTTTCTTTATCTGGTTTTTTACGCTACTTATTTTTCTTTTTCCACTCACTCTTGCCTTCTTGGGCAGGTGGCTTTTGCTCTACTGCTGCGTAGGCAGACGAATCAGAATTAGATTTTTGCTTCTTTTCTTATCTAGAAGCTTCCCTTTTTATTCTCTCGAAATGGGTCGCATGGTCCACTACCTGGTTTAACCCGCCTGTCTGTTGTGACAGACTTGGATGTAACCCGCTCATAAATGCACTTTTTAATTATGAAACATAAACTCCTACGTCATCTGGTTGAGGTGGCGGTTCTAAACCGCTATTCACATTAAACACTTTTTTTTAAACCTATTTAGGTACTACATAACCAATTCTTCTCTGTTTTACTGGCAATCTACTATTACCGAGTAGTTACACCTTCCCCGATAGAATTGTGTTATCCTTCCTAATAGGGCATCAACCGGTCCCCAATAGGCGTTTTACGCTCTTAGTGCTGCTTCAACTGGCATTGCTACCCATAGTCGCTACACACCACCATCCGCAACCGCACTCCAATCTCCCTCGATATTACACCACCCAGTTAACACACACCTAACACATCTCTCTATCTCCAACAGATACAGTCGTAACTTGCAATTAGATCACGCATGTATTGTACGTATTATCTCGGACCCTGATCAGGATGCGGGCAGTCAGCTGTTGCAGCCGCTAAATCCGCATTTGTCCAGGGTCTGTAGCGTACATGGTTTGGTCATCATTTTGCCCCGCGACCTGGATCAGGGGAATAATTCCCCTTCGTCTCCCATCACTGGAGATATTAGCTGCGTGGTATGTTTACTGCGGAGGTCATAATCAGATAATACCGGAGGCGGTTTCGATGGTTTGGTGTCTAGTCTGCGGGGTAGCAGTGAGCCCTCTGGTTGTGGTGTTGAATAAACATCCCAATGGGTTGGTGGCTTATCAGCATCTTTTAGATCTGAATATACCCTGGTTTTAGGTACACCCCCGGCAGCGCCCTGCTCAGCACCGTAGGAATGAGGTGGTTCTACCTGCATAGCCACGAGGGGTTGTTCGTCCCCCGGTGCTGGTGGTCGAACTCCTCTGTGGCCAATTAATGTGTCATCCTCAGCTTTTAATAATACCTTCTCTCATTTTTGCGCTTGCTTTTTAGATTTTTCTCTGTGCTGAGTCTTTTTATTCTCCAACGCCATCATTTGCCACACCTGTGCTTCAGCTAAGCCATATTTTCTTTGTTTCTTTTTATCGGCACCAGCTTTAACTTTAATTTTTTCCACTAGTTTTGTTGTACTTCCAACATTCAATTTTCCGTCAAAATTAAACTTCTTTTTCCATAAAGTTTCTGGCAACCCTGCCCCCTTCACGCGGTTCTCTACAGCCGCCCTATTTACTGAGAAATACACTTCCTCTTTTTTTTTTTTTTTTACAACAACAACAACAACCACCTTTACTGGCACACTTTCCCATGATTACAGCTATATCATTTGCACTTCAATCAGCACGTGTCTATTTAAAAAAAAAAATTAACTCGGAAAAATCGCGTCACTCACCCAGTCCGTTGAGGGATTATATATGCCTGGCCTCGCTACTTATCCAAGGATCCTTCTCGATCTGGACCGAGGACTTTCCAAAACTGTTTCCTAACAGCCCCGTGCACGGTTTCAGACGTCCTTACTCCCTCGCAGCGCCCAGGGTGAGATATTGCGATCCCGGAACGAGCCCCCAATTTGTTGGGTAAATTCTGAGTTCAAGTCACTGTTGGTAAGAAATAACACTGTGCAGAATGAGATACAAATTGAGACAGCTGCAAAGATATAAAGTACAATTACTTTATTATCAAAGAACCAAATGCATCTGGGGTTCAGTGTCTCCCTGTCAGACAATGAACAAAGTTTGCTCAGTTTTTGCATAGTTTTTATTAATTTCGTATCACTGGGCAGATTCTAGGAGTGGTCTTTGCGCCACTGCTCAATCACCAGTTCAGCATTCCGCCCACATTCCCCTTTCAGTATCATGTTGTTTTGCACAGTTCACATAAGAAACTTGTATCAAATGCACAATAGTATCAGCTCATAGCACATTCTGTAGTTAGGGCGGTTCTTCTTATTTTCTAAGCAAAGCACATCAGTATTCATCATAACATTTTGCAATACAATGTTCTAAAAAACTAATTTAAACAAATTTCTCTATCAAGGGTACCTTACAGTTCTTACAGGCTGTGATCATCTAGTCATAGTGCCATTACGGTGTTGTTTCTCAGTGTGGCTATATATCTCCTCTCCTCAGTACGGCCCCTCCAGTGTGCCGGCTCTCCTGCTGGAGGCACGTGGGGTGCTGGGAGCCGAGCACCAACTGAAGAACATCAACGAGAAGCTGCAGCAAGCCCTGGCCCGGGCCAATCAGCGTTGAGCTCTCCAGCAGATCCACCCCTCGGGCCAATAGCCATTGAGCTCTCCAGGAGATCCACCTCAGGCTAATCATCATTGATCTTTCCAGCAGATCAACCTCTCAGGCCAATTTGCCATTGAGCTCTCCAGGAGATTCACCTCTCGGTCCAATCGCTATTCAGCTCTCCAGCAGGTCCACTTCTTGGAACACCTGACAGGCATTTATCACCTGGAAGCACATTGGTCATTTTCAAAATGCATTCCAGCCTGCTGGTCATGTTGTCTGTGAACATTAATGGTAACAACTGTGCAGTGCATTTTATGCCATTACAGAAGGGGAGGGCTGTTTAATTCAAGTACAATTTGTAAAACCTCTGGGGTTGTTAAAGTGTAAATAAAATGTATAAAGAATAGTGTTGTAAGTATTTGTTGAAATGAGAAGGCACAAACGCATGTATGCCTACATGAAGTTGCGTAAGCCACAGCATAGGCCGCGGAACGCATTTCGAACGGGTAGGGCCAAGAATGACGTGACGTCCCCCCCCCTCCCAAGCCACACTCGTAACGCTTAACTTTATTTATTATTGTTATTTATTATTGCCGTTTTTATTTGTCCTGATTATAGCCTACACTTGAGTCACAATCAAATAGTATAATATGCATTACTTAATCAGTATGATTAGAAAGCATAAATCATTTGACACGTCAAGTCCAGTTGCATAGGATTAAAAAATGTCAACGCTCACCACCCCGTCTTAAACGTTCCCAAAGAAGTTCCTCCGTCTCTCGTTGTGCTGGATGAAGTCACTGGCAATGGCGAGACTATCCACATTTGCCAAAGCATCCCTGTGTGTGTGGCTGCACATCAAGTCATTGAGTCTCCTTTGAGTCATTGTTGACCTTAGATAAGTCTTCATACGACGAAGGGTTGAGAAAGACCTCTCGGCGCTGGCAGTTGACACGGGAATTGTATAAAACAATTTCAACAGCCTGTGTACATCTGGCAATAGGGTTTTCGCTACCGGAGCAGCATTCATTGCCGATGTTACTGATGCTACCGTAACGAGGCTCGTAACGTTAGAGGTAGCGGCAGAGGGTCGAACACTAGTTGGAGCACTGACAGTTGTGGGGCTAATTAGCAATTCTACTGCTGGTTCCTTAAGCTCAGAGGGCTCATTGTCAGCTGGGGTGAGGCTCATAATGTTGGAGGTAGCGGCAGAGGGGCTAGTTGGAGCAGCGACAGTTAGAAATTCTACTTCTGGTTCCTCAGAGGGCTCATTGTGGGCTGGAGTGACGGTGGTTGTCTCAGCTACCTTGGTTAACTTTGACCCGAAGAAATCAGTTATTTTTCGACGCTTCATCATTCAATTTAACGTTACTATTGCTTAAAGTTTAGCGAACACACTAACAGGGTTCCCACTCTTTTTAAGAAATCATTTTCCAGGACATTTCCAGGACATTTTTCTGGTAAAACTGTAGTGTTACGCATGTGCTCTCCAACATGCGCATTCACACATGCATACACACAAAGTTTTTTCAAAGGTTTATTATTATTCTCTTTTGAAGTGGTTAAGCCTAGCTTTGTGTCTACTCAACAGAAATTATATTTCAAAACAAATATTTTCTGATTTGTACTAGGTGTAAGCCAGAGCTTTTTCACGAAAGTAAATAAAATAAATGTTTTTAAAGGCTATTTCTGTTTTCCTTTACCCTGCCTCAGAATTGTAAAAAGAACCAAAAAGTCCATTGTCCCCAACTTATTACTTTAACATTTTGACTCTCGTTCAAATCTGAGAGGCTGGAGTCAAGGTCAATGACCTCAGTTTTTTTCTCAGCCACACTCTTTCTGTATGCGTTTGAATTGCTGAGGAGTGTGAAGTTTTGTGACTTTTCAGCCTTTTCTGCCATTTCATCAGCTTCTTTTTCCATTTTTTGGATGCAGTGCAAGATCTTATGCTTCTTCCGCTTGACTTCATCCATTTGTGTTTCAACCTCTTTTCTTTTCCGGTCATTTTCTGACTCCATCTTCTTCTTTTCATCCTCCAAATGCTGGAAGTAACGCATCCTTGCAGCCTTCACATGCTGGACAAGAGCCTTTGGGATTACATCAATCGTGTTGTCACCCACCAACGCATCCTGAACTGTGCGCTGTGCAATGAGAGTCTGTTCTTTGAGGTTCTCCACTAACATGTCCTTATTAACAGAGTACCCTCTCTCCACAGCTGCCTGTCCATGTGAGAGTGTCAACAGGTTCTTGACCAGATTCCAGAGGTTTTCAAACTCCTGTCTTCCACCACAATGTGCAGCGGAGTGCCAGTGTGCATTGAGGAGAAGCTGCAGTAGGTTCTCAAACTTTGTAGTTGCCATTTTGTCATTGCCAACCATCAAGGTAGGATCAAGGGCAGCCATATGTCCGACAGCTGGGTAGTGGAGAGGGCTTCTTTCAAGAAGCTTCTTGCATGTAGCAGCAAGAAAGGTGAGACACTCCTTCTTGAACTCTCTTACTCTCAGCTCACTTGTCTGAAGACTCAGGGATGCTTTCTCCAGTGCTTGCCTTGTTGCAAATCCAATGTCAAGGTGTTTGTCTGGCACATGCACAGTGTTGTCCATTGGGTCGATTTTCAGTAGTTTGAGAGTTGTACTTGCAATATCTAGGATATCTTTCTTAATGAAGCAAGACAACAAACTTCTAAGAGTTGTCTGATACTCGTGAGCCAGAAAGGGCACCATTGGCACATCCATCTGAAACCTTTCCAGAAATGGTTTCAGTTTGGTGGCAACAAAAGCAAAGAATTGCAGCTTTGCTGTGAAAAGCCTGTCAGTTGCTGCCTCTTTCACCAAAGAGTATGACATGGAGGTAGGTACTTTGCTTTTCGGTAGCTTCTTGTGGCTGTCAATGTATTGCTGTATAGCTGGCCATATCTCAATGGCTCTCTCTGCAACCGGTAAGTCTTCCACCCATCTGTGTGCACAGAACTTTAAAGGAAATGTTGTTGTTTTTGTCAACTCCACAAAATCCTCCCGTCTTGCAGGAGTATCGTGGAAGAGCTGCCACAGGGCTCTGAGTTTGTCCCCCATCCTCCAACCAGTATCAGTTTCTCCTTTCTGCAAACTCCCATGCACAACATGCAGGCCGCAGCTACCCAGGTTGAGCAGATTTGGTAGGTCAGGGTCTGTTGTCTTCCTGCTCTCCTCAAAAATCCTCAAAAACTTAAAATTCACTGTTGGACCATCCATTGAAATCTGCAAAAGCTTCTTGGGATCCAGTGGTGACATGCTTCCCATTATTTTTTCCAGAAGCTTCTCTGCTTGTGTGTGACCAAGAAATTCTGAGTTGAAGTAACGAACCATCACCTTTCCTTCTATCTCACTCCAAAATCGAACGACCAAATCCATCTGCTCTGTCTGGGTCACTCTGTACAGGCACTCATCAAATGACAGAACATAGCAGTTCGACTTCCGAATGTCTTTGATAAGCTGTTCATGGAAATATGGGCCTAGACCAAAGCACAGGAAGTAAGCAGCTTTTGTAGGACCGCAGGTAAAATGCCTTGCTACTTCACTGTCAGGAAACATTTTTGTGAAAAGGTCAGACGTTTCTTTGCATGTGTTAAATGAATAGTGGGACTTCACTAGTTTTATAACCCAACGGATCTCCGCTTCAAGAACACTTTTACAAAAAAAAAAAGTTCCTTTTGAAGCGGATGAAGTTGCTCTGCTCGGCCCTTCACTGCCACTTGCATCCACTGTGTTGGTTGCTGCCATAAACTGTGTTATACGCGGCTCCTTTCCTATCTGATCTGCAGTCTTACAATGCCCTTTCCCTTTTGCATGGCTCCTAAGGGCAGAGATGCCCATGTTACTGACATCAAAATACTTTTTACAGAACTTGCAATAAGCCCTTCGCACATCTCCTCTCACTTCCCCTATCCATTCCTGGAACTGAGGATCCTTTGTCCACTCTGCCTTGAACTTGCACTGCCTTTCTGACATTCTGCTCCTCAACTGGTCATTCTGAAATAACACAGAAAGACTCCATCTTAGAGCTATCAAATCATTAGGCCATATATATCAAATATTTTAGACAATAGGCATTTTTTCCACAATGTTATTATTATTATTTTAAAATGTTGTTTTAACATGGATATACTATGTATTTAGGTTTTCCTTATATAATCAACTGTAATTATCAAAAGGATCCATGAATGCTATGAGAAATGATCTAAGGCATATTCATGATTGTTTTGTAGTCTTGACAACTCCACACTATACATTGATGAATACTGTTTGCACTCCATGCTATCCACATTGCATGAGAATCATTATTAATCATGCATAACGGTGTATGCAATTGCAATTTAATGTGATGCTTAAAAGTATAATCCGTATGTGAGTACAACAACAACACGAGCGGGCTAATGTCAACAATCCCCCCTCCCCTCTCCTCTCCCCCCCTCCTCCACTCGCCCACTCTCCGGCGCTGGCAGACTGCTGCAGTCATGTCTGACCCAAGGATGTATACAAAATATAAGTCCAAAGATTATTCACAAGAACAATGTTGGTGTAACTAAGAGATTCACTGAAAAAGTAATTTGTACATGCATAGATTATAAACTATGATGTTTCACGAGTTTCTCTCGCTCGCTCGCACGCACGCACGCACACACCTTCGCTGTTTACATTTTTGACCAAAACGGCAGAAGTAGGGCGGAAATACATATTATAAAAAATTTTTATGGGACAGTCCATTACCTGCAGTACATTTGACATTTTTCTCAATTTACAGTGGTTTTCCATGACTGGAAAATTACTTTGTTAATTTCAAGGTTTTCCAGGTTTTCCAGGTTTTCCAGGACGTGTGGGAACCCTGACTAACAGTTAGTCTACTTACATAGAGAGCTGGTATTTTGTTCTGTGAAATTCACGTTCGTGTGACGCTAAGCTCACGTGACACAAATAACCAATCAATCATTAGGAAACAGAGTTTGTTGCTTGTGATAGGCTACGTACTGTACGTAGGCTTACAGCTAGTAGAAATTAGCCCAGGAAGCGCGCAAAAGTGCAATACATTAAGAATGTAACGTATTTGTTTATAGATTAAAATTTTTACACATGTTTATGTTTGATGCACGCCAAAGTAGGTATGGCCACGGCCCTACTGGCCATACCGGTTCCGCGGCCTATGAGCCACAGATCACGTGTGCTTCACATATTGAGTACTAGGTGCCAAAGGCTTAACATGTTTCTTTCACTTCCGAATTTTTAGAAATCAACATTAATGGATGGCATATTTGTTAAATAATCCCAAGGATATCATAAAACCTTACTTATTACCACAACATGGTATAACAGGATTGTGTTATTTAGAGTTTGGGCTTTTATGATGTTATGTAACAGGCTGGACTATTGTAAAATAAACTTTTTGTAATATTGCCATTCTATCCATCATTAGCCCTCATTTTATGTAAAGAAATAATGACTTCTGTTGTGTCTATAAGGACCCATGGAGTTTATATGCTCCAGTCTTACATTTGGGTTTTTCTTGAAAATATTTAATTATGATTATTCATAATTCAGGAATGAATACAAATAAAAATATTTTATTGTGTATGCAACGATAATTATACATGGAATTTCCACTCATAATCATAATACTTGTACATAATAGACAGACTGGGTATGTGATTTTAGCAGACATGTTTCCTGTACTTCCTAGACGCTGGATACGGTTTGGCCTTTCCTTATGTGTGGTTATGTTTACCTGAAGCACAGTCCGTATGTCCTGCATTTCACACTTCTGGTTATTTAATTAATAATTTTTGTAAAATTGCGAATTTACAAAAATTGCAGTGGCACCGGTGCATATGAGCACCAGTGCAACACATTCATTTTGTACAACCATTTGTGTGCAGTTCGGATAGTGCGAGGATGCTGAAAGACATTGTTGCCATATAAAATAATCGGTCATGCCTCAAGAACAAAACAAGCAGTTAATGGTTCTTGTAGCCTGGTTAAAACTAAAACAAATGTAGTGTAAAGAAAATATACCATTTTGAGTTAAATTGTGGGCAATGATTTAACGATATAATCCGTTCAAAAACTAAAGTATCAGACGGTTCCTAAAGGCACAACCCAATGAATGACAGGTGCTATCGGTTTATTGATTTATGTGGTACAGACTGCCACTCTTAAGATAAAAGTTGGAATGAAAGCCTACCTGTGTCAAAGTATAATCAGTTATTCACAAAAATCAATGATCCGCGCTCATTGGCTGCAGGGCATTGAGAATGCAGTCATCCTTGGTGATGAATATGCGCAGCCTCAATTTTACAGCAGTCATGACACACTTATTCAGAGTTAAACTGAAACTGATCGTTTACCTGCCTACGGAGGGAGTTAAGTTGATAGCTGGCACCGGTCTTGACCAAGTCGGAATCATAAGGTAGCTGCTGAAACTATATCTGGATATCGTGAAGTCGAGGAGATCAATGTAAGTTAACACATTCCTTTCTTTGACGCTTTACATTTACGGACCTTTGCTGTAGAATATTAATAAATCGGCTACTGTACTACTGTAAGGTGAGTCAGGTAATAGCGATTGAAACTGAAAACAGTCCTGATGCTGTATTAACTTAAGGGTAGTTTTGGACATTGTTAACGATGTTGAACTTAAGCTGTCAATTGAGTAATGCGATAGGCTTGCATTATGTTCAAAGAGCAGAATTAACTAGACTGTAGCTAGATTTTGAAATGTTTCCCTATTCGGAAGGAGCTACAGTGAGTCGCAGAACATTAATAAGATTGTCATGTTGATCTGGATTGACCTGTTTTAATAATCCACTCCGTCTTCCTTGAGCAATTTGTACAGAATGATACATACAAGGCAGAAAATTGATGCTTCTTCAACATATTTGTGGACTGGGATTAACAGTGTTGTCAGGCCTAATTGTGTATACAATGGAAGTAGATCCCGTCACCCGTACTCTGGGTAAACATTAAAGAACCCTTTTACAATTATGATGGGGGTCCCTTTGGATGCCTTTGAGCAAGGGTGGTGGTCCCTGATTTAGAAACGGTTTAAAATCCCCGATTTACAGCATAAGACAATGCTATCCAAACTGCTGCTCATCTAATCTATAATCAACAAAAATACCCTCCTCCCCTTTCTATTCCTGGCCTTTTGTGGAAGAGGAACAGCACCTTCCTACCTGTAGCCTAATCTGTTATCAGACCTTACACCCCTGCCCCACCCACTCCACATTCCTCTACTCTGCCCCCCAGTGGTCGATTGACTGTCTCATGGAAATCAGGACACCCGAATGGCTCTATCTTGTGTCACAGAAGGGAAATACACTCGTTTTAAATTGAATATTGCCTTACTTGGCACTCAATTCTGAACATTAATCCTGGCTTTACTATGCTAATTTGTACTATGCTAGTGTCTACACATTGAAAACTATATCCTCATACCCATTTGCTTTTTTGAAGCACTAAATTGTCAGCTTCCTGACTTTACATTACATTACAGGCATTTAGCAGACGCTCTTATCCAGAGCGACTTACACAACTTCTTATTACATCTTATTACATGTATCCATTCATACAGCTGGATATATACAGAAGCAATGCAGGTTAAGTACTTTGCTCAAGGGTACAACGGCAGTGTCCTACCTGGGAATTGAACCTGCAACCTTTCAGTTACAAGTCCAGTTCCTTAACCATTATACTACACTGCCGCTCACTTTATGTTCTTAGGTGTGTAGGTTTATTTAAATAAGTTATGTGTTAATGACTAGCACCAAACTTGTGACCCTAATGACTTTAATACTGGAGCGGCAGTGTAGTATAATGGTTAAGGAACTGGACTTGTAACCGAAAGGTTGCAGGTTCGATTCCCAGGTAGGACACTGCCGTTGTACCCTTGAGCAAGGTACTTAACCTGAATTGCTTCAGTATATATCCAGCTGTATGAATGGATCCATGTAATAAGAAGTTGTGTAAGTCGCTCTGGATAAGAGCGTCTGCTAAATGCCTATAATGTATAATGTAATGTAATGTAATACCTAACCCTTTTGTATGCAGTATGCACTTAAATCATTCTGGATAAATGCCTAAATGTAAATGTCATACATGAGTTTACTTGCTCTGTTTGGTTTCAGACACCATGTCTACAACAGAAAAAGGAAAGACTTCGCAAGGAGACTGTGTGGATGCCGAGCTGGACTTTGGCCAAATGTGAGATTGTTGTTTCAAACGTGGTTTAGCAGCTCACTACATTGGTCTTCATGTGAATATTAGCAGACATATGTAATGCCATAAAGTATGCGCTCCCCTGAGGCAACAGGCATATTCTCTGTATTCACAGAGGAAATCACACATGTACATCTTTATATACAGTCATATACTTTTTCCCCCATAGAGTTCTATAGGAAAATGAGTCAGGAGAAATAACCCTTGCAGTGATCCATCCACATCTACTCCATATCTGGCAACAGAGTGATGGTTTGGGGCTCGTTCGATAGCTCAGACCCTTGATGACTTACAGCCATTTAGCCAGCCATGTGTTCCATACTGTACCAGTGTAATTTTCAGCTAGTCTCACCCCCCAATTCCCATAGAGATCCATTCAAATGCAGAGAGGTTATAGTATCGCTTGTAACAGTACCTGGAAATAAGATATCGAGACTTTTGATGTTGATGGGTCACAGACTTCAGGAAGTAACAGCATGCAAAGGATATGCGACCAAATATTAAATATGATACTTTAAAAATATGTTAAAGCAAAGGGTATGAATACTTATTTAAATGAAAGGTGTGTGTAATGTAATAAAACGTGGAGAAGGTGAAAGGTGTTCAGACTTCCCGGCTTGACTGTATAAGGCCATCCTAGGGAAGCTTCCCCTATACCTTTGTAGCCTACTTTGCTTTGCCTCTAGTAACTACCTACCGGGTCTACTAGATGGCTACTTCCCAGAAGTGCTGCCTACTACAATTCCCAGAGTACTCGCTGAACTAGGAAGGACAGATTTCTCTCACTTTGCACCTTTGGCATGGGATGGATTACAAGACCTCACCCACTTAGATACTCTGGTTTCGCTTGGCAAATTTAAATCTTTGTTGCAGAACGTTTTGCAGGAAGCGTGTCGTCGTTTTCTGTAGATTGGGTCCCCACTGAAAAAGTACTGTTTCGCCTTCAGTCATGCACTTGTATTATCATGTACTCTATGTTGTTTGTGTTTTTGTGTGATGTACTGGATATTTTATTGCTGCTGTTGTCTTGGCCAGGTGTCCCTTGTAAACGAGATCTCGCATCTCAATGGGATTTCCTGGTTAAATAAAGGATAAATACTTTTTTTTTTTAAATAATAATTTACTAACCAACTACTAAAATATTGAAATAAGCTACATTTACACTTGGACAACAGAAAATAAATCTGAACAGAATTTCAATTTTTAGGTCTGTGTTAAGTAATAATGATGTTTCTTTGTTGCTTGAATCTCCCATGATACTTTCTTTACCAGCATAGTAAACCACAGTAAAATGCACGTTTTCCTGAGAAAAAAAGTGCAATTTGCTGTACGTACGTGTAATTTTTGTACAGTCAGTTTCGATGTAAGCCTGTGGGGAAGTTACACAATGTGTCTCAAAAAATGTCAGAAATGTGTGATGACTAGTCATCACAAAGCACCTTTTGCTCGGCTGATTTTTACCTTCAGGGTATTCTTAAGTACCATTGCCCATTTTTAAAGATACTTATAGTACGTAACGGACTGACAAGACAACCTTCCACCTTTTCTCCTTCAGGCCAGAGGGGCCCACTCCACAGGCAGTAGCATCAGAGGTGAATGGAGGGTCTGATTCTGACCAATACATATACAACATGAAGTACAGCGACATCGGGCAGTGTATCATCATCAACAACAAAAACTTTGATAAGGAGACAGGTAAAAAAAAAAAAATTATCAATGTAAGAATTTAAGTTTATGATACATAAACAAGTTTTAGTAATGCAAATGTGTCAATATCATTTAGTTACTGGTCACATTGTAATATGCAGCAATTCTGATTGTTCTGGTGACTGAATAGTTGAAATTGTCGTAAAAAGGTGAACCCCATTTGTATCGATTAAAGGATGTACTATAAGTCAGGGTGTAGAACCCCAGTCCTGGAGGCCCAATGTGCATGCGGTTTTTTTCCAAGCAGTTACGCTGGTTTCGTGTCCTAAACCGTTGTACAAGCCAACGTAAATTCACACCTGTATTGGACCACAGTAAAGTTTTTCCACCAAGGATAGCCTATGTTCACAGCCTGCAGCTGCAACTGCTTATTTTAAAGAAAAGTCAAATCAATAAATGATTATGGAAATTTTGAAATGGAACAGCGCCAGTTGTGCACCCCTTGACGTAAGCTAAGCTGGGGAAGGCCTCCAGTCAGATTCTTGTTTCCATTGTTGTTCAGAAGTGTGTCAGGATGGTGTGAGCGGAAGCCAGATCTCTCGTCTGTGTTTTTCCTCAAAAGGAACGGACACTCGCAATGGCACAGATGTAGACGCAGGCCTTGCAAAGAAAACATTCAGTGAGCTGGGTTACAAGGTTACGGTTTTCACTGACCTGACAGTAGCGAGGATTGAAGAGGAGCTGACTAAAGGCAAGTTGGGTTTTTACCTTCACTTTCTTAGTTTGGGCTCTCTTTCAAAAGGTCCCCATGACGATGCACTGGATATTGGCAGAATTCAACTTAATTCCATCATGTATTTGCATATAGTCCAATAAATCAATGTCCATAGCTGCTGTTTGAGATGAAAAGGGTGACCAACAGCAGTCAGCCTTTAAGGATAAAAAAGTGGGGCAACACTTTACATTAAGTGGCACCTTTTTAACTAATTTGGCAACAAGAGGTTATTACTGATGAGACGGATGTGTGCGGGTTGGACCCGTAATGCACGACTCAGAACACTGACTTGATAATAAATACCCGCAAGGGCTTTATTATGGGGAAATCCAAAAACGTAGTCACACAAGCAAAGTCCAAAAACCAATAAATACAGCCAGACCAAAGATACAGTACCGAGGGAGAAGGCAGTCTCGAAATCGGTATCCATGCAGGAGTTTGTTAACCAGAGTAGCAGAAGTACAAAAACAGGGAAAAAGCAAAGTTCGTAGTCGTGGGGCGTAGCAGGAGTCAGACCAAAGTCCTATCCGCGGGGCAGAGGTACAAACAGACAGTAGGCAAAACTCGTGGTCAAAAACAGGCAGTGGAAACAATAGGCAGGCAGTAACGATGGTCAATAAACAGGCTAGATCAATAACGGTGGTCAAAACAATGGAAAAACGCTCAAGAGTGACAATAGTAAACTAAGGCAACAATTTCGCAACGAACAGACATGAACACTGAGCTTAAATGCAGGTGTAGACAGGTGCAAACATTTAGCTTGAGAGCAGCAGGAAATTCACAACAGCTTGAGAAAATGAGACACGTAACGAGGCAATTAGTAAATCGTTAGTAGTTAACCTATCCTGACCTAGCGTTAGTAAATTAGTAATCAACATGCACGAGAAACGTAAGGTAAACATGAACACATGGTTAGATAGTTAGTATTACCCAATCCTGATCTAATGTTAGTATATAAGTAACTAGACAAGGGAGAATGAAACAATTAGGGAAGCATGAGTGACAGCAAGAGAAGAAACAGCATGAATGCAAGGCTGCGGAAAAACATGGAAATATGTATGCAAACAATGAACTGCATCGTAACATAAACAGAAAATAAACTGTGACAAACACTAAACATGAAACATGGCATAAATATGACAGAAACGTAACAGATGAACTCCAACGTAAGTAACACAGTTAGCGGTATTCTTAATTACACGTGAATATTTAGAAATATTTAATTTACACTCATGGGCCACATCTTCATGATACACAACAAATACACCTTGCCTTTTAATTTTACAACGTATTTTTATGATATGAAATTATTTAATTTCAACAGGGCTGGCCTTGTTTCACATGTGCAATTAAGAATACCACTAACTGCTGTTCCATGTTACCTACTTTGGAGTTACTCAGTAATAACCTCTTGTTACCAAATAACTTACCATTTAACTACACAGGTATTGGGGCAACTTAATGTAAAGTGTTACCAAAAGCTGCATTAGTTGTGAGAGATTGAAGCCATTAACACTGTGCATTGTACTCAGCCTCTAGGGCGGACCACAGCAACTCGGCCACCTTTGTGTGTGTGATTCTGAGCCACGGAGAGGAGAACAAGCTCTATGGGACCGATGGTCTTGTGGAGCTCCAGAAACTGACCGGCCTCTTCAGAGGAGACCGCTGTGCCACCCTGGTGGGCAAACCAAAACTGTTCTTCATCCAGGTACCGGCACGGGGAATTAGGCCTACTTCAGTCTGAGCAGTCAGTTATCAGCTCTGTCATCAATGTCACTTCATCACTCTCTCTCGGCCTCAGCCGGTCTTCGGCCTTCGGCAGTGAAACTGGCACATCAGGCTTCATTGATATTTATCGCCAGCAAACACGTGCGTTTGAGTGACGGAAGAGGTCGATGGTCAGACAGGTTGCGTGTTGAATTTCACAGCACAGTTCAGAGGGGCATTTCATTCAGCTACGAACCAAACAGCCTATAGGAGGTTGTTAGCACAGCAGTGTAACTCTACTCCCAGGCTAGGTTGTTAGCACAGCAGTGTAACTCTACTCCCAGGCTAGGTTGTTAGCACAGCAGTGTAACTCTACTCCCAGGCTAGGTTGTTAGTACAGCAGTGTAACTCTACTCCCAGGCTAGGTTGTTAGGACAGCAGTGTAACTCTACTCCCAGGCTAGGTTGTTAGCACAGCAGTGTAACTCTACTCCCAGGCTAGGTTGTTAGTACAGCAGTGTAACTCTACTCCCAGGCTAGGTTTTTAGCACAGCAGTGTAACTCTACTCCCAGGCTAGGTTGTTAGCACAGCAGTGTAACTCTACTCCCAGGCTAGGTTGTTAGCACAGCAGTGTAACTCTACTCCCAGGCTAGGTTGTTAGCACAGCAGTGTAACTCTACTCCCAGGCTAGGTTGTTAGTACAGCAGTGTAACTCTACTCACAGGCTAGGTTGTTAGTACAGCAATGTAACTCTACTCCCAGGCTAGGTTGTTAGTACAGCAGTGTAACTCTACTCCCAGGCTAGGTTGTTAGTACAGCAGTGTAACTCTACTCCCAGGCTAGGTTGTTAGCACAGCAGTGTAACTCTACTCCCAGGCTAGGTTGTTAGTACAGCAGTGTAACTCTACTCCCAGGCTAGGTTGTTAGTACAGCAGTGTAACTCTACTCCCAGGCTAGGTTGTTAGCACAGCAGTGTAACTCTACTCCCAGGCTAGGTTGTTAGCACAGCAGTGTAACTTTACTCCCAGGCTAGGTTGTTAGCACAGCAGTGTAACTCTACTCCCAGGCTAGATTGTTAGCACATCAGTGTAACTCTACTCCCAGGCTAGGTTGTTAGTACAGCACAGTCAATTTGGGAGAGTGTAGACTTCCACGCTCCAAAAACATGTAGTGTCGCCAGTCTGCTTCTTTTCACATTGCAGACTACAGTTAAACTTGCAGAGTGGAGTTGGAGGCAGACCTTTCACATGCGGCTTCGAAATGCAATCGATGGGCACCCGTTTGACCAACGGGGGTCGCTAGAGAGCAATAAAACACAGGCCCCCGAACCGACTGAATCCTCCCATACCCTGTGTGATGCAATCGACAATTGCATGTCGCCCTATAAAGTTACTGGCCTCAGTTTGCACTGGCACAGTCCGCTTCCATGCACCACATAGTGGTGCCTTAACCAAATGAGCCTCCCAGCAGAGAATAATGTTTAAGCTGAATAACATATAGGCCCATATGTGTGTACGCTATGGTCAGATTGTACTAAATAGCAAATTCAGGTGATTGGAACAAAATACTGGATTGTTGGATTGTCCACCTCAACCTATGGTCTGTGAGTATAACTGTTACGTCAGGGATGGGCAAGGAGGGCCAAATCCGTTTCTGAATTTCAGAACATCTGCTCTTATTTTTAATTATTATAAAAATTATTATTTAATTAACCCATTTTAGCTTCATTCTATGATATCAACGGCAGCCAATGAATGTTCTTGTGCCTCTATTTTAATGTTTTATTGTGGTCTAATCTATGAGTGAATCTGTGTTGCTGTATATGACGAATTAACTGATTGAGCCAGCTTAACTGGTGGCAGCAAATACCTGCATACACAGCCTCCAGGACCGGAGTTAATCCTGCATACACAGCCTCCAGGACCGGAGTTAATCCTGCATACACACCGACCCTCCAGGATTGGGGTTAAACCTGCATACACACTGGCCCTCCAGGACTGCAGTTTCCCACACTTGGGTTAGGTGGGATGACACACAGTCCTGGTAACTACTCTCTGCTTTTTGCTGTGTGTGATACAGGCGTGTCGCGGGAGAGAACTGGATGACGGAGTTAAGACGGATGGCAGAGATGAGACGGATGGCAGAGATGAGACGGGCAGCGTAGCTGACGAATCGCCCGCGAAGATCCCGGTTGAGGCGGACTTCCTGTACCACTACTCCACCGCTCCAGGTACTCCTCCCATCCCCCTCATTGAAACTATGAAACTACCACATTGTTCAAAAATAACTGTCACTTTTTAGAATTCACAACACATTCATACTGTATTTACCTCCAGGGTGTGATTAACACCAGCCACCAGCCAAATGAGGGTAAGGGGTTGTTGTGTTGTATTGTGAAAGGTAATGTGGCTGGTAAAACGTTGAAAACGGGTGGTGATTTTTAGAATCCAGAAGCCACTCTGGCCAGGGGGTGAAAAATGTCATGCCGTTTACCTCCATTCATCCCCATCCATTGGAGTTATTATTTTGTAATGTCTACTTGCCCGATCAGAGATTGAATCCAGGGGGTATACTACGAAGGAAGTTTAACATAGCCAGGGTTTCTTTGCATTAGCTGGCTTCAGAAAGTCTAACCACCGCAATCTGGCTTAACCAGTACTACGAACGTGGTTATCAACTTGCTAAGTGAACACGGGCTTTATTAATCAAGGTACGTGCGTGTTCCCATAAAAGGGGCGGTGTCTACAACAACGAGCCTATAGCGGTGCAACATGGGCTGTACTAGAGCAACGTATTTCTCTACTGTGGGAAAAAAAGACTGATACGGACAGATATAATGGACAGATAAGAAAATGAATCAATCATAAGAGCAAAAAGCAACACCGTTGCCTCCAACAAAGCCAAGGAGCTTTTGCAAAAAAAAGAAAAAAAAAGCTCATTGTGTAGGTTAAATTTGTTAGGCTTGTTAATACCTTATTAAACTTATCACCTTACCACTCGTAACAAATAAATCTATACTCCCAGTACATTGTCATAGTTTATTTCTAAGGTGACAACTGCATTAGAAATAAACTACATTCTAGAGCTCCTAAACTTTAAATATCATACAGCATGTTTAAAATCTTGCTTAAGCAAGATTTACCGTTAACGGACGTTACCGGAGCATACGGGCACGGACTACCAGACTCACAAACAGTTTTTTCCCCCAGGCCATCAGGCTTCTCAACCAGCAACATTAATCTCATTAATTTCACCTCATTGTATGCTCTAGGCACTTCCTATGTACATTCAATGTACATCACCATAATTTAATTGAATTTAATAGATATTTACATATCTATAGGCACCTCCACACGGTATATTTAATACTCTTACTACTACTGTCCATATCTGGAACTGCTGCTAGTGTTTTACTGCTATGTATATTTATGTTATTCTTGCCCTTATTTGACTCTTGCTCTTAATTTAACAATTTAATATATATATATATATATATTTTTTTTTTATGCCTACTACATGTCCTAAGAATTTAATTGTTCAGAATGACCTTGTGTTATACTGTGCACTTGATAAATAAAATCACTTTGAACTTTGAACACACTAATTTTTATTTTAAAAAAAAAACCATTAACTAATGTTAAAAAAAAGTCTCAAGCATTTTGCCGAACTCGATAATCTCGCCCTGCGAAGGGATTCCCTCACTATCCGCACATATCTCTACGTTATCCTTTGGAATGGAGATGCCTTTTTCCAAAGCCAAGGAGTTGATTGGTCAAAAGGCGGTGCTTTTATATGTTTCAATCCGATAGCCTGAACATTACCTGCCCCGTAGCAGGTTAGCCATGCAGAGTAAGTTGCCGTGACAATATACCCTGATTAAAAGTGAGTCTGCTTTGTGATACAGAAAAACCAGGGTTTTATTTAGCTCGCTATCCCCTTAAGCTCGCTTCGTAGTACACCCCTCGGGTCAACCTGTAAATTAGTCAAATAAATTGACTAATGCTTGTAATTTTATATTGCTGTTCATCCGAAATAAATTATTTTAAAAGCAGCTCCAATAGTCTTGGCATTTGTTTTCCATAATAAGTAATGTTTATAAACATACTTTAATATGTTAACTGTAAGGGATCTCTGTCAGAGACAGAGATGGGAATATTGGAGATCCAAATGCAATAGCTGGGCAATCTTAAAGTGTTCCTAAGAACACCACTAGAAACGGACAATGATCCGTAGTGGAGAAACAAAAATAAAAGAACACAAACCTCGCAATGATAACGAGGAGCTCGATAATCGAGCAAAACAAAGAAATAAGCAATAACGCTTATCTAACTCCCGTTTGTGGAGTGAAACAACAAAAACAGAGAACTGAAAAGACCCCAAAAACTTTGGGTAAGACACTCGTAGGTTAGAGTAGAGAAACAAAAGAAAACGAAAACCTCTGCTCTGAAATAAGAGCGTATAAACAAGAACCGCTTTCTTTCTAATGTTGTACTGCTAACAAGTCCCGCGTTGCTAATCAAAGCGGTCGATAGCAATACAACTACCTATACCCTTTTTTACCGGCTCGAATGTCATGCGAAATAACATGGAAGCAACGAGAGAGTCCGGAAGCGGGGTATAAATAGTGAGCGGAATTAACTGCCAGGTGAACTCACTAATGACAAGGTGAAAGCAAAACCTGTGACGGAACGCAGGAAAATCCGATAGATTACCGGTAAACGATAACAACGAATAAAACGACATGGAGATAAGGGAGGAAAGGTCAGATCCATGACAGGACCCCCCCTCTAAGGAACGGCACCGGACGCTTCCACAACCTTATCTCTGCGGAAGTCGGTGATTAACTGAGGGTCCAGGATGTTTCTCGATGGGACCCAGCAACGTTCCTCCGGACCATAACCCTCCCAGTCAACAAGGAACTGCCACCCTCTGCCCACACGTCTCTCGGCCACAATGCGGCGAACGGTATAAGCCGGACCCCCTTCAATGAGTCGGGGAGGCGGAGGTGGTCTCTCAACCGGGGCGAGGGGGCTTACGAGTACCGGTTTAAGACGGGAGACGTGAAACGTGGGGTGGATGCGCATCGAGCGCGGCAGTTGCAGTCGAAATGTGACTGGGTTGATTTTTTTTATAATTTTGAAGGGGCCCACAAAACGAGGGGCGAGTTTGCGGGACTCGACCCGCAACGGAAGGTCCCGAGTAGTAAGCCAAACCCGTTGTCCAACTCTATAGGATGGTGCAGCTCGACGATGCCTATCAGCCGCAACTTTTTGTTTAGCCGAAGCCCGTATAAGAGACGACCGCACTTGTCTCCAAACCGACCGACACCGCCGAACGAAAGACCCTGCGGAGGGCACCTCCACCTCCTTCTCAAGCTCAGGAAAAAGAGGTGGTTGGTAACCCAGCTGAGCTTCGAAGGGGGAGAGGCCGGTGGAGGCGTTACGCAGCGTGTTATGAGCGTACTCCGCCCAGGCGAGGTGATGGCTCCAGGAGGTAGGCTTGGATGCGGCAAGGCAGCGAAGAGTATTCTCTAGAGTCTGGTTAGTACGCTCTGTCTGGCCGTTAGTCTCCGGGTGAAACCCCGAAGATAAACTAACCGAAGCCCCCAGCAGAGAGCAAAACGCCCGCGGCGAACTGAGGACCGCGATCGGACACCACATCCGACGGAAGGCCATGTGGACGAAACACGTGGTCAATCATAAGTTGCGCTGTCTCAGGTGCCGAGGGCAGCTTGGACAGCGCAATAAAATGGGCCGCTTTGGAAAAACGGTCGACCACCACTAAAATGGTAGTATTGCCTGAAGATAACGGCAACCCCGTGATGAAGTCCAGGGAAATATGACTCCAGGGACGGGTGGGAATAGGTAGAGGGCGGAGAAAACCCGAGGGAGGAAGGTGAGAGGCCTTACTGCGAGCGCAAACCGGACAAGCCGCGACAAATGAGCGTACGTCTCTCTCCAGACTAGGCCACCAGAAACGCCGGGATAAAAAGTCCCTAGTTCGATGAACCCCTGGGTGACCGGTGAGTTGGGAGGCGTGGCCCCATTGGAGGACCCGCGACCTAAGACGAGGAGGCGCGAAAAGACAGTTGGCCGGTGCCCCACCTGGACCTGGGTCCGAGCGTAAAGCTCTCTGCACCGCTGCCTCAACCTCCCATATAACCGGGGCAACAATGAGGTCAGTGGCGATAATAGGCTCGGGAACTGAGTCTGTCTCAGAACGGTCGTAAATCCGCGAGAGAGCGTCAGGTTTGACGTTTTTAGACCCGGGGCGATACGTGATAATAAAATTAAATCTTAAAAAGAACAGCGCCCACCTAGCTTGCCGTGAGTTACGCCTCTTAGCCAGCTGAACATATTCCAGATTCTTATGGTCTGTCCAGACCGTAAATGGATGTTCCGCTCCTTCGAGCCAATGGCGCCATTCCTCCAAAGCCAACTTGACCGCAAGCAATTCTCGATCCCCTACGTCATAATTCCTCTCTGCCGATGTTAGGGCGCGAGAGAAATAAGCGCAGGGGTGCATCTTGTGGTCAAGTGGCGAACATTGGGAAAGAATGGCTCCGGCGCCTAGCTCGGAGGCGTCCACCTCTACCACAAAGGGAAGGGAGGGGTTGGGTGTAACCAGGATGGGTTCGGAAGTGAACCTTCTCTTTAATTCTGAGAATGCTGCCCCTGCCTTAGAATTCCATTGGAACTGGCTGCCGAGGTTTTTCTTAGTGAGAGCAGTAATGGGCGCTGCTACCGCACTAAAATTCCGAATAAATCGCCGATAAAAATTCGCAAAACCTAAAAAACGTTGTACCTGTTTTACGGAAGATGGCGTGGGCCAGTACTTTACTTTACTTTACTTTACAGCGGAAACCTTTTCCGGATCCATCTGTACCTTACCCTCTTTAATAATGAAACCCAAAAATGAAACAGAGCCAGTGTGAAACACGCACTTCTCTGCCTTTACAAATAATTGGGCTTTGAGAAGTGCAGAAAGAACCTGACGAACGTGACCGACATGTGTGGTAAAATCGGGCGAAAATATTAAAATATCGTCAAGATACACGAAGACGAATCTCTCCAGCATCTCCCTCAGCACATCGTTAATCAACGCCTGAAACACAGAGGGGGCGCTAGTGAGCCCGAATGGCATGACGCGATATTCGTAGTGGCCGCTGTGCGTGTTAAAAGCGGTCTTCCATTCATCGCCTTCGCGAATGCGAACGAGGTTATAGGCATTACGTAGGTCCAGTTTAGTGAAAACAGACGCCCCCTGAAGGCACTCGAAAGCGGAGTTCATAAGAGGAAGGGGGTACCTGTTCTTCACCGTTATGTCATTTAAGGACCTGTAATCAATACAGGGTCTGAGACCTCCGTCTTTCTTTTTAACAAAAAAAAAACCCGCCCCTGCAGGCGAGGTGGAAGGTATAATAAACCCATTGACCAAAGCCTCCTCAATATATTTACGCATGGCTGCGCTCTCAGGGATGGATAACGAATAAAGAGACCCTCTAGAGGGGGTAGTGCCTGGGTATAGCTCTATCGCGCAGTCATAAGGTCTGTGAGGTGGTAGTGAAGTGGAACGTTGTTTGCTAAATGTCTCCGCCAGATCGGCGTACTGTTTAGGGACATTAGCGGGCAGCTGGAATTCGAGTGCCCCTCCCACTTCAACACCCTCAGTGTCCGAGACAGAGTGAATATCCCAATCAATATCTGACTCGGACGTCAACTCCTGCCATGCAGTAGGTCGTTCAGCCGAGTAATCCCAGTCTAAACTTTCTTCTCCATTCTCGGAGGGAACCTGAGAGGACTGCTGGTTAATAGCGTAATTCTCCTCACTCTCTGAGTCAGACTGTGTATAATCCAAACCCCCTTCTCTCAACAAAAAATGACTGGCGACATAACAGTGGCGTTTGCATTTGGGACCCCATTTCTGAATAACGGAACCCGCCCCCCCCCAATTAATGTGTGGGTTATGGCGAGTAAGCCAGGAATGACCCAAAACCAGCGGATAAGCTGGGGAATCCACTAAAAAAAATGGAATCTCCTCCGTATGCTTACGAAACGGAACGCGCATGCGTATCGCGGCGGTAACCCGGGAGATAGTGCCAGTGCCTAAGGGGCGGCCATCTAAAGCCGTAACCAGGCGAGGTAGAGACAAAGGGTGGGTGGGGATCTTGTGGGATTTAACCCAGTTGGAATCGACGAGGCACTCAACTGCCCCGGAATCAATAAACGCATTGCAGGAAATCTGGCGGTCGTTCCAGCGCAAATACACCGACAGGCAGGTCCGAGGGTAATTAAAATCTAGTCCCGCTATGCGACTCGGTTCCACTAGCGGGACTGATCTTTTCCCAGAAGTTTGGGACAGTGGTCCCTTAAATGGCCCCTCCTTTTACAATACCTACACCGCCATTCACGGGACTTAGCATCCCCTGTTTCGCGCATGGAGGAACTATCGACCTGCATGGACTCCTCCTGTTTAATGGGAGCTACAAAAGGACTGTGAGCCGGTGCTGGCGTATGAGGGGAAGAGTAACGAGGTGGGTGCTGTTTAAAACCCTTATAAGCCCTCTCCTTCTCTCTCTCTCTAAACCGGTTATCCAACCGAATGGCCGTAGATACTAGAGCCCCGAATGTAGCGGGTGGTTCGATACCCGCAATGGCGTCCTTTATGGTTTCCGATAAGGCGTTTAGGAATAGAGCACATAGAGGCTCATCGGACCACCCTGTCACTCCCGCTAGAGCACGGAAAGTAATGGCGAATGCAGCCACGGTGTCAGTGCCCTGACGAAGACGAGTTAATCGCATGGCAGCCTCCTTGCCAGAAACGTCTTGATCGAACACTGACACCATCTCCGCCATAAGCCGCTCTGTATTGCTAACAATGGGTGAATTAGCCCTGATAAGTGGGTCGGCCCATGCGAGAGCATTACCGGTTAAGAGAGAGAGAATGAAGGCTACTCTGGACTCTTGTGCATGAAACCGCGAGGGCTGTACTTTAAAAAAAATTAAACATTGTGTTAAAAACCCCTGACACTCCCCAGAAACTCCATTATACCGCAAGGGGAGTTGGAGTTTCGGCTCCCTAGCGTCAGGTGTAAATGTTGGGGGGGTGGACTGTGTAAGTGTTTGTGCAACTGGAGGAAGATCGGACCTGAGAGAGAGAGTACGGATGTTTTCAACCAGATCTCTTAGCGCTACAGCTTGTAGCTGCATCTGCTCATGTAAGGCTTGCTGTGAGTGTTGCAAGGCACGAATACTCTCTCTCTGGTCCGCCAGGGCTGCTTCCTGAGTGGCAATGACCACTTTAAGATGGGCAACTATCGCTGGAAACTCCCCTGTGGCTTCCATGTTCTGTAAGGGATCTCTGTCAGAGACAGAGATGGGAATATTGGCGATCCAAATGCAATAGCTGGGCAATCTTAAAGTGTTCCTAAGAACACCACTAGAAACGGACAATGATCCGTAGTGGAGAAACAAAAATAAAAGAACACAAACCTCGCAATGATAACGAGGAGCTCGATAATCGAGCAAAACAAAGAAATAAGCAATAACGCTTATCTAACTCCCGTTTGTGGAGTGAAACAACAAAAACAGAGAACTGAAAAGACCCCAAAAACTTTGGGTAAGACACTCGTAGGTTAGAGTAGAGAAACAAAAGAAAACGAAAACCTCTGCTCTGAAATAAGAGCGTATAAACAAGAACCGCTTTCTTTCTAATGTTGTACTGCTAACAAGTCCCACGTTGCTAATCAAATCGGTCGATAGCAATACAACTACCTATACCCTTTTTTACCGGCTCGAATGTCATGCGAAATAACATGGAAGCAACGAGAGAGTCCGGAAGCGGGGTATAAATAGTGAGCGGAATTAACTGCCAGGTGAACTCACTAATGACAAGGTGAAAGCAAAACCCGTGACGGAACACAGGAAAATCCGATAGATTACCGGTAAACGATAACAACGAATAAAACGACATGGAGATAAGGGAGGAAAGGTCAGATCCATGACAGTTAACCATATATTTCTTAAAACTCTTAAACCATAGATTTCATACTCTCATCCATTTGTGCATTGATGCCCCTGATGGGTTTCCACTGTCCTGTAGTTTGATTTCCGCTGCTTCTCTGCCCCAGGGTATTACGCCTGGAGGAACAGAGCCGACGGATCCTGGTTCATCCAGGCCCTGTGTCACATGCTGGCCAAGTTTGGGAAAGATCTGGAAATATTGCAGGTCATGACCCGTGTTAACAACATGGTGGCGCTGAACTTTCAGTCATTCTCCAACCTATCAAGGTGGGACAAGAAGAAGCAGATTCCCTGCATCGTCTCCATGCTGACCAAAGAGCTGTACTTCTCACGCTAATGCTATAATTGAATTGTGCTAATTAAAAAATCCAGGTGATTGGAACCAAATACTGGGGAGAACTTTTATAAACTTCAAAACAAGTCTCTGTGATTATTTCTTATGTAATGTGGGATCTTTGTAGTAGACATTTATTTGGGTTTATTATTTTAATTATTGGATTATTAAGGTAATTATGTGTTCATATATATATATATATATATATATATATATATGCTGCTTCTTTTCACATTGCAGACTACAGCATGGATCCGGACTGTGCCAGTGCCAACTGAGGCCAGTAACTTTATAGGGCGACTTGCAATCGTATGAAAACATATTTACTATGTAAACACATCTTAGTAAACACACTGTTCTTGTGAAAGAAACTGCCCAAAAAATCTAATTCAATAATACTTTCAGAAGATGCAGCAATACAAATATATTTATAAAGTCTATCAATTAGCCTGCTTTAGCCTAGCCTAGTGCCTTTAGCAGGTTGCTAAGAGACTTTCTGCTTACAGGTTACCTTGAAGCTATCTGGAGGGTATACTATACTACGAAGCAGGATTACTTAGTTATCTGGATAGCTGTACTGAGTAAAACCCAGAACCATCCCAAATCTGGAACATGGACTGAAGTAAAAAGAGCTGTTTACTCAGTGCAGTTATCCAGCTAACTAATCCTGCTTCTTAGTATACACCCCTGGGGGCTATACTACGAAGCAGAATTACTGAGTTAGCTGGATAACTGCATGGAGTAAAACCCAGAACTGTTTTTTTTTTTTACTTCAGTCCATGTTCCAGATTTGGGAGGGTTTCTGGGTTTTACGCCAGGAAGTTATCCAGCTAACTCAGTAAGCCTGCTTCGTAGTATACCCCCCTGGTATCATTATTTTGGTGGTTTACCTTACAAATTCTCAAACTGATTGAAGAACAGGCAGATGCTTAGATTACACTACATTCACTTAGCACACTTGTATACGGATAATCTTACAATGTAGAAATATGAATGTATTCACCTATGGTATAGCTGAAAGCCCTGTGTTTGATTACCGAATAGTGAGTGGTGTGATGTTAGGATATTTGACCATCACAGCAGTGCAGACCTGCAATCACATTTGCTGTTAATGATTAATATTGTTGCAAATCTCGTCACAAAGTGCAATTGGGCAATAAATATACTGCTGGAGAAAAGAGGTGTGTCTTTCTCTCTTTTACATTATCATGTTGAAATAGAAAGTTAAAAAGAATCGAGAACCCATGTGTCAGTTATTCCTCAAAAGTTTTTTTTTTTTTCTGAGAAAGACGGAGATCGAACTATGAATCATGCAACACATGTCACGGGGAGAAAAAGGCAAGTATGTTGGTTATATCTGGTAATTTCCAGCATTCTCAATGGTAAAATATAAATTCGCATAACTTAATGGTGATAAGGTAAAGGCATGTTGTTATGGTAAAGTTCAGATTTGATAAAATGGTGGATAGGCTACGAAGGTTGCTTTGCAAACGGCAAAGAGGTATAAGAGATAGAAAACAAATGGAGAGCAGCCTATTCTGGGTGTGGCTGAAACAGTGTACCATCTGTTTAATTTACTGAAGGCGCTAGGCATTCACAAAATAAACGCTCGATACAGACATGCAAGACAAAAACCATGGCTACTTGCAGTTGCACCCAGCAAAAAGGCAGAAACTCGTTTGGACCAGGTATGGTCTTCAGGCAGCGAGGAATCTCTGAGCATTCAGTGCAACATGTTATATAAGTTTTCTTTTGTAATTTCTCCCAACAATTCATAATTACAATGTGTAGTGTGTGAATAATGTTGCGCCATTGTTAATCAGATATAAACCGGTTCAATTTCTTACATATTTTGGCAGATACACTTTGGGATAGTTATCAAACCTTAAATATGTGAAAGTAACGTTATTGTATATATATTGCCAATTTTTCATTAGCAAATTCGGTCAAAATTTTAATTTAATTTAATTTTTTAAATCTGTGTTACTGACAAATCAGTTCCTTTTTTCTGATTGGTCACATGCTACATGTCACAATGTACGTTAAATGAAGGGACTCACATGCACTGTCAGCTCTTTACTTCTATGATTCTAAAACCGTTTTTACAGGCCTATCAAATGCTATTTTGATATCAGGAAACAAGCAAATATAGGCTATAATAACCATTTATATTTGACATGTATGTGCTGTGAAACTTATATAGAATTATTTGGCAGCTTTGAAGAAAATCCCTGCCTTTTCCAGTACAGCAGGGATTATGATCATATGGGTAAATGTCTCATTATCAACAATGAAAAATTTGATGGTGAGTGTTATCAAAATGTACCTTTGAGTTTGCTGGTGTTTAACATTGCTTGTATGATTGTGTATTTCTAAAGAGGACACAAGCACCTCTCATTTGATTTTTAAAACCCTCAATTTATACAGCTGTTTGTGTAGTAGTGTGTGACTGACAGCTTGATTCTCACTGTAAATGCAACACACTTGTAGAACTGAAATCAGTAAATGTCTTTAAAAGTTATTCATAATGTGAAAGAACACTAATTGTGTGTATTTTAGCAGAGATGTGCATGTTTAAATACTATTATTATCACCACACTGATATTGGCTCTGTACGGATTCACTTCCTTTCTCTCATCTCTGAAGACATGGATCAACGGTACGGCACCAAGGTGGATGAGGCGTTACTGAGGAACACCTTTGCATCCCTCAAGTTCACTGTGCAGGTGGAGAATAACTTATCCATTGACGAAATGCTGGGGGTCCTCCAGAAAGGTGAAGGTTTCCCAATTTTCATGAGAATTTTGTAGCCTACGCCTGCAGTTGATATGGTGTTTCCTGACCGCCTTGTTTTCCCTGGGCCGCAGTTTCTGAAGAAGACCACAGAGAAAGGGCCTGTTTCGTTTGCGTCCTGCTCAGCCACGGTGAAAATGGTACAATTTTCGGAACGGACAAGCTGGTTCCTGTCCGGCGACTGACCTCTCTCCTCACTGCAAAGAGATGCCCAAGCCTGGAGGGGAAACCCAAACTATTCTTCATCCAGGTACAGAATGCCAGCTCTCACCTCTGACGGAACACACACTACACTTTCAAACGCATTTCAGTTGAGCAGAGTTTGAACATAACTGACTTAGATGCGTCCTGTTGAGCTCCATCATTGCCTGGCTCTAGTTTTGGAAGCACTGTTAACATGAAATAAGGACTGGATTCTTAATGCCACGCAAAGATCCATCCATTAACAGTTAGCCAACCGCTCGTGGTTCTGTGCAGGCTTGCAGAGGAAAAGAGTTTGATTCGGGTGTTGAAACGGACTCGGCGGAGGACGAACAGTCTGCAGACGTGTCAGAGATTCCAGAGAGGGATTTCCTGTGCAGTTACTCCACAGTTCCAGGTAACAGAGATTACATAGTTCGATATTATACAGAACAGCCATTCACAGCACTGTAAATCGGCCCTGTGTCTCGGTCAGCTCACATGATAATCAGACTAACCTAATCATAGAAAATAAAAATGCTAATCATTTTTCATGATCATAAATGAGTAAAAATGAAAATTAATTAAAAAAACTTCACTGAAGTGCTCTAACTATATTTTTTTATATTACAGGCTATTTTGCATGGAGGAACATGGTAACTGGCTCAATTTACATCAGAAATCTGTGTGAAAGGCTGAAGCAGAACGGAGGCCTGGAAATAACAAAGATACTGACCAGGGTCAACCACAGGGTGGCGCTGGATTTTGAGTCAAAAACCAATGAGCGGGAAACCAGTCAAAAAAACCAAATGCCTTGCATTATGTCCACACTTACAAAAGAACTCTTCCTCACTACTTAACACTAATGAGAAAAAGTGTCTGAGACTTTTCACCATAAAGCATGATAAGTACAATGAACAGCAAACTGAGTCAGCAGCTATTTCCCTGTAACCTTTCAAAATGAATGTCAGTAAAGCTTCATTGAACTGACAGTGGACATGACAGCAGTCTCTAACAATGTGACATCAGCAGTGAAGACAAGACTGGCATTTATCCTAGAAAATAAGCATATTACACATTATAAAAGTACTATAAATATTGAGTTTCTCATCTTCGTATGTAAATACCTGCAGTACACGCTTCTAATCAAACATTGTCCATGCGCATGGTGTATGATGTACAGAGGATACCTTTTTAAGTGTTAATACTGTGTAAGAAATAATATTAAGCTTTTTAAAACTTTAATTAGGCGTTATGCAAAATTTGTGATAACAAAAACATTACTTTTTAATTTATCGTTTTGCAATGCAGAGCGCTTAATTTTCACCTGCAGCCAACACTAATGTCCCACTAATCAATCCACACTGAAAGCCTGAAACACGCAATATTAAAAATATGATATATATGATACTACTGTTCAAAAGTTTGGAATCACTGAGACTTTTTTTGTTTTTGAAAGAAATGTATACTTTTATTCACCAAAGTAGCATTAAATTGATCAGAAAATGTAGTAAAGACATTGATAATGTTACAAACTACTATTTCTATTTCATTCTATTTCTATTTTAGCAATTGTAGCCATTTTTACACATAATCCCCCATAATCATATTTAATATTTGGTTGCATATCCAGGCGGGAAATCCTCGGTGCCGTGTGTGGGGAAGAAGAGGAAGCCGTCTGACGGCAGGCAGAGTTTGGTGGTCCAGAAGCGGAAGTCCTCCTCTGGTTCCTCAGGTACCGTGTGACCCGGGCCTGCCGGCTTGGTACCGTGTGACCCGGGCCTGCTGGCTTAGCTTGTCACAGCGACATTTGGTGATGTATGATCATTATGACATCACCTTGGGTGAAGTAGCTTTCAAAGCAGTGAATGGCGATACGGTTGTTTTCTGAATATTATGGCCTGTCTGGAAATGGCTGTCTTTTGAGGAAGTGTTTGACGAGTGAGTAATGCGGGGAGTTGGGTCCAGAGATAGCCGTAAAGCAAATTGTGTTTATTTAAAAAAAAAAAATTGGGGTGTTTCTCAGGTGATGCTGGTCCTTCCAATAAAGGCAAACGGCGCGAAAGAGATGGAAGGAATCCCATTGATCTGGACGTGGTATTGGATGCATTCCAGGATTTCGTGGCACAGTACACGTGAGTATCGGTCTCATCTGTCTGGTGCAGGACACAGCAGAGAAGACGGTAAAGTGAGCAAGAATGCTGACTGACCGTTTCTGTCACATCTCCATTATGCACCGAGAAACGAATGACGGTAAATTACTCTCCCGTTTTGAACTACCGTTGTTTCTGTTTTCAGAGAGAATGTTGACTCTGCCTCAGTCAGGCGGGCAATAGGTTCCATCTCAGACATGTTTGAGGATCAGCTCACAG
The DNA here is from genome assembly GCA_022702515.1 of Ilyophis sp. 1 JC-2022. NCBI lineage: Eukaryota > Metazoa > Chordata > Actinopteri > Anguilliformes > Synaphobranchidae > Ilyophis > Ilyophis sp. 1 JC-2022. The sequence continues at coordinate 133,129,591 of CM040404.1, forward strand.
AACTAGTAAGTAACAGCGCTTAACTAGGAGCGGAGCTAAATGCATATGTGGTCTGTTGTCTCTATTCAAGAACTGGTTACCGTCATATCGTGTAATAAAGGAATTCCTGTTATAGGCGGTAACAGAGTGTTTTTCTGAAACAAATCTTGTTTTAGATAACCAACACAAAGGAGTTGAACAGTCTGAAACGGGAAAACGTCAAGGTTGTAGTGCTGAGAGACGGGAGTCGGAGGCGGAGTATCCACAATGGAACTGAACGTTTTAATTATATAAAGCTCGCGAAGACAACATAGCAATGCTAACCACAGTGAAGCAGGAACAACTTCACCAGACCGGTTGTTCCGGTACCTTAAACTGTCCGTGTGGAAACACACCCCCCACCCATAGTTCTGTAGGTGAATTATGTTGATCACCACACAAGCCCCCCCAGAATTCACCCATAGTCAAAATCCCTGCGTCGGGGAGGGACGACGACTCGACCCCGGCGAGTGCGGACGACAGGGGCCGAGGAAGGGGAGGCAGCAGGTGCGGCCGTGCTGTCCATAAACTCTGAGGGCAAGGGCCTCATGTGCAGGTTTAATCCTATCCACGGAAACAGTCTCAGGCCTACCCCCAACGTCCACCACCAGGCTTTTGTCCCCGTGTTGTATGACCCTGAACGGGCCGTCATAAGGTGGGCGCAGGGGGCCTCGGTGGGCGTCGTGGCGAATAAAAACGAAATCCACCGAGCGTAGATCGGGGGACACTCGGAAAGCGGGGGCGCCGTGCTGCGACGTAGGAACCGGTGCGAACACCTCGGCGGCTTCCAGCAGGGAGGAACGTTGTTTGGCCGCAGACCAGGGAACCGTGGCGTCCGGAATGAAATCCCCGGGACCAGCTCTGCCGATGAGGACTGCAGGTCTTCTTTGGGGGCGCACCTGAGGCCGAGCATCACCCACGGGAGCTTATCCACCCAGTTGCCGTCCGTCAAGCTGGCACGCAGGGCCGCCTTCATGGACCGGTGGAAGCGTTCACATAAGCCGTTAGCCTGGGGATGATAAGCGGTAGTGCGGTGCAGCTTGACCCCCAAACCTTCGGCAACCGCGTTCCAGAGCTCCGAGGTAAACTGAGAGCCTCGGTCGGAGGAGAGGTCGGACGGGGTCCCAAAGCGCGCGACCCACGTGCTGATGAATGCGCGGGCCACGTCGGAAGCCGCTGTCGAGGAGAGGGGAACGGCCTCGGGCCAGCGGGTTGTCCTGTCCACCATCGTGAAGAGGTAGGTAAAACCGTGAGAGGAGGGAAGAGGACCTACTAGGTCAACGTTGACATGGTCGAACCTCCTCTCGGGAACGGCAAACAGTTCAAAAGGGGCTCTAGTATGGCGGTGCACCTTAGACCGCTGACAGGCCACGCACGAGTCGACCCAGGCTTTCACGTCCCTCTTAAGTCCTTGCCACACAAACTTCTGCGACACCAACTTCACCGACGGTTTCCTGCCGGGGTGGGAGAGGTCGTGCAATGCCTCAAAAACGGGCCGGCGCCAGTTTGCAGGGACTAGTGGTCGAGGTTGGCCCGTGGAGAAATCGCACCATAACTTGACGCCTGAGTCGCCGACCGCAACCTCCTCCAGGCGCAATCCGGTATCTGAAACCTTGAGAGTCTGGACCCCGTGGTCGGAGGCCTGGTCCGCGCTCATGTGGAGGTAATCAAGGCCCAGCTGGACGGCTCCGATGACTGCTCTGGAAAGGCAGTCTGCGACTATGTTGGACTTACCGGCGATGTGCCGGATGTCTGTGGTGTACTCAGAAATGTACGAGAGCTGTCGCTGCTGTCGGGCGGACCACGGTTCAGCCACCTTGGACGTGCAGAATGTGAGTGGTTTGTGGTCTACGAAAGCCGTGAACTCCCGGCCTTCCAGCAGGAACCGGAAGTGGCGGATCGCCAACCAGAGGCCAAGTAGTTCTCTGTCAAACGCGCTGTACTTGCGCTCCCTGGGGGTCAACTGGCGACTGAAAAAGGCGAGCGGCTGCCAGGTGCCGTAAACCCACTGCTCGTGTACCGCGCCGACGGCATAGTCAGACGCGTCGGTGGTGATGGCGATAGGGGCCTCGAGCGACGGGTGAGCTAACACGGCGGCTTGGCTCAGGGCGGTCTTGATGGCATCGAACGCGTTCTCCCTCTCGGCCATCCAGTCGATAGTCTGGCTGGGGGATTTGTCTTTCAGAGCCTCGTACAGCGGGTGCATGGTGTGGGCTGCCCGGCGGATGAACCGGTGATAAAAAGTCACCATCCCAAGGAATTCTCGGAGCGCCCGAGCTGTGTGTGGGCGAGGGAAAGCGGAAACGGCCTCCACCTTCGACGTGAGGGGGGCGGCCCCATCTTTGCTGATGAGATGCCCAAGGAAGTGGATGGAGGACAACCCGAACAGGCACTTCGCCGGGTTGATAATCAGGCCGTGTTGGTCGAGCCTTGTGAAAAGGTCCCGGAGATGCGCTTGGTGATCCTCTTCCGAGGAGCTGGCGACGAGGATGTCGTCCAAATACACAAAAATGAAAGGCATCTCTCTGAGCGCCGAATCCATTAGCCGCTGGAAGGACTGAGCAGAATTCTTTAGTCCAAACGGCATGCGCAGGAACTCAAACAGCCCAAACGGCGTGACCACTGCTGTCTTGGGAATGTCTGAGGGGTGCACTGGAACCTGGTGGTAGCCACGCACCAGGTCCACCTTGAAAAAGATCCGCTTGCCCACCAGGTGTGCAGAGAAGTCCTGGATGTGCGGGATTGGGTAGCGGTCGGGTGTGGTAGCGTCGTTAAGGCGGCGGTAGTCTCCACACGGTCGCCACCCGCCGTCTGGCTTAGGGACGATATGGAGCGGTGAGGCCCAAGGGCTGTCCGAGCGGCGGATGATGCCCAGGCGTTCCATATTGGCGAACTCCGACTTAGCGACCGCCAGCCTGTCGGGGTTAAGCCGTCGGGCCCGAGCATAGACGGGTGGGCCCTTAGTGTCTATGTGGTGCTCGACCCCATGCTTGGTAGTGGCAGTGGAAAAGGTGGGTTGCGTTAACCTGGGAAACTCACCGAGAAGGCGTTGGTATCTGTCACCCTCTGAGAGTGAGCTGGAGAGCCCGCCGTATGCCGCCTCGCCACGGATGCATGCAAACGAGGAAAATGTCAGTGCATCCACCAGGCGGCTGTTCTTGACGTCCACAAGTAATCCATGCGCGCCTAGGAAATCTGCGCCGAGGAGGGGAAAGGAGATGTCGGCCGTGACGAAGTCCCAAGTAAACCATTGACCCCCGAAGCACAGGTCTACAGTCCTCGTGCCATACGTGCGGATAGGGGTGTCGTTAGCGGACTTCAAATGTGGGCCGTGGTCTCCGGCAGCGGTGTCGCCTATTGTAGCCGGCAGGACGCTCCTCTGAGCGCCGGTGTCGCAGAGGAACTCGCGCCCGGAGAGAGTAGCCGGTTCGTTGTGCCTACGCTCACGGCCACTACTGAGCGCAAGCTTTGGCGTTTCCCGCTGGCTTATAATTGCAAGGAGAGCGGCACCTCTTTGCCTTCGCGCCAAACCGCACGTGGAAGTAGCACATGCCTGTGTTAGCACGGCCGTCGGTAGCTACAGAGGTTCTGCTAATTAGCCTGTCACTGTCCGGGGAGGTGAAACTGCGTGTCGGGGCTAGCACCTCGGGGGCGAAACTCTGTGTAGCCAGGAAGAAACGGTCAGCCTCCTCCGCTAAAGCGCGGGGTTCGGTAATATTTGTATTAGCGAGCGCCGTCTGGACATGTGGCGGCATGTGTCGGAGAAACATTTCAATGAACAGGAAATTAGGTTCTTCCGTACCTAGCAGGTTGAGCATCATCTCCATATGCTCGGAAGGCTTGCTGTCTCCGAGGCCGCGAATAGCGAACAGACGTCGGGCCCGCTCTGACTGAGACAGTTCGTAGGTCTTTAGCAGGAAAGCCTTGAGTGCTTCATATTTACCCTGGGCAGGGGGGGCTGTGATAAAACTCACCGCCCGGGTTGCAGTGGATCTCCCCAGCGCCGAGACGACGTGGAAATAGCGCATGGTGTCGTCAGTAGGGCTGGGTATCGGTACTCGATACCTTGTAGTACTGGATCGAAACAAACCGATACCAAGTAGCATCGAAACGTCTTCAGTCAAACCAGTACTTCATTCGATCCTTTTTGTATTGAGATCTAGGAAAAAAAGACGTTGTAATATGGTCCAATCAATCACCGCAAGCGTTCTTCAATTTAATGCGACGCATGATTGGCCCATTACGGCAGACAGCTACAATCCGTCTGGTGAAATATCGACTGCAACTGCTAGTTGTCGACGTGCGTTTAGCAGGCTAAAGTAATGCCACCAAAACGCTCGAAGGTGTGGCTACACTACACGCCTATGGCGTATGGGGAAAATAAATGCGAAAAATGTGGAAAGATAATCTCAGGAGCAACTGGGAATACGAGCAATATGATCAAGCATCTAATCACGCATGGCGAAAACTTCAGGGTGGAGAACTGCACAGTTTTCAAACGTTCGACACCTGCAGCGCCATCTGAGACGGACACGCCACATCTGTCGGTTACCTCAGGTAAGATAAATAGTTAGTAGTTTGAACATTACTCGTCTTTTGTGTGAAAAACTTTTATTGAAACGAAAACGGCTTTGGGCAGGCTCCGGTAGGCAGGTTTGTGTGCTAGCTAGCTTGCTAGGTTTCACAATCTGAACGCGGATTTCCCCCATTACCTAGCTAGCAACCCTACAGTAATGTATTGCTTAGTGCATTGGTTACTTAGTGGTAGTTTTAACTTCTGTAGCAGCGAAATGTGTTTTGGCTAATGTTACTAACTAATTTATGCTTAATGTTAAGACCCCCCTAGGCCTACTGCCACCACAACTGCTACTGCTGATGTTGCCACCCCCAGCAGCAGCCTTGCCCTTGACACACCGTTCACATTAGCTGCAAACCTGGCGTCTCAATATATATGTGTCCAGGCATCATCCACTCCAGCAGAGCGAATATTCTCAACTGCTGGAGACACAATCAGCCAGGAAAGAGCATGCCTTGCTCCAGATAAGGCTGGCATGGTCATATTTCTTAAAAAGAACTGGCCACGGACTGAAAAAATGTGTAGTAGTCAGTCACTGTCAGTAGTTAGTTATATTGTAATAAATGCAATTTGATACTCAAACACTTTCTTGTAAAAAATTATTTGAATGTGGGAGGATTGATGGCATTTTACACAACTGAATGCTTCCATTCACATGATGGTTATGGAATGAAAAAAATGCAAAAAATAAATTCAAAGTATCGATTGAAGTATTCAATTGGTATCGGTATCACTTTAAGGGTACTGGTATTGGTACTGGTATCGTAATTTTTGAAATGATACCCAGCCCTAGTCGTCAGTAATATCGCGGACAGCGAACTGGGCCTCCGTCTGCACGAACCACGCTGTCGCAGAAAACTCCCAAAACTCCGGCAATTTGATAAAAGCGGCATTATTTGCCATGTTCGTTTCGGTCTCTGAGACTTCAGCGAGACTTACGTCGGGGTCACCAGTGTAGTGCCGAGAGACGGGAGTCGGAGGCGGAGTATCCACAATGGAACTGAACGTTTTAATTATATAAAGCTCGCGAAGACAACATAGCAATGCTAACCACAGTGAAGCAGGAACAACTTCACCAGACCGGTTGTTCCGGTACCTTAAACTTTCCGTGTGGAAACACACCCCCCACCCATAGTTCTGAAGGTGAATTATGTTAGTCACCACAAGGTAAACCTTTCACAGTGCTTGAATGTTTTGTGTTAAATTCCTTAGGTGAATACATATTTGTTTTAATTTGACTGATTGATGCAAAACCAAACCACAACAATGAAAACAATGAAAAACTTAGGAGTTTCCCCATAAATGTACATTTTGGTGTTCTTGGCGATTGACTTGTTCCAACAAGCATCGTTAGTTTTTGTTCACTTGTTTGTTTTATTATTAAAACCATGGTTGTACAGCTTCATGCAAGGAAATGTTGATTTGCTATTTCTCGTTTCTTTTTGTTTGTTTTTTGTTACCATTGGGACTGATGCAAGAGCTCTAAATCACTGACGCTCTGCTCATATAGCCTGATGTGCCCTAATATGGCTTTATTATTGTAACCAAATAATTGTATTATTCCTTTCTATTTTATTTTAACTCAGGTCAATAATACCGTTAACAAGAAACGCTCCAGACTGATTGAGATCAAAAGTGAATTGATAACGTAAGTGTTGGGAGAATATGTGGGGAATTAGATGGGCCAGTTTTGAAGATGATGTAATCTGTACTAAGTGTCCCAGAATTGGAAAATTTGATGCTTGTCCAACAGTTCATTGTTATTCTTTAAGACAATAACAAGTAAACGAATACCTGTGAACATTATCGATTGTAGTTTTCAAAATAAACCCAGGAAATTTTTAGATTTTTATTGATTATTTTCTTCCTTGACTTTTGTCACAGTACAACTCAAAGGATAAACTCAAAAATGATGAATGGCAAAATCTTAGATGGACAAGCATTGGTCTCCGTGATTAATAAACAGCCTTGATCTAAACTCCTCAAAAAAAGTTTGGAAACGTTATTTCGGTCGATTATTCCTCCCCTTTAATAATACCAATTGGTATTGTATTTTATATCGTTGGAAAGCCTGATTAGTCACCTTTACAACGAGGTACAACTTGTAAGGATCATGCATTCGTGGAATGAGCAACACAGCTCACCGTGTGGGTAGCGGCCCAAAAAAATGTGCCAAAATCCCCTGCAATATTCTTCTGTTGGTATTCACTCTCGTTTTGAGTTGCTTGGTGGACTGGATGATTGCACTCTCCCACAGTAATAAGGAAAAAACAACACATATTGGCCATTTTTACACTTTATTCATTTTACACTGTCAGGGACCTCAGTAGCGTGTGGAAGATCCATAGGCAGCCACAACAGCTTGGCACCTCCTCCTCATGCTGGTCACCAGCCTGGTCACACACTGCTGTGGGATGGCATCCCATTCCTCAACCAGGATTTGTCGCAAGTCAGTGTCATGGTGTGGGGCGGTATCTCTCTCACAGGCAAAACAGAACTTGTCATCATTGAAGGCAATCTCAATGCAGTGAGATATCGGAATGAGATTCTGGAGCCAGTGGCGATCCCATATCTCCAGAATCTGGGACCTAACTCCATCCTCCAGGATGACAACGCTCGCCCCCACAGAGCCAGGATCATCACAGAGTACCTCCAGAATTTGGGAGTGGAGAGGATGGAATGGCCTGCCGTGAGTCCAGACCTCAACCCAATTGAACACTTGTGGGATCAGCTTGGGCGTGCTGTACGTGCCAGAGTGACCAACGCAACCATGTTGGCTGACTTGCGACAAATCCTGGTTGAGGAATGGGATGCCATCCCACAGCAGTGTGTGACCAGGAATTTGTTCCTGCTCCTGATGGAGTTTTTGGAGTATCACCAATTGAAGGTGCAACGGATGTTTATGTTGATGGGTCACGATATTGGCAGGATGGTCAGTATCGAACCGGTTTTGCAATTCACTCTTGCAAAGGTGATTTTTTGTATCAATGTCCTCCACGTTTTTCAGCTCAGAAAGCAGAAATTGTTTCGGTCTTGCAGACGTTAACAGTTTTTACCGATTCACCTTTGAACATTTATTCTGATTCTGCATTTGTGGTCAACTCTTTAACAGAATATCTGCCTATTTGGCAAAAGCGTGGTTTCACGAGTGCTGATGGTCAGCCTCTAACACATGTGGGTCCAATACAGGCTTTGTGGTTAGCTGCAACATCTCGCAAACACAAAATTGCTTTACTTAAGGTGAAGGCACATCAGAGGAAAGGCACCTGTGTGCATGGAGATGCTAACTTGGTGGTGGAAGAATTGGCTAAGAAGGCAGCCATAGAAGGTGAACCGTTAAGTGACATACAAGATACAGAGCGTATTTTTGCCTTGTCGGATGTTGAACCAGTTGATTTAAAAAGTGTCCAACACAATGATCCATTGATTTGTGAAGCCATTAAAGTCAAACAGCGACATGAAGCGATTACAGATGGCCCATTTTCCAAGTTTGATGCACAAATAATGATACATGACAATGTATTGGTATACAAAACAACAGATGACATAGCATGGATTCCACCGTCAGGATTGCGGTCGGATATCCTATATCACATCCACAATCAAGGGGGGCATCTAGGTGCGGATAAGGTCAAAGATCGCTTGAAAGGCATGTTTTGGTGGCCAGACATTGAGATAGATGTAAATAAGTACTGTTTGAACTGTTTGGTTTGTGCTCAAATGAATCCTTCACACATCAAAAAGAAAGGACGCTTAAGGCCCACATGTTTAGCTGAAGGTCCTTGGACGAATCTCCAGATAGACTACATAGGTCCACTCCCACCTGCAAAAGGAGGTTACAAATACATACTGATGATTGTGGACACATTCAGTAAGTGGATTGAGGCTTTTCCCATTAAAGCAGACACAGCCCTTGCCACAGCACGGGTACTATGGGAACAGGTGTATTGCAGATGGGGATTACCTCTTAGCCTGGAGAGTGATAGAGGCACGCACTTCACAGGACAAATACACACAGACCTAGCTAAACTTTTAGGAATAAAGCATCACCTACACATTTCATACCACCCACAAGCATCTGGAGGGGTAGAACGGGCTAATAGGACATTAAAAATATCCTTAAAGAAAATGGTCCTAGAAAACGGTTCTAACTGGGCTCAAAACCTTCCGAGTATTCTAATGTCCCTAAGAGGAATTAGTCATAAAAGCACAGGCTTCAGCCCTCATGAGTTAATGACAGGAAGGAAAATGCGCATGCCAGAGCATCTATGGCTGGAGATGCCAAGACCTCTGGTGGAGGGGTGGACCACAGAGACTTTCTTTAAAAATCTGTGTTCTTCCCTACCTGCAATGTATCATCAAGCAGCCAATCAGATTGGCTCCACTCAGAAATACAATAAATTGTATTATGACAAAGATGTTAAGGAACGTAAATTCGAATTAGGGGATGAAGTAATGGTGAAAAACTACCACCACGAAGGTCCATGGTCGGCTAACTGGAAAGGACCATGCACAATTATTGACAAATGTGGAGAATCCATATATAAAATATATAAAAGGCAAAAACTGGACGGTGCGCAGCTAAATGGCATCATGTGGACCAGCTGAAACCTTATATAAAGGATTAGATGTGTCAAGATTTCCTTGATACTGCCGCATTTTTCCTTCTGTCTGATTCAGATTAGAGAGACCAGGAATACCCGCCACTGTGATGCCAGTCGACTACCCTACGCCAAGACGATGAGGTCTCCGAGGAAGGAACATTCACCACCGGAGAATCTTGAACTTCCAAGGACACCAACGAACTCTTGCCGTGAATGGGACTAGAGACTGAGACCACCACAGCCATATACTGACACGCACTACACACCCTAAGTTTGGCTCACATGCATAACCTCCCAAAACCGCTTGTGACTAAACGCATCCATACACCTACACTGACTCCCCCTTTTGATTATTTTTTTGTTTATTATATTTTTACTTCTTGATTTTCTGTATATGTTTATTTCCCTTATTCCTATTTGTTTTTACTGCCATTTCTCCTTTTTGGGCGGCACGGTGGGGCAGTGGATAGCACTGCCGCCTCACAGCAAAAGGTCACAGGCTCGAATCTCGAATCCTGGCTGAGGACTGTGTGGAGTTTTGCATGTCCTCCCCGTGTCAGCGTGGGTTTCCTCCGGGCACTCCGGTTTCCTCCCACATCAAAGCAAGACATGTATGTCAGTTTAAACATATTGATGAAAGTCAAGAGTAGAGCATTTGTCTGTATACTCCATCTCATGGTCAACATATATCATCCACTGTGTATTTTTCTCCTTCTTATAGTGCTCCAAAGTTTTATATTGTATTGTATGTGTTCATTTCTGAAGCGGCAGAATTTTGGGTTTTCTAACGACATCATCAGACAGGCAAATTGGATGAAGTAGTTCTTAGATCTACCTCCTCCTGGCAGCTGACTTTTATTATCACTAGTCTAAATTCTCAATAAAATTGTAATTATGAAAAGTTCCACCAGGAAAGAGCATGGCAGACTTGGGTGAAGTGATGCTTTCTGGCAGATAAGCATCAAAGGGGGGACTGTAAGATTCTAAATCTATGTGACCCACTCAAACGCTGACAAATCAACTATGCGGCCAGCTGAATCAACCAACTTATCATAAATACAATGAAAGGTTAACAGGCCAGACTCTTCGCCACTGATAGGCATAGTATTCAATTATAGGATAGCAGCTGGGAGTGAGTGATCAAGGCCTATTCCAACCAAGGAGACTACATTAGCAATACAATAGACTGGTTCCTGGTTAGACCACGGGAAGTTGCACCATCAGACCCCCTTCTGATGAACAGACTGATTGATCTAGGGGAGCCAGACAGTGGCTTCCTTAAACCAATCACATCATTTTTGAATATACATTTCTGTTTCCCGCCTGTAGAAAACAAAGCCCGAAAAGGGTATTTAAAGTGATACATTTCACAGAACAGGACTCAGATTGACTCCGCTGAATCCAGAGTGCATTGCTGTATCTCTGACAACTGCTGTTACGAAGAATAAACTCTGTCATTTTCAACGAACATCGAAGACGTACTTCCTATTTCTTACACTAATCATCATTGATCTTTCCAGCAGATCAACCTCTCAGGCCAATTTGCCATTGAGCTCTCCAGGAGATTCACCTCAAGCCAATCGCTATTGATTTCTCCAGCAGGTCCACTTCTTGGAACACCTGACGGGCATTTATCACCTGGAAGCACATTGGTCATTTTCAAAATGCATTCCAGCCTGCTGGTCATGTTGTCTGTGAACATTAATGGTAACAACTGTGCAGTGCATTTTATGCCATTACAGAAGGGGAGGGCTGTTTAATTCAAGTACAATTTGTAAAACCTCTGGGGTTGTTAAAGTGTAAATAAAATGTATAAAGAATAGTGTTGTAAGTATTTGTTGAAATGAGAAGGCACAAACGCATGTATGCCTACATGAAGTTGCTTAAGCCACAGATCACGTGTGCTTCACATGTTGAGTACTAGGTGCCAAAGGCTTAACATGTTTCTTTCACTTCCGAATTTTTAGAAATCAACATTAATGGGTGGCATATTTGTTGAATAATCCCAAGGATATCATAAAACCTTCCTTATTACCACAACATGGTATAACAGGATTGTGTTATTTAGAATTTGGGCTTTTATGATGTTATGTAACAGGCTGGACTATTGTAAAATAAACTTTTTGTAATATTGCCAGTCTATCTGTTAGGATCCGCTCCTGCGGGTGCTCCTCTGCCCTCCGGTCGCCTGTACAGCCAGTCCGGCCCGGAAAGAGCGGCCATGGAGGATTACATCAAGGCCTCCCTCGAAGCAGGTATCATCCGCCCCTCCTCCTCGCCCGTCGGAGCAGGGTTCTTTTTTGTTAAAAAGAAGGATGGCTCCCTCCGCCCCTGCATCGACTACCGGGGCCTCAATGCCATCACCATCAGAAATAAATACCCTTTACCCCTACTTAACTCTGCCTTTGAACTGCTGCAGGGTGCCTGGGTCTTTACCAAGCTGGACCTCCGTAACGCCTACCACCTGGTACGGATCCGGGAGGGGGACGAGTGGAAGACCGCCTTCAACACCCCCCTGGGTCACTTCGAGTACCGGGTGGTCCCGTTCGGCCTTACTAACGCCCCAGCCGTCTTTCAAAGCCTAGTGAACGATGTACTGAGGGATTTCCTAAACCGCTTCGTCTTCGTATATTTAGACGACATACTTATTTTCTCCCAGAATCAACGGGAACACCAAGACCATGTCTCCCTGGTCCTACAACGCTTACTTGAAAATAAGTTGTTCGTAAAAGCCGATAAATGCCTGTTTCATGCTCCCTCAGTCTCGTTCCTAGGTTTTGTGGTGGAGGTGGACATACGGCCGGACCCGGCTAAGATCCAGGCGGTTACGGAGTGGCCGATCCCCACCACTCGGAAGCACCTGCAGCAGTTCCTGGGGTTCGCCAACTTCTACAGGAGGTTTATCCGCAACTACAGCCAGGTAGCCGCACCCCTCACTGCCCTCACATCTATTAAAACCCTGTTTTCCTGGAATCCCCTGGCAGATCAAGCCTTCACCAGACTCAAGACACTGTTCACCACGGCCCCCATCCTCTGCTGTCCGGAACCCGACCGCCAATTCGTGGTGGAGGTGGACGCCTCTGACACAGGCGTAGGGGCCGTCCTGTCCCAACACTCCCCCTCAACCACAAGCTCCACCCCTGCGCCTTCTTCTCCCGCCACCTCTCCCCTACCCAACGCAACTACGGTGTAGGGGATCGTGAGCTGCTGGCCATCAAGCTGGCACTGGAGGAATGGAGACACTGGCTTGAGGGGACCACTCAACCGTTCCTGATCCTGACTGACCACCGCAACTTACAATACATCCAGTCCGCCAAACGACTGAACTCCAGACAGGCCCGTTAGTCGTTGTTTTTCTCCAGATTTAATTACTCCATCACCTTCAAACCCGGATCTAAGAATCTCAAACCCGACGCCCTCTCTCGGATCCACTCCACTCCTGCCGACCTGTCTGTCCCAGAGACCATCATTCCAGCTTCCTGCATCGTGGCTGCGGTCCGGTGGCCCATCCAGAAGATCGTACTGGACGCTCAGGTGATGCATCCCGATCCTCGCCCTAACCCCTCTTCTGCCCTGTTCGTTACCAACCCTGTCCGCTCCCAGGTCCTGGAGTGGGCTCACTCCTCCCGACTGGCCTGCCACCCCGGAGGCAACCGCACTGTGGAGCTGGTGCGCAGGAGCTTCTGGTGGCCCACCGTCCGGCGGGACACCCTGGCCTTCATCCACGCTTGCCCTGTCTGCGCCAGGAGTAAGGTGTCTCACTCCCCCCCTGCTGGTCTCCTCCGTCCCCTTCCCATCCCGGGCCGTCCTTGGAGTCACATCGGGGTCGACTTCGTTACCGGACTACCACCATCTGCCGGTAACACAGTCATTTTGACCCTGGTGGACCGGTTCTCCAAGGCGGTTCACTTTGTTCCCCTCCCCAAACTCCCCTCCGCCCTCTCGACGGCCGACCTCCTGGTGCAGCACGTGGTGCGGCTGCATGGGATCCCGTCAGACGTCGTCTCCGACCGGGGCCCCCAGTTTGCCTCCGCAGTATGGAAGGCATTCTGCGCCGCCCTCGGCACCACCGCCAGCCTCTCCTCCGGGTTCCACCCGCAGACTAACGGTCAGGCGGAGAGGGCTAACCAGGACCTGGGAGCCGCCTTACGGTGCGTGACGGCCCGTAACCCTGCCTCCTGGTCCCAGCTCCTCCCGTGGGTCGAGTACGCCCACAACACCTTAGTGTGCTCATCCACTGGGAGGTCCCCCTTTGAGGCTTCCCAGGGCTTCCAACCCCCACTGTTCCCCCCCCAGGAGGCCGAGGTGGCGGTTCCGTCAGTGGACGCCCACATCCGATGCTGCCAGCGGGTCTGGAAGGCCACCCGCAACGCTCTCCTCAAGACCTCCTCCCGGAATCGTCGCCTGGCGGATCAGCACCGGTCCGCAGCCCCTCGCTACCGCCCGGGACAGAAGGTTTGGCTGTCTACCTCCACTTTCTCCCTCCCCGTCACCTCCCGCAAGCTCCAACCCCGCTTCGTCGGACCCTTCACTGTGCACTCTGTTCTCAACCCAGTCACCCTCAAGCTCCGTCTCCCTGCCTCCCTCAAAATTCACCCCACCTTCCATGTCAGTCAGGTCAAGCCAGCTGTCTCCTGCCCTCTCAGCGCTCCCACTTCTGCCCCACCACCTGTTCGGGACATTGATGGTTCTCCGGCCTATACGGTCTCCAGCATCCTCGATGTCCGGCGCCGGGGACGGGGCCACCAGTACCTGGTTGACTGGGAGGGGTATGGACCCGAGGAACGTTCCTGGATCGCCCCTCGTCTTATTCTGGACCCCACCCTCATCCGGGACTTCCATCGCCGCCAGCCCCAGTCGACCAGAACCTATGGTCCGCCAGGAGGCGTACCTTGACGGGGGAGTACTGTTACGATCCGCTCCTGCTTCCCTTCCCTTTGTGTTTTCCTCTGTTTCCCTGAACCTGATTGTGTCATGTCTGCGTTCATTGCCTAATTGTGTCTACATTGCACATTTACTTCTCGCACCACATCTTAATTACACAATTCACATTTAATTGCTTTCACCGCATTCCTCACGTGTTTTCTAATTGTTCAATCAATTCGCTGATTTCGCACGCATTTCCCGCAAGCTGCAGTTTATCAGCTCTAATGACACTAGTTATATTTACCGTGCTGTTCCTGTGATTTGTTGTCAGAGTATTACGGTCCTTGTCTCGTTTGTACTTGCTTCCCGATTCTCTAGCTTGCTAGACTCTGGCTATACTACCCAGGTCTGGATGCCACACACCCTGGCTTTCCGGTGTGGATCCTGACTCTGCCTCCGCCTGATCCTTCGCTTCGCACCTGGCTTGAGATCGCTCCTTGCTACTTCGCCTGTTCCCGGACACAGTCTGCTGTAGCCTCACCACCGCTACCGCGGTATACAGCTCCGCCCGGCTGGGCTGCTGTATCTGCTACCCGGCGCTGTGTCAGTTCGCTGTGGGTTCCACAGAGGACATGTACCTTGCCTACTGAAAATAAAAACCCTTTATTTTCAAAACTTCTGTCTCGTCGTGCATTTGGGTCCGTCCCTGCCAGTCTGTCACACTATCCATCATTAGCCCTCATTTTATGTAAAGAAATAATGACTTCTGTTGTGTCTATAAGGACCCATAGAGTTTATATGCTCCAGTCTTACGTTTGGGTTTTTCTTGAAAATATTTAATTATGATCATTCATAATTCAGGAATGAATACAAATAATAATAAAAATATTTTATTGTGTATGCAACGATAATTATACATAGAATTTCCACTCATAATCATAATACTTGTACATTACATTCCAGAACTATGTTCCTGCTCGACCGCTTCGCTCATCTACTGCAGGGCGACTTGCACTTCCCCCCCTCCGTGTAAATGGTACTCGCTCGTCCCGACTGCGGAGCTTTTCCACCCTAGCTCCCCAGTGGTGGAACGAACTTCCCATTCCCCTACGTTCCATGCCAACCCTGCCTACTTTCCGTCGTGGCCTGAAAACGCACCTTTTCAGACTCCACCTGGACTAATACTTATCTAGGACCTCATAGTTTGTGTTCTTGTTGAACTGTGTACTCAAGATAGTCAAGTTTATAATAGTTAGAATATAATTGTATTAGAGCTGATTTACCCAGTTCACTGTGAACTGCATTGTGGTCATTACTAGGGATAGCTGCTACTGTATGGGAAGAATGTGCTTTCTTATCTGTTCTGTAGTTACTTCGATGACCTTTCTGTATGCACTTACTGTACGTCGCTTTGGATAAAAGCGTCTGCTAAATGAATGTAATGTAATGTAATGTAATGTACATAATAGACAGACTAGGTATGTGATTTTAGCAGACATGTTTCCTGTACTTCCTAGACGCTGGATACGGTTTGGCCTTTCCTTATGTGTGGTTATGTTTACCCGAAGCACAGTCCGTATGTCCTTCATTTCACACTTCTGGTTATTTAATTAATAATTTTTGTAAAATTGCGAATTTACAAAAATTGCAGTGGCACCGGTGCATATGAGCACCTGTGCAATACATTCATTTTGTACAACTATTTGTGTGCAGTTCGGATAGTGCGAGGATGCTGAAAGACATTGTTGCCATATAAAATAATAGGTCATGTCTCAAGAACAAAACAAGCAGTTAATGGTTCTTGTAGCCTAGTTAAAACTAAAACAAATGTAGTGTAAAGAAAATATACCATTTTGAGTTAAGATTTAACGATATAATCCGTTCAAAAACTAAAGTATCAGACGGTTCCTAAAGGCACAACCCAATGAATGACAGGTGTTATAGATTTACGTGGTACAGACTGCCACTCTTAAGATAAAAGTTGGAATGAAAGCCTACCTGTGTCAAGGTATAATCAGTTATTCACGAAAATCAATGATCCGCGCTCATTGCCTGCGGGGCATTGAGAATACCGTCATCCTTGGTGATGAATATGCGCAGCCTCAATTTTACAGCAGTCATGACACACTTATTCAGAGTTAAACTGAAACTGATTGTTTACCTGCCTACGGAGGAAGTTAAGTTGATAGCTGGCACCGGTCTTGACTAAGTCGGAATCATAAGGCAGCTGCTGAAACTATATCTGGATATCGTGAAGTCGAGGAGATCAATGTAAGTTAACACGTATTCCTTTCTTTGACACTTTACATTTACGGACCTTTGCTGTAGGATATTAATAGATCGGCTACTGTACTACTGTAAGGTGAGTCAGGTAATAGCGATTTAAACTGAAAACAGTCCTGATGCTGTATTAACTTAAGGGTAGTTTTGGACATTGTTAACGATGTTGACCTTAAGCTGTCAATTGAGTAATGCGATAGGCTTGCATTATGTTCAAAGAGCAGAATTAACTGGACTAGCTAGATTTTAAAATGTTTCCCTATTCGGAAGGAGCTACAGTGAGTCACAGAACATTAATAAGATTGTCATGTTGATCTGGATTGACCTGTTTTAATAATCCACTCCGTCTTCCTTGAGCAATTTGTACAGAATGATACATACAAGGCAGAAAATTGATGCTTCTTCAACATATTTGTGGACTGGGATTAACATTGTTGTCAGGCCTAATTGTGTATACAATGGAAAGTCACCCGTACTTTGGGTAAACATTAAATAACCCTTTTACAATTATGATGGGGGTCCTTTTGGATGAAATTCAAGGTTCTATTCCTGGCCTTTTGTGGAAGAGGAACAGCACCTTCCTACCTGTAGCCTAATCTGTTATCAGACCTTACACCCCTGCCCCACCCACTCCACATTCCTCTACTCTGCCCCCAGTGGTCGATTGACTGTCTCATGGAAATCAGGACACCCGAATGGCTCTATCTTGTGTCACAGAAGGGAAATACACTCGTTTTAAATTGAATATTGCCTTACTTGGCGCTCAATTCTGAACATCCTGGCTTTACTATGCTAATTTGTACTATGCTACTGTCTACACTTACTGTCTACACTTATGCTACATTGAAAACTATATCCTCATACCCATTTGCTTTTTGAAACACTAAATTGTCAGCTTCCTGACTTTACATTACATTACAGGCATTTAGCAGACGCTCTTATCCAGAGCGACTTACACAACTTCTTATTGCATCTTATTACATTTTATTACATTCATCCATTCATACAGCTGGATATATACAGAAGCAATGCAGGTTAAGTACTTTGCTCAAGGGTACAACGGCAGTATCCTACCTGGGAATTGAACCTGCAACCTTTAAGTCCAGTTCCTTAACCATTATACTACACTGCCGCTCACTTTATGTTCTAGGTGTGTAGGTTTATTTAAATAAGTTATGTGTTAATGACTAGCACCAAACTTGTGACCCAAATGACTCTAGTACCTAACCCTTTTGGATGCAGTAAGCACTTAAATCATTCTGGATAAATGCCTGAATGTAAATGTCATACATGAGTTTACTTGCTCTGTTTGGTTTCAGACACCATGTCTACAACAGAAAAAGGAAAGACACCGCAAGGAGACTGCGTGGATGCCAATCCGGACTTTGGCCAAATGTGAGATTGTTGTTTCAAACGTGGTTTAGCAGCTCACTACATTGGTAGTATATTAGCAGACATACAGGTGCAGCTCAAAAAATTTGAATATCGTGAAAACGATGTAAATGAAAAATTTCAGTTTTCAATTTTTAATACATTTGCAAAAATTTCTAAAAACATGTTTCCACTTTGTCAGTATGAGCTATTTTGTGTATAATTTTGAGACAAAAAATGAACTCAATCTATTGTAGAATATGTCTGTAATGTAATAAAACGTGGAGAAGGTGAAAGGTGTTCAGACTTCCCGGCTTGACTGTATAAGGCCATCCTAGGGAAGCTTCCCCTATACCTTTATAGCCTACTTTGCTTTGCCTCTAGTAACTACCATACCGGGTCTACTAGATGGCTACTTCCCAGAAGTGCTGCCTACTACAATTCCCAGAGTACTCGCTGAACTAGGAAGGACAGATTTCTCTCACTTTGCACCTTTGGCATGGGATGGATTACAAGACCTCACCCACTTAGATACTCTGGTTTCGCTTGGCAAATTTAAATCTTTGTTGCAGAACTTTTTGCAGGAAGCGTGTCGTCGTTTTCTGTAGATTGGGTCCCCACTGAAAAAGTACTGTTTCGCCCTCAGTCATGCACTTGTATTATCATGTACTCTATGTTGTTTGTGTTTTTGTGTGATGTACTGGATATTTTATTGCTGCTGTTGTCTTGGCCAGGTGTCCCTTGTAAAAGAGATCTCGCATCTCAATGGGATTTCCTGGTTAAATAAAGGATAAATAAAATTTAATAATTTACTAACCAACTACTAAAATATTGAAATAAGCTACACTTACACTTGGACAACAGAAAATAAATCTGAACAGAATTTAAATTTTTAGGTCTGTGTTAAGTAATAATTTTGTTTCTTTGTTGCTTGAATCTCCCATTATACTTTCTTTACCAGCATAGTAGACCACAGTAAAATGCACGTTTTCCTGAGAAAAAAAGTGCAATTTTCTGTACGTACGTATAATTTTTGTACAGTCAGTTTCGATGTAAGCCTGTGGGAAGTTGCACAATGTGTCTCAAAAAATGTCAGAAATGTGTGATGACTAGTCATCACAAAACACCTTTTGCTCAGCTGATTTTTTACCTTCAGGGTATTCTTAAGTACCATTTCCCATTTTTAAAGATGCTTATAGTACGTAACGGACTGACAAGACAACCTTCCACTTTTTCTCCTTCAGGCCAGAGGGGCCCACTCCACAGGCAGTAGCATCAGAGGTGTATGGAGGGTCTGATTCTGACCAATACAGCGACATCGGGCAGTGTATCATCAACAACAAAAACTTTGATAAGGAGACAGGTAAAAAAAATAAAAAGACTTATCAATGTAAGAATTTAAGTTTATGATACATAAACAAGTTTTAGTAATGCAAATGTGTCAATATAATTTAGTTACTCCACAGGCAGTAGCATCAGAGGTGTATGGAGGGTCTGATTCTGACCAATACAGCGACATCGGGCAGTGTATCATCAACAACAAAAACTTTGATAAGGAGACAGGTAAAAAAAATAAAAAGACTTATCAATGTAAGAATTTAAGTTTATGATACATAAACAAGTTTTAGTAATGCAAATGTGTCAATATAATTTAGTTACTCCACAGGCAGTAGCATCAGAGGTGAATCGAGGGTCTGATTCTGACCAATACAGATACAACATGAAGTACAGCGACATCGGGCAGTGTATCATCATCAACAACAAAAACTTTGATAAGGAGACAGGTAAAAAAAAAAAAAGACTTATCAATGTAAGAATTTAAGTATATGATACATAAACAGGTTTTAGTAATGCAAATGTGTCGATATCATTTAGTTATTGGTCACATTGTAATATGCAGCAATTGTGATTGTTCTGGTGACTGAATAGTTGAAATTGTCGTAAAAAGGTGAACCCCATTTGTATCGATTAACGGATGTACTATAAGTCAGGGTGTAGAACCCCGGTCCTGGAGGCCCAATGTGCGTGCGTTTGTTTTCCAAGCAGTTACGCTGGTTTCATGTCCTAAACCGTTGTACAAGCCAACGTAAATTCACACCTGTATTGGACCACAGTAAAGTTTTTCCACCAAGGATAGCCTATGTGTGCTGCCTACAGCTGTAACTGCTTATTTTAAAGAAAAGTCAAATCAATAAATGATTATGGAAATCTTGAAATGGAACAGCTCCAGTTGTGCACCCCTTGACGTAAGCTAAGCTGGGGAAGGCCTCCAGTCAGATACTTGTTTCCATTGTTGTTCAGAAGTGAATCAGGATGGTGTGAGCGGAAGCCAGATCTCTCGTCTGTGTTGTTTTTCCTCAAAAGGAGTGGACCCTCGCAATGGCACAGATGTAGACGCAGACCTTGCAATGAAAACATTCAGTGAGCTGGGTTACAAGGTTACGGTTTTCACTGACCTGACAGTAGCGAGGATTGAAGAGGAGCTGACTAAAGGCAAGTTGGGTTTTTACCTTCACTTTCTTAGTTTGGGCTCTCTTTCAAAAGGTTCCCATGACGATGCACTGGATATTGGCAGAATTCAACTTAATTCCATCATGTATTTGCATATAGTCCAATAAATCAATGTCCATAGCTGCTGTTTGAGATGAAAATGGTGACCAACAGCAGTCAGCCTTTAAGGATAAAAAAGTGGGGCAACACTTTACATTAAGTGGCACCTTTTTAACTAATTTGGCAACAAGAGGTTATTACTGATGAGACGGATGTGTGCGGGTTGGACCCGTAATGCACGACTCAGAACACTGACTTGATAATAAATACCCGCAAGGGCTTTATTATGGGGAAATCCAAAAACGTAGTCACACAAGCAAAGTCCAAAAACTAATAAATCCAGCCAGACCAAAGATACAGTACCGAGGGAGAAGGCAGTCTCGAAATCGGTATCCATGCAGGAGTTCGTTAACCAGAGTAGCAGAAGTACAAAAACAGGGAAAAAGCAAAGTTCGTAGTCGTGGGGCGTAGCAGGAGTCAGACCGAAGTCCTATCCGCGGGGCAGAGGTACAAACAGACAGTAGGCAAAACTCGTGGTCAAAAACAGGCAGTGGAAACAATAGGCAGGCAGTAACAATGGTCAATAAACAGGCTAGGTCAATAACGGTGGTCAAAACAATGGAAAAACGCTCAAGAGTGACAATAGTAAACTAAGGCAACAATTTCGCAATGAACAGACATGAACACTGAGCTTAAATGCAGGTGTAGACAGGTGCAAACTTTTAGCTTGAGAGCAGCAGGAAATTCACAACAGCTTGAGAAAATGAGACACGTAACGAGGCAATTAGTAAATCGTTAGTAGTTAACCTATCCTGACCTAGCGTTAGTAAATTAGTAATCAACATGCACGAGAAACGTAAGGTAAACATGAACACATGGTTGGATAGTTAGTATTACCCAATCCTGATCTAATGTTAGTATATTAGTAACTAGACAAGGGAGAATGAAACTATTAGGGAAGCATGAGTGACAGCAAGAGAAGAAACAGCATGAACGCAAGGCTGCGGAAAAACATGGAAATATGTATGCAAACAATGAACTGCATCGTAACATAAACAGAAAATAAACTGTGACAAACATGAAACATGGCATAAATATGACAGAAACGTAACAGATTAACTCCAACGTAAGTAACACAGCGGTATTCTTAATTACACGTGAATATTTAGAAATATTTAATTTACACTCATGGGCCACATCTTCATGATACACAACAAATACACCTTGCCTTTTAATTTTACAACGTATTTTTATGATATGAAATTATTTAATTTCAACAGGGCTGGCCTTGTTTCACATGTGCAATTAAGAATACCACTAACTGCTGTTCCATGTTACCTACTTTGGAGTTACTCAGTAGTAACCTCTTGTTACCAAATAACTTACCATTTAACTACACAGGTATTGGGGCAACTTAATGTAAAGTGTTACCAAAAGCTGCATTAGTTGTGAGAGATTGAAGCCATTAACACTATGCATTGTACTCAGCCTCTAGGGCGGACCACAGAAACTCGGCCACCTTTGTGTGTGTGATTCTGAGCCACGGAACGGAGAAAAAGCTCTATGGGACCGATGGTCTTGTGGAGCTCCAGAAACTGACCGGCCTCTTCAGAGGAGACCGCTGTGCCACCCTGGTGGGCAAACCAAAACTGTTCTTCATCCAGGTACCGGCACGGGGAATTAGGCCTACTTCAGTCTGAGCAGTCAGTTATCAGCTCTGTCATCGATGTCACTTCGTCACTCTCTCTCGGCCTCAGCCGGTCTTCGGCCTTCGGCAGTGAAACTGGCACATCAGGCTTCATTGATATTTATCGCCAGCAAACACGTCCGTTTGAGTGACGGAGGAGGTCGATGGTCAGACGGGTTGCGTGTTGAATTTCACAGCACAGTTCAGAGGGGCATTTCATTCAGCTACGAACCAAACAGCCTAAAGGAGGTTGTTAGCAATAGAGGTTGTAACTCTACTCACAGGCTAGGTTGTTAGCACAGCAGTGTAACTCTACTCCCAGGCTAGGTTGTTAGCACAGCAGTGTAACTCTACTCCCAGGCTAGGTTGTTAGCACAGCAGTGTAACTCTACTCCCAGGCTAGGTTGTTAGCACAGCAGTGTAACTCTACTCCCAGGCTAGGTTGTTAGTACAGCAGTGTAACTCTACTCCCAGGCTAGGTTGTTAGGACAGCAGTGTAACTCTACTCCCAGGCTAGGTTGTTAGCACAGCAGTGTAACTCTACTCCCAGGCTAGGTTGTTAGTACAGCAGTGTAACTCTACTCCCAGGCTAGGTTTTTAGCACAGCAGTGTAACTCTACTCCCAGGCTAGGTTGTTAGCACAGCAGTGTAACTCTACTCCCAGGCTAGGTTGTTAGCACAGCAGTGTAACTCTACTCCCAGGCTAGGTTGTTAGTACAGCAGTGTAACTACTCCCAGGCTAGGTTGTTAGTACAGCAGTGTAACTCTACTCCCAGGCTAGGTTGTTAGTACAGCAGTGTAACTCTACTCCCAGGCTAGGTTGTTAGTACAGCAGTGTAACTCTACTCCCAGGCTAGGTTGTTAGTACAGCAGTGTAACTCTACTCCCAGGCTAGGTTGTTAGCACAGCAGTGTAACTCTACTCCCAGGCTAGGTTGTTAGCACAGCAGTGTAACTCTACTCCCAGGCTAGGTTGTTAGCACAGCAGTGTAACTTTACTCCCAGGCTAGGTTGTTAGCACAGCAGTGTAACTCTACTCCCAGGCTAGGTTGTTAGCACATCAGTGTAACTCTACTCCCAGGCTAGGTTGTTAGTACAGCACAGTCGATTTGGGAGAGTGTAGACTTCCACGCTCCAAAAACATGTAGTGTCGCCAGTCTGCTTCTTTTCACATTGCAGACTACAGTTAAACTTGCAGAGTGGAGTTGGAAGCAGACCTTTCACATGCGGCTTCGAAATGCAATCGATGGGCACCCGTTTGACCAACGGGGGTCGCTAACCGACTGAACACACAGGCCCCCGAACCGACTGAACCCTCCCATACCCTGTGTGATGCAATCGACAATTGCATGTCGCCCTATAAAGTTACTGGCCTCAGTTTGCACTGGCACAGTCCGCATCCATGCACCACATAGTGGTGCCTTAACCAAATGAGCCTCCCAGCAGAGTTGAATAATGTTTAAGCTGAGTAACATATAGGCCCATATGTGTGTACGCTATGGTCAGATTGTGCTAAATAGCAAATTCAGGTGATTGGAACAAAATACTGGATTGTTGGATTGTCCACCTCAACCTATGGTCTGTGACGTCAGGGATGGGCAAGGAGGGCCAAATCCGTTTCCGAATTTCAGAACATCTGCTCTTATTTTAAATTATTATAAAAATTATTATTTAATTAACCCATTTTAGCTTCATTCTATGATATCAACGGCAGCCAATGAATGTTCTTGTGCCTCTATTTTAATGTTTTATTGTGGTCTAATCTATGAGTGAATCGGTGTTGCTGTATATGACGAATTAACTGATTGAGCCAGCTTAACTGGCGGCAGCAAAAACCTGCATACACAGCCTCCAGGATTGGGGTTAAACCTGCATACACACTGGCCCTCCAGGATTGGGGTTAAACCTGCATACACACTGGCCCTCCAGGACTGCAGTTTCCCACACTTGGGTTAGGTGGGATGACACACAGTCCTGGTAACTACTCTCTGCTTTTTGCTGTGTGTGATACAGGCGTGTCGCGGGACAGAACTGGATGACGGAGTTGAGATGGATGGCAGAGATGAGACGGATGGCAGAGATGAGACTGGCAGCGTAGCTGACGAATGGCCCGTGAAGATCCCGGTTGAGGCGGACTTCCTGTACCACTACTCCACCGCTCCAGGTACTCCTCCCATCCCCCTCATTGAAACTATGAAACTACCACATTGTTCAAAAATAACTGTCACTTTTTAGAATTCACAACACATTCATACTGTATTTACCTCCAGGGTGTGATTAACACCAGCCACCAGCCAAATGAGGGTAAGGGGTTGTTGTGTTGTATTGTGAAAGGTAATGTGGCTGGTAAAACGTTGAAAACGGGTGGTGATTTTTAGAATCCAGAAGCCACTCTGGCCAGGGGGTGAAAAATGTCATGCCGTTTACCTCCATTCATCCCCATCCATTGGAGTTATTATTTTGTAATGTCTACTTGCCCGATCAGAGATTGAATCCAGGGGGTATACTACGAAGGAAGTTTAACATAGCCAGGGTTTCTTTGCATTAGCTGGCTTCAGAAAGTCTAACCACCGCAATCTGGCTTAACCGGTACTACGAACGTGGTTATCAACTTGCTAAGTGAACACGGGCTTTATTAATCAAGGTACGTGCGTGTTCCCATAAAAGGGGCGGTGTCTACAACAACGAGCCTATAGCGGTGCAGCATGGGCTGTACTAGAGCAACGTATTTCTCTACTGTGGGAAAAAAAGACTGATACGGACAGATATAATGGACAGATAAGAAAATGAATCAATCATAAGAGCAAAAAGCAACACCGTTGCCTCCAACAAAGCCAAGGAGCTTTTGCAAAAAAAAGAAGAAAAAAGCTCATTGTGTAGGTTAAATTTGTTAGGCTTGTTAATATCACCTTACCACTCGTAACAAATAAATCTATACTCCCAGTACATTGTCATAGTTTATTTCTAAGGTGACAACTGCATTAGAAATAAACTACATTCTAGAGCTCCTAAACTTTAAATATCATACAGCATGTTTAAAATCTTGCTGAAGCAAGATTTACCGCTAACGGACATTACCGGAGCATACGGGCACGGACTACCAGACTCACAAACAGTTTTTTCCCCCAGGCCATCAGGCTTCTCAACCAGCAACATTAATCTCATTAATTTCACCTCATTGTATGCTCTAGGCACTTCCTATGTACATTCAATGTACATCACCATAATTTAATTGAATTTATTGTACATATCTATCGGCACCTCCACACGGTATATTTAATACTCTTACTACTACTGTCCATATCTGGAACTGCTGCTAGTGTTTTACTGCTATGTATATTTATGTTATTCTTGCCCTTATTTGACTCTTGCCCTTAATTTAACAATTTAATATATATTGTCATGGATCTGACCTTGTTTCCCTTATCTCTACGTCGCCTTATTCGTTTTATCGTTTACTGGTAGTCCATCGGATTTTCCTGTGTTCCGTCACGGGTTTTTGCTTCTCCTGGTCATTAGTGAGTTCACCTGGTAGATATTTCCGCTCACTACTTATACCCCGCTTCCGGTCTCGCTCGTCGCTTCTATGTTATTTCCTCTTAACATTCGAGCCGGTAAAAAGGTATAGAGAGTAATTAGTAAGCTAGTTTAAAAACTAAAGGGTTTAGAAAGTAGGGTTATAGAAAGAAAGGAAGGTTCTTTTAGCGCTCAGTTCTGAGCAGAGGTTCTCGTTTTTCTTTCGTTATTACTCTAACTTACGAGTGCTCTTCCCCAGGAGAAGTTTGGGTTGTTGAGCCTCGGTTTTCCTTAGTTTTCACTCCTATAACGGGAGTAAGATAAGCGTGTCTGCTTATCTCCTTTTATTTACCGTTTCTACCGACTAGCGCTCTAACTGCGCTGACTCCAGTTATAGGGGTCTTATAGTTTTGGTTTTCATTGTTTGTTCGCTCCTACAAACGGAGTTAGATAAGCGTTAGTGCTTATTCCTTTGTTTTGCTCGTTTAGCGAGCTCCTCGTTTATATTACGAGGGTTATTCTTTCTTTTCTAGTTGTTTCTCCACTACGGATTATTGTCCGTTTTAGTGGTGTTCTTACGAACACTTTCAGACTGGTCAACTACTAGCATTTGGATCTCTAATATTCCCATCTCTGTTTTCTGACAGAGATCCCTCATAGAACATGGAAGCCACAGGGGAGTTTCCAGCAGTAGTTGCCAATCTCAAAGTGATCATTTCCGCTCAGGAGGTAGCCCTGACGGACCAGAGAGAGAGTATTCGGGTCTTGCAACACTCACAGCAAGCGTTACACGAGCAGATGCAGTTACAAGCTGTAGCGTTACGAGATCTGGCAGAAGGTATCCGTACTCTCTCCCTCAGGTCCGATTCTCTCCCAGTTGCAGAAGCACCTATACAGGTTATTCCTCCAACAGTTACACCTGACGTAAGGGAGCCAAGACTCCAACTCCCCTTACGGTATAGTGGAGAATCCGGCAGATGTCAGGGGTTTTTGACACAGTGTCTAATTTTTTTTAAAATACAACCCTCGCGGTTTCAGGCACAAGAGTCCAGAGTAGCCTTCATTCTCTCTCTCTTGACCGGTAATGCGCTCGCATGGGCCGACCCACTTATTAGAGCAAATTCTATTATTGTTAGCAATACGGAGCGGCTTATGGCGGAGATGGTGTCAGTGTTCGACCAAGACGTTTCCGGCAAAGAAGCGGCCATGCGTCTAACCCGTCTTCGTCAGGGCACTGACACCGTAGCCACATTTGCGATTACTTTTCGTGCCCTTGCGGGAGTAACAGGTTGGGCCGATGAGCCCCTATGTGCTCTGTTCCTTAATGCGTTATCGGAGAACATAAAGGACGCCATTGCGGGTATCGAACCACCCGCTACATTCGGTGCTCTTGTGTCTACGGCCATTCGGTTAGATAACCGGTTTAGAGAGAGAGAGAAGGAGAGGACTCATAAGGGTTTTAAACAGCACCCACCTCGTTACTCTTCCTCTCACACGCCAGCACCGGTTCACAGTCCCTTTGTTGCTCCCATTGAACAGGAGGAGTCCATGCAGGTCGATAGCTTTTCCATGCGCGAAAAAGGGGATGCTAAGTCCCGTGAATGGCGGTGTAGCTATTGTAAGAGGAAGGGCCATTTAAGGGAACACTGTCCCAAACTTGTGGGAAAAGATTAGTCCCGCTAGCGGAACCGAGTCGTGTAGCGGGACTAGAATTAAATTACCCTCGGACCTTCCTGTCAGTTTATTTGCGCTGGAACCACCGCCAGATTTCCTGCAAAGCGTTCATTGACTCAGGGGCAGTTGAATGCCTCGTTGACTCCAACTGGGTTAAAGCCCATAAAATTCCCACCCACCCTCTATCTCTCCCTCGACTAGTCACGGCTCTGGATGGCCGTCCCCTAGGTACTGGCACGATCTCCCGGGTTACCGCCGCGATACGCATGCGCGTTCCGTTTTGTAAACATACGGAGGAGATTCAGTTTTTTTTAGTGGAATCCCCAGTTTATCCACTGGTTTTGGGTCATTCCTGGCTCACTCGCCATAACCCACACATTAATTGGGGGGGGGCGAGACCCGTTATTCAAAAATGGAGTCCCAGATGCAAACGCCACTGTCATGTCGCCAGTCAGTTTTTGTTGAGAGAAGGGGGTGAGGATTATGCTCAGTCTGACTCAGATAGTGAGGAGAATTGCGTTAATAACCAGCAATCCTCTCATGTCCTCTCCGAGAATGGAGAGGAGAGTTTGGACTGGGATTATTCTGCGGAACTACCTCCTGCGTGGCAGGAGAGGACGTCCGAGTCAGATATTGATTGGGAGATTCATTCTGTCTCGGACACTGAGGAGGTTGAAGTAGGAGGAACACTCGAATTCCAGCTGCCCGCTAATGTTCCTAAACAGTACGCCGATCTGGCGGAGACGTTTAGCAAACAACGTTCCACTTCATTACCACCTCACAGACCGTATGACTGTGCTATTGAGCTATACCCAGGCACTACCCCCTCTAGAGGGTCTCTTTATTCGTTGTCCATCCCTGAGAGCGCAGCCATGCACAAATATATTGAGGAAGCTCTGGTTAATGGGTTTATTAGACCTTCTACCTCGCCTGCAGGGGCGGGTTTTTTTTTTGTTAAAAAAAAAGACGGAGGTCTCAGACCCTGTATTGATTACAGGCCCTTAAATGATATAACAGTTAAGAACAGATACCCCCTTCCTCTTATGAACTCCGCTTTCGAGCGCCTTCAGGGGGCGTCTATTTTTACGAAACTGGATCTACGGAACGCCTATAACCTCATTCGTATTCGCGAAGGCGACGAATGGAAGACCGCTTTTAACACGCACAGCGGCCACTACGAATATCGCGTCATGCCGTTCGGGCTCACTAGCGCCCCCTCTGTGTTCCAGGCGTTGATTAACGATGTGCTGAGGGAAATGCTGGAGAAATTCGTCTTCGTCTATCTTGACGATATTTTAATATTTTCGCCCGATTTTTCCACACATGTCGGTCACGTTCGTCAGGTGCTTACTGCACTTCTCAAAGCCCAATTATTTGTTAAGGCAGAAAAGTGCGTCTTTCACACGGGTTCTGTTTCATTTTTGGGTTTCATTATTAAGGAGGGTAAGGTACAGATGGATCCAGAGAAGGTTTCCGCTGTAAAGAACTGGCCCACGCCGTCTTCCGTAAAACAGGTACAACGTTTTTTAGGTTTTGCGAATTTTTATCGGCGATTTATTCGAAATTTTAGTGCGGTAGCAGCGCCCATTACTGCGCTCACTAAGAAGAACCTTGGCAGCCAGTTCCAATGGAATTCGAAGGCAGCTTCAGCATTTTCGGAATTAAAGAGAAGGTTCACTTCCGAACCCATCTTGGTTACTCCCAACCCCTCCCTGCCCTTTGTGGTAGAGGTAGACGCCTCCGAGCTAGGCGCCGGTGCCATTCTTTCCCAATGTTCGCCACTTGACCACAAGATGCACCCCTGCGCTTATTTCTCTCGCGCCCTAACATCGGCAGAGAGGAATTATGACGTAGGGGATCGAGAATTGCTTGCGGTCAAGTTGGCGTTGGAAGAATGGCGCCATTGGCTTGAAGGAGCGGAACATCCATTCACTGTCTGGACGGATCATAAGAATCTTGAATACGTTCAGCTGGCTAAGAGGCGTAATTCACGACAAGCTAGGTGGGCGCTATTCTTTCTAAGATTTAATTTTATTATCACGTATCGCCCCGGGTCTAAAAACGTCAAACCTGACGCTCTCTCGCGGATTTACGACCGTTCTGAGACAGACTCAGTTCCTGAGCCTATTATCGCCACTGACCTCATTGTTGCCCCGGTTATTTGGGAAGTTGAGGCAGCGGTGCAGAAAGCCTTGCACTCAGACCCAGGTCCAGGTGGGGCACCGGCAAACTGTCTTTTCGTGCCTCCTCGTCTTAGGTCGCGGGTCCTCCAATGGGGCCACGCCTCCCAACTCACCGGGCACCCAGGGGTTCATCGAACTAGGGACTTCTTATCCCGGCGTTTCTGGTGGCCTAGTCTGGAGAGAGACGTACGCTCATTTGTCGCGGCTTGTCCGGTTTGCGCTCGCAGCAAGGCCTCTCACCTTCCCCCCTCGGGTTTTCTTCGCCCCCTACCTATTCCCACCCGTCCCTGGAGTCATATTTCCCTGGACTTCATCACGGGGTTGCCGTTATCTTCAGGCAACACTACCATTTTAGTGGTGGTCGACCGTTTTTCCAAAGCGGCCCATTTTATTGCGCTGTCCAAGCTGCCATCGGCACCTGAGACAGCGCAACTTATGATTGACCACGTGTTTCGTCCACATCGCCTTCCGTCGGATGTGGTGTCCGATCGCGGTCCTCAATTCGCCGCCAAGTTTTGGCGGGCGTTTTGCTCTCTGCTGGGGGCTTCGGTTAGTTTATCTTCCGGGTTCCACCCGGAGACTAACGGCCAGACAGAGCGTACTAATCAGACGCTAGAGAATACTCTTCGCTGCCTTGCCGCATCCAAGCCTACCTCCTGGAGCCGTCACCTCGCCTGGGCTGAGTACGCTCATAGCACGCTGCGTAACGCCTCCACCGGCCTCTCCCCCTTCGAGGCTCAGTTGGGTTACCAACCACCTCTTTTTCCTGAGCTTGAGAAGGAGGTGGAGGTACCCTCTGTAGGATCTTTCGTTCGGCGGTGTCGGTCGGTTTGGAGACAAGTGCGGTCGTCTCTTATACGGGCTTCGGCTAAACAAAAAGTTGCGGCTGATAGGCATCGTCGAGCTGCACCATCCTATAGAGTGGGACAACGGGTTTGGCTTACTACTCGGGACCTTCCCTTGCGGGTCGAGTCCCGCAAACTCGCTCCTCGTTTTGTGGGCCCCTTCAAGATTATTAAAAGAATCAACCCAGTCACGTTTCGATTGCAACTTCCGCGCTCAATGCGCATTCACCCCACGTTTCACGTCTCCTGTCTGAAACCGGTACTCGTAAGCCCCCTCGCCCCGGTTGAGAGACCACCTCCGCCTCCTCGACTCATAGAAGGGGGTCCGGCTTATACCGTTCGCCGCATTGTGGCCGAGAGACGTGTAGGTAGAGGTTGGCAGTTTCTTGTTGACTGGGAAGGTTATGGTCCGGAGGAACGTTGCTGGGTTCCATCGAGAAACATCCTGGACCCGCAGTTAATCACCGACTTCCGCAGAGATAAGGTTGTGGAAACGTCCGGTGCCGTTCCTTAGAGGGGGGGTCCTGTCATGGATCTGACCTTGTTTCCCTTATCTCTACGTCGCCTTATTCGTTTTATCGTTTACTGGTAGTCCATCGGATTTTCCTGTGTTCCGTCACGGGTTTTTGCTTCTCCTGGTCATTAGTGAGTTCACCTGGTAGATATTTCCGCTCACTACTTATACCCCGCTTCCGGTCTCGCTCGTCGCTTCTATGTTATTTCCTCTTAACATTCGAGCCGGTAAAAAGGTATAGAGAGTAATTAGTAAGCTAGTTTAAAAACTAAAGGGTTTAGAAAGTAGGGTTATAGAAAGAAAGGAAGGTTCTTTTAGCGCTCAGTTCTGAGCAGAGGTTCTCGTTTTTCTTTCGTTATTACTCTAACTTACGAGTGCTCTTCCCCAGGAGAAGTTTGGGTTGTTGAGCCTCGGTTTTCCTTAGTTTTCACTCCTATAACGGGAGTAAGATAAGCGTGTCTGCTTATCTCCTTTTATTTACCGTTTCTACCGACTAGCGCTCTAACTGCGCTGACTCCAGTTATAGGGGTCTTATAGTTTTGGTTTTCATTGTTTGTTCGCTCCTACAAACGGAGTTAGATAAGCGTTAGTGCTTATTCCTTTGTTTTGCTCGTTTAGCGAGCTCCTCGTTTATATTACGAGGGTTATTCTTTCTTTTCTAGTTGTTTCTCCACTACGGATTATTGTCCGTTTTAGTGGTGTTCTTACGAACACTTTCAGACTGGTCAACTACTAGCATTTGGATCTCTAATATTCCCATCTCTGTTTTCTGACAGAGATCCCTCATATATATATATATATATATATATTTTTTATGCCTACTACATAGTTGTTGCTTGCCATGTCCTAAGAATTTAATTGTTAAGAATGACCTTGTGTTATACTGTGCACTTGATAAATAAAATCACTTTGAACTTTGAACACACTAATTTTTATTTTTTTTAAAAAACATTAACTAATGTTAAAAAAAAGTCTCAAGCATTTTGCGGAACTCGATAATCTCGCCCTGCGAAGGGATTCCCTCACTATCCGCACATATCTCTACGTTATCCTTTGGAATGGAGATGTCTTTTTCCAAAGCCAAGGAGTTGATTGGTCAAAGGACGGTGCTTTTATATGTTTCAATCCGATAGCCTGAACATTACCTGCCCCGTAGCAGGTTAGCCATGCAAAGTAAGTTGCCGTGACAATATACCCCGATTAAAAGTGAGTCTGCTTCGTGATACAGAAAAACCAGGGTTTTATTTAGCTCGCTATCCCCTTAAGCTCGCTTCGTAGTACACCCCTCGGGTCAACCTGTAAATTAGTCAAATAAATTGACTAATGCTTGTAATTTTATATTGCTGTTCATCCGAAATACATTATTTTAAAAGCAGCTCCAATAGTCTTGGCATTTGTTTTCCATAATAAGTAATGTTTATAAACATACTTTAATATGTTAACTGTAAGGGATCTCTGTCAGAGACAGAGATGGGAATATTGGAGATCCAAATGCAATAGCTGGGCAATCTTAAAGTGTTCCTAAGAACACCACTAGAAACGGACAATGATCCGTAGTGGAGAAACAAAAATAAAAGAACACAAACCTCGCAATGATAACGAGGAGCTCGATAATCGAGCAAAACAAAGAAATAAGCAATAACGCTTATCTAACTCCCGTTTGTGGAGTGAAACAACAAAAACAGAGAACTGAAAAGACCCCAAAAACTTTGGGTAAGACACTCGTAGGTTAGAGTAGAGAAACAAAAGAAAACGAAAACCTCTGCTCTGAAATAAGAGCGTATAAACAAGAACTGCTTTCTTTCTAATGTTGTACTGCTAACAAGTCCCGCGTTGCTAATCAAAGCGGTCGATAGCAATACAACTACCTATACCCTTTTTTACCGGCTCGAATGTCATGCGAAATAACATGGAAGCAACGAGAGAGTCCGGAAGCGGGGTATAAATAGTGAGCGGAATTAACTGCCAGGTGAACTCACTAATGACAAGGTGAAAGCAAAACCCGTGACGGAACACAGGAAAATCCGATAGATTACCGGTAAACGATAACAACGAATAAAACGACATGGAGATAAGGGAGGAAAGGTCAGATCCATGACAGTTAACCATATATTTCTTAAAACTCTTAAACCATAGATTTCATACTCTCATCCATTTGTGCATTGATGCCCCTGATGGGTTTCCATTGTCCTGTAGTTTGATTTCCGCTGCTTCTCTGCCCCAGGGTATTACGCCTGGAGGAACAGTACTAACGGATCCTGGTTCATCCAGGCCCTGTGTTGCATGCTGGCCAAGCATGGGAAAGATCTGGAAATATTGCATGTCATGACCCGTGTTAACAACATGGTGGCGCTGAACTTTCAGTCATCCTCCGCCCTATCAGGGTGGGACAAGAAGAAGCAGATTCCCTGCATCGTCTCCATGCTGACCAAAGAGCTGTACTTCTAGACATTTATTTGGGTTTATTATTTTAAATTGTGTCAAAATTTAAAATAAATTTTTAAAATCTGTGTTACTGACAAATCAGTTCCTTTTTTCTGATTGGTCACATGCTACATGTCACAATGTACGT
This sequence comes from Ilyophis sp. 1 JC-2022, assembly GCA_022702515.1. Taxonomy (NCBI): domain Eukaryota; kingdom Metazoa; phylum Chordata; class Actinopteri; order Anguilliformes; family Synaphobranchidae; genus Ilyophis; species Ilyophis sp. 1 JC-2022. The sequence goes on from CM040404.1 coordinate 133,162,846, forward strand.
TAAATGAAGGGTCTCACATGCACTGTCAGCTCTTTACTTCTCACGCTAATGCTATAATTGAATTGTGCTAATTAAAAAATCCAGGTGATTGGAACCAAATACTGGGGAGAACTTTTATAAACTTCAAAACAAGTCTCTGTGATTATTTCTTATGTAATGTGGGATCTTTGTAGTAGACATTTATTTGGGTTTATTATTTTAATTATTGGATTATTAAGGTAATTATGTGTTCATATATATATATATATATATATATGCTACTTCTTTTCACATTGCAGACTACAGCATGGATCCGGACTGTGCCAGTGCCAATTGAGGCCAGTAACGTTATAGGGCGACTTGCAATAGTATGAAAACATATTTACTATGTAAACACATCTTAGTAAACACACTTCTTGTGAAAGAAACTGCCAAAAAAATCTAATTCAATAATACTTTCAGAAGCAATACAAATATATTTATAAAGTCTATCAATTAGCCTGCTTTAGCCTAGCCTAGTGCCTTTAGCAGGTTGCTAAGAGACTTTCTGTGTATAGGTTACCTTGAAGCTATCTGGAGGGTATACTATACTACAAAGCAGGATTACTTAGTTATCTGGATAGCTGTACTGAGTAAAACCCAGAACCATCCCAAATCTGGAACATGGACTGAAGTAAAAAGAGCTGTTTACTCAGTGCGGTTATCCAGCTAACTAATCCTGCTTCGTAGTATACACCCCTGGGGGCTATACTACGAAGCAGAATTACTGAGTTAGCTGGATAACTGCATGGAGTAAAACCCAGAACTTTTTTTTAATTTTTTTACTTCAGTCCATATTCCACATTTGGGAGGGTTTCTGGGTTTTACTCCGTGAAGTTATCCAGCTAACTCAGTAAGCCTGCTTCGTAGTATACCCCCCTGGTATCATTATTTTGGTGGTTTACCTTACAAATTCTCAAACTGATTGAAGAACAGACAGATGCTTAGATTACACTACATTCACTTAGCACACTTGTATACGGATAATCTTACAATGTAGAAATATGAATGTATTCACCTATGGTATAGCTGAAAGCCCTGTGTTTGATTACCGAATAGTGGTGTGATGTTAGGATATTTGACCATCACAGCAGTGCAGACCTGCAATCACATTTGCTGTTAATGATTAATATTGTTGCAAATCTCGTCACAAAGTGCAATTGGGCAATACATATACTGCTGGAGAAAAGAGGTGTGTCTTTCTCTCTTTTACATTATCATGTTGAAATTGAAAGTTAAAAAGAATCGAGAACCCATGTGTCAGTTATTCCTCAAAAGTTTTATTCTTTTTCTGAGAAAGACGGAGATCGAACTATGAATCATGCAACACATGTCACAGGGAGAAAAAGGCAAGTATGTTGGTTATATCTGGTAATATCCAGCATTCTCAATGGTAAAATATAAATACGCATAACTTAATGGTGATAAGGTAAAGGCATGTTGTTATGGTAAAGTACAGATTTGATAAAATGGTGGATAGGCTACGAAGGTTGCTTTGCAAACGGCAAAGAGGTATAAGAGATAAAAAACAAATGGAGAGCAGCCTATTCTGGGTGTGGCTGAAACAGTGTACCATCTGTTTAATTTACTGAAGGCGCTAGGCATTCACAAAATAAACGCTCGATACAGACATGCAAGACAAAAACCATGGCTACTTGCAGTTGCACCCAGCAAAAAGGCAGAAACTCGTTTGGACCAGGTATGGTCTTCAGGCAGCGAGGAATCTCTGAGCATTCAGTGCAACATGTTATATAAGTTTTCTTTTGTAATTTCTCCCAACAATTCATAATTACAATGTGTAGTGTGTGAATAATGTTGCGCCATTGTTAATCAGATATAAACCGGTTAAATTTCTTACATATTTTGGCAGATACACTTTGGGATAGTTATCAAACCTTAAATATATGAAAGTAACGTTATTGTATATATATTACCAATTTTTCATTAGCAAATTGGGTCAAATTTTTAATTTAATTTAATTTTTAAAAGCTGTGTTACTGAAAAATCAGTTCCTTTTTTCTGATTGGTCACATGCTACATGTCACAATGTACGTTAAATGAAGGGACTCACATGCACTGTCAGCTCTTTACTTCTATGATTCTAAAACCCTTTTTACAGGCCTATAAAATGCTATTTTGATATCAGGAAACAAGCAAATATAGGCTATAATAACCATTTATATTTGACATGTATGTGCTGTGAAACTTATATAGAATTATTTGGCAGCTTTGAAGAAAATCCCTGCCTTTTCCAGTACAGCAGGGATTATGATCATATGGGTAAATGTCTCATTATCAACAATGAAAAATTTGATGGTGAGTGTTATCAAAATGTACCTTTGAGTTTGCTGGTGTTTAACATTGCTTGTATGATTGTATATTTCTAAAGAGGACACAAGCTCCTCTCATTTGATTTTCAAAACCCTCAATTTATACAGCTGTTTGTGTAGTAGTGTGTGACTGACAGCTTGATTCTTACTGTAAATGCAACACACTTGTAGAATGGTACAATACACACTGAAATCAGTAAATGTCTTTAAGAGTTATTTTTTATAGATGTATGCATAATGTGAAAGAACACTAATTGTGTGTATTTTAACAGAGATGTGCATGTTTAAATACTATTATTTCACACACTATTATTATCACCACACTGATATTGGCTCTGTACGGATTCACTTCCTTTCTCTCATCTCTGAAGACATGGATCAACGGTACGGCACCAAGGTGGATGAGGCGTTACTGAGGAACACCTTTGCATCCCTCAAGTTCACTGTGCAGGTGGAGAATAACTTATCCGTTGACGACATGCTGGGGGTCCTCCAGAAAGGTGAAGGTTTCCCAATTTTCATGAGAATTTTGTAGCCTACGTCTGCAGTTGATATGGTGTTTCCTGACCACCTTGTTTTCCCTGGGCCGCAGTTTCTGAAGAAGACCACAGAGAAAGGGCCTGTTTTGTTTGCGTCCTGCTCAGCCACGGTGAAAATGGTACAATTTTCGGAACGGACAAGCTCGTTCCTGTCCGGCGACTGACCTCTCTCCACACTGCAAAGAGATGCCCGAGCCTGGAGGGGAAACCCAAACTATTCTTCATCCAGGTACAGAATTCCAGCTCTCACCTCTGACGGAACACACACTACACTTTCAAACGCATTTCAGTTGAGCAGAGTTTGAACATAACTGACTTAGATGCGTCCTGTTGAGCTCCATCATTGCCTGGCTCTAGTTTTGGAAGCACTGTTAACATGAAATAAGGACTGGATTCTTAATGCCAGGCAAAAATCCATCCATTAACAGTTAGCCAAACCGCTCGTGGTTCTGTGCAGGCTTGCAGAGGAAAAGAGTTTGATTCGGGTGTTGAAACGGACTCGGCGGAGGACGAACAGTCTGCAGACGTGTCAGAGATTCCAGAGAGGGATTTCCTGTGCAGTTACTCCACAGTTCCAGGTAACAGAGATTACATAGTTCGATATTATACAGAACAGCCATTCACAGCACTGTAAATCGGCCCTGTGTCTCGGTCAGCTCACATGACAATCAGACTAACTTAATCATAGAAAATAAAAATGCAAATCATTTTTCATGAGTAAAAATGAAAATTAATTAAAACAACTTCACTGAAGTGCTCTAACTATATTTTTTATATTACAGGCTATTTTGCATGGAGGAACATGGTAACTGGCTCAATTTACATCAGAAATCTGTGTGAAAGGCTGAAGTGGAACGGAGGCCTGGAAATAACAAAGATACTGACCAGGGTCAACCACAGGGTGGCGCTGGATTTTGAGTCAAAAACCAATGAGCGGGAAACCAGTCAAAAAAAACAAATGCCTTGCATTATGTCCACACTTACAAAATAACTCTTCCTCACTACTCTTCCTCACTACTTAACACTAATGAGAAAAAGTGTCTGAGACGTTTCACCATAAAGCATGATAAGTACAATGAATAGCAAACTGAGTCTGCAGCTATTTCCCTGTAACCTTTCAAAATGAATGTGAGTAAAGCTTCATTGACCTGACAGTGGACGTCACAGCAGTCTCTAACAATGTGACATCAGCAGTGAAGACAAGACTGGCATTTATCCTAGAAAATAAGCATATTACACATTATAAAAGTACTATTAATATTGAGAGTTTCTCATCTTCGTATGTAAATACCTGCAGTACACGCTTCTAATCGAACATTGTCCATGCGCATGGTGTATGATGTACAGAGGATACCTTTTTAAGTGTTAATACTGTGTCAGAAATAATATTAAGCTTTTTAAAACTTTAATTAGGCGTTATGCAAAATTTGTGATAACAAAAACATTACTTTTTAATTTATCGTTTTGCAATGCAGAGCGCTTAAATTTCACCTGCAGCCAAGAGTAATGTCCCACTAATCAATCCACACTGAAAGCCTGAAACACGCAATATTAAAAATATGATATATATGATATATACACTACTGTTCAAAAGTTTGGAATCACTGAGACTTTTTTTGTTTTTGAAAGAAATGTATACTTTTATTCACCAAAGTAGCATTAAATTGATCAGAAAATGTAGTAAAGACATTGATAATGTTACAAACTACTATTTCTATTTCATTCTATTTCTATTTTAGCAATTGTAGCCATTTTTACACATAATCCCCCATAATCATATTTAATATTTGGTTGCATATCCAGGCGGGAAATCCTCAGTGCCGTGTGTGGGGGAGAAGAGGAAGCCGTCTGACGGCAGGCAGAGTTTGGTGGTCCAGAAGCGGAAGTCCTCCTCTGGTTCCTCAGGTACCGTGTGACCCGGGCCTGCCGGCTTGGTACCGTGTGACCCGGGCCTGCCGGCTTGGCTTGTCACAGCGACATTTGGTGACGTATAATCATTATGACATCACCTTGGGTGAAGTAGCTTTCAAAGCAGTGAATGGCGATACGGTTGTTTTCTGAATATTATGGCCTGTCTGGAAATGGCTGTCTTTTGAGGAAGTGTTTAACGAGTGAGTAATGCGAGGAGTTGGGTCCAGAGATAGCCGTAAAGCAAATTGTTATTTATTTATTTATTTTTTGGGGTGTTTCTCAGGTGATGCTGGTCCTTCCAATAAAGGCAAACGGCGCGAAAGAGATGGAAGGAATCCCATTGATCTGGACGTGGTATTGGATGCATTCCAGGATTTTGTGGCACAGTACACGTGAGTATCGGTCTCATCTGTCTGGTGCAGGACACGTGAGTATCTGTCTCATCTGTCTGGTGCAGGACACAGCAGAGAAGACGGTAAAGTGAGCAAGAATGCTGACTGACTGTTTCTGTCACATCTCCATTATGCACCGACAAACGAATGACGGTAAATTACTCTCCCGTTTTGAACTACCGTTGTTTCTGTTTTCAGAGAGAATGTTGACTCTGCTTCAGTCAGGCGGGCAATAGGTTCCATCTCAGACATGTTTGAGGATCAGCTCACAGAACTAGTAAGTAACAGCGCTTAACTAGGAGCGGCGCTAAATGTATATGTGGTCTGTTGTCTCTATTCAAGAACTGGTTACCGTCATATCGTGTAATAAAGGAATTCCTGTTATAGGTGGTAACAGAGTGTTTTTCTGAAACAAATCTTGTTTTAGATAACCAACACAAAGGAGTTGAACAGTCTGAAACGGGAAAACGTCAAGGTAAACTTTTCACAGTGCTTGAATGTTTTGTGTTAAATTCCTTAGGTGAATACATATTTGTTTTAATTTGACTGGTTGATGCAAAACCAATCCACATCAGAAAACAATGAAAAACTTAGGAGTTTCCCCATAAATGTACATTTTGGTGTTCTTGGCTATTGACTTGTTCCAACAAGCATCGTTAGTTTTTGTTCACTTTTTTGTGTTATTATTAAAACCATGGTTGTACAGCTTCATGCAAGGAAATCTTGATTTGCTATTTCTCGTTTCTTTTTGTTTTTTGTTACCATTGGGACTGATGCTAGAGCTCAAAATCACTGACGCTCTGCTCATATAGCCTGATGTGCCCTAATATGGCTTTATTATTGTAACCAAATAATTGTATTATTCCTTTCAACATATTTTATTTTAACTCAGGTCAATAATACCATTAACAAGAAACGCTCCAGACTGATTGAGATCAAAAGTGAATTGATAACGTAAGTGTTGGGAAAATATGTGGGGAATTAGATGTGCCAGTTTTGAAGATGATGTAATCTGTACTAAGTGTCCCAGAATTGGAAAATTTGATGCTTGTCCAACAGTTAATTGTTATTCTTTAAGACAATAACAAGTAAACGAATACCTGTGAACATTATCGATTGTAGTTTTCAAAATAAACCCAGGAAATTTTTAGATTTTTATTGATTATTTTCTTCCTTGACTTTTGTCACAGTACAACTCAAAGGATAAACTCAAAAATGATAAATGGAAAAATCTTAGATGGACAAGCATCGGTCTCCGTGATTAATAAACAGCCTTGATCTAGTTCAGCAATGGGCTGGTTGCATGGTCACGTCACACTAGCTGAATGTGAGCCAGTGCAAGGTCTTCTCAAGACGATGTCCCCGTAAACCACAGGAACGAGACGCAGTTAAGGACCCTGCAGAAGGAGCACACACAGCTGCAGGAGAGACTGACTGACCTGAGGAAGGGAACCGCTTTCCTGTCGGCCCTGAGGGACCTTCACAAGAGCTACCGGGCTCACCGACAGAGACACCCCAGCCAGGTGGAAGTGGTGAGGGGGACGCCTTGCTCCAGAGTTCTAAACCATGCGATTAAATTAAGAGGGAATCAAACGCGCATTTCACACATCAAGGCAATGGCAGTTAAAAAGGAATTCAGTATAGCAACAGTTTTTGACTGCGTGTGTGTGTGTGTGTGTGTGTGTGTGTGTGTGTGTGTGTTCTTCAATACAACAGAAAGGTTGCCTTTGTCATTGGCAGCATGGAAAACAGGGGGATAGGGTACCTTACAGTTCTTACAGGCTGTGATCATCTAGTCATAGTGCCATTACGGTGTTGTTTCTCAGTGTGGCTATATATCTCCTCTCCTCAGTACGGCCCCTCCAGTGTGCCGGCTCTCCTGCTGGAGGCACGTGGGGTGCTGGGAGCCGAGCACCAACTGAAGAACATCAACGAGAAGCTACAGCAAGCCCTGGCCCGGGCCAATCAGCGTTGAGCTCTCCAGGAGATCCACCTCAGGCTAATCATCATTGATCTTTCCAGCAGATCAACCTCTCAGGCCAATTTGCCATTGAGCTCTCCAGGAGATTCACCTCAAGCCAATCGCTATTGATTTCTCCAGCAGATCCACTTCTTGGAACACCTGACGAACATTTATCACCTGGAAGCACATTTGTTATTTTCAGCCTGCTGGTCATGTTGTCTGTGAACATTAATGGTAACAACTGTGCAGTGCATTTTATGCCATTACAGAAGGGGTGGGCTGTTTAATTCAAGTACAATTTGTAAAACCTCTGGGGTTGTTAAAGTGTAAATAAAATGTATAAAGAATAGTGTTCTAAGTATTTGTTGAAATGAGAAGGCACAAACGCATGTATGCCTACATGAAGTTGCGTAAGCCACAGATCACGTGTGCTTCACATGTTGAGTACTAGGTGCCAAAGGCTTAACATGTTTCTTTCACTTCTGAATTTTTAGAAATCAACATTAATGGATGGCATATTTGTTAAATAATCCCAAGGATATCATAAAACCTTCCTTATTACCACAACATGGTATAACAGGATTGTGTTATTTAGAATTTGGGCTTTTATGATGTTATGTAACAGGCTGGACTATTGTAAAATAAACTTTTTGTAATATTGCCAGTCTATCCATCATTAGCCCTCATTTTATGTAAAGAAATAGTGACTTCTGTTGTGTCTATAAGGACCCATGGAGTTTATATGCTCCCAGTCTTACGTTTGGGTTTTTCTTGAAGATATTTCATGATGATCATTCATAATTCAGGAATGATTACAAATAAAAATATTTTATTGTGTATGCAACGATAATTATACATGGAATTTCCACTCATAATCATAATACTTGTACATAATAGACAGACTGAGTATGTGATTTTAGCAGACATGTTTCCTGTACTTCCTAGACGCTGGATACGGTTTGGCCTTTCCTTATGTGTGGTTATGTTTACCCGAAGCACAGTCCGTATGTCCTGCATTTCACACTTATGGTTATTTAATTAATAAAAAAAATTTTTAATTGCGAATTTACAAAAATTGCAGTGGCACCGGTGCAACACATTCATTTTGTACAACCATTTGTGTGCAGTTCGGATAGTGCGAGGATGCTGAAAGACATTGTTGCCATATAAAATAATAGATAATGTCTCAAGAACAAAACAAGCAGTTAAACTAAAACAAATGTAGTGTAAAGAAAATATACCATTTTGAGTTAAATTGTGGGCAATGATTTAACGATATAATCCGTTCAAAAACGAAAGTATCGGACGGTTCATAAAGGCACAACCCAATGAATGACAGGTGTTATCGGTTTATTGATGTACGTGGTACAGACTGCCACTCTTAAGATAAAAGTTCGAAAAAAAAGCCTACCTGTGTCAAGGTATAATCAGTTATTCACGAAAATCAATGATCCGCGCTCATTGGCTGCGGGGCATTGAGAATACCGTCATCCTTGGTGATGAATATGCGCAGCCTCAATTTTACAGCAGTCATGACACACTTATTCAGAGTTAAACTGAAACTGATCGTTTACCTGCCTACGGAGGAAGTTAAGTTGATAGCTGGCACCGGTCTTGACTAAGTCGGAATCATAAGGCAGCTGCTGAAACTATATCTGGATATCGTGAAGTCGAGGAGATCAATGTAAGTTAACACGTATTCCTTTCTTTGACGCTTTACATTTACGGACCTTTGCTGTAGGATATTAATAGATCGGCTACTGTACTACTGTAAGGTGAGTCAGGTAATAGCGATTGAAACTGAAAACAGTCCTGATGCTGTATTAACTTAAGGGTAGTTTTGGACATTGTTAACGATGTTGAACTTAAGCTGTCAATTGAGTAATGCGATAGGCTTGCATTATGTTCAAAGAGCAGAATTAACTGGACTAGCTAGATTTTAAAATGTTTCCCTATTCGGAAGGAGCTACAGTGAGTCACAGAACATTAATAAGATTGTCATGTTGATCTGGATTGACCTGTTTTAATAATCCACTCCGTCTTCCTTGAGCAATTTGTACATAATGATACATACAAGGCAGAAAATGGATGCTTCTTCAACATATTTGTGGACTGGGATTAACAGTGTTGTCAGGCCTAATTGTGTATACAATGGAAGTAGATCCCGTCACCCGTACTCTGGGTAAACATTAAATAACCCTTTTACAATTATGATGGGGGTCCCTTTGGATGCCTTTGACAGAGCCAGTTTTTGGCATAGGCAGTATAGGCAAATGCTAAGGGCGCCACCACCCAGAGTGGGCGCAAGAAATGGGAGGAAAAAAAGAAAAAAGTTTCTCTTTTAAATTTTTTATTTATTTTTAAAATATTGTGGCGAGCCATGGAGTCGGAGTCAGGTATTCTTGATGGAAATAGTTTATTGAGTAAGAGCACAATCTCTTAGTTCCTTCTTCCTCAGTTAACAGTTGGAATAGACATCGCTTGCTGGATCGTAGCCAGCTTTATAGCCCCTCTATGCAAATAAACATGCTTAACAAAGGCGGCCCTTGATAGGTGCCCTGCAGCTCACCCCAACCAATCACACGTAATTCACTCTGTCATACGTAAATCAACAAACGGTCTCTAACGCGGACCTGGTTGAACTCCTGCTGGTCATTCAAAGGTCAACTGCCAATTGCTACTGCACACGTCATTACATTTGAACACAACAGTTGACATGCACAACGATCCCCGTTACTCGCAATCGCCCCGGATCGCCACACTGCCCCCACCTAAGGGGTCAGCAGTCCCTTGCGACCCCTTTAACTGTCCGCACTCACGTACAAAGTCCCGGAAACGGGCAGGAGTCCTCCGTTGGCGAAAAGGGCGATTCGGACCCTCAGCTGCCGCTGGGTTTTCCGGTGGAGGAGGGGTGGGCGCACGTAAAGCGGGCTGATCCTCGCCGACGCCCATCCCCTCCTCAACACCGTCCCGGAAACGGGCAGGAGTTCTCCGTGGGCGAGAAGGGCCCTCAGCTGGCACTGGGTTTTCTGGTGGAGGAGGGGTGGGCGCACGTAAAGCGGGCTGATCCTCGCCGACGCCCATCCCCTCCTCAACACCATCCAACAGCGGCCGGTAAGGAGCTAGACGGTCCCGGTGAAGCACCACCAGTTTCCTTCGGCCGGGCATGCGCACTCGATAGACCACCTCGCTCAGCCGGCCCACCACTTCACCAGGGCCCCGCCAATGCGACTGCAATTTCGGGGACAGACCCTTCTTACGGATCGGACAATAGATCCATACCTTGTCTCCGTGGGTGAAAGGCTGTCCCCGACAGCGCACATCATACGCTCGCTTTTGCTTGAAGCTCGCGGTGGATTGGGCCTGGCGGGTAAAGCTGTGGGCGGTCTCCAGGCGCTCGATCAAAGCCCGTGCGTACCCGGCCTCTGACTGGTGGTGCTCCGTGGATCCGGGCGGGGCTCCAAACACCAAATCAACGGGCGTCCTTAGCTCTCGCCCGAACATGAGTGCAGCGGGGGAGCACTGGCTGCTCTCCTGCACGGCGGAGCGGTAGGCCCACAGGACCAAGGGCAAATGGCAGTCCCAGTCTCGCTGGTGCTGGCTAGCTAGAATGGCTAACTGGGTGGCCAGGGTTTTATTAAAGCGTTCAACCAGTCCATCGCTCTGGGGATGCAACGCCGTAGTGCGGGTCTTGGCCACTCCCAGCCGCGTACACACAGCTGCCAGCACCCGCGACTCGAAATTTCGCCCCTGGTCGCTGTGCAGCTCCTCGGGGGCCCCGAACCGGGCGAACATCTCTGTCACGAGCCTTTCCGCCGTCGTGTCTGCTGATTGGTCCGGCACCGCGTACGCCTCGGGCCACTTGGTAAAGTAGTCCATGGCCACAAGCACATAGCGGTTGCCGGACTCAGTGACGGGGAAAGGCCCTAAGATGTCTACCCCGACCCGTTCCATAGGAGCCCCCACTACGTACCGCTGAAGGGGGGCCTGCGACCGCTGCGTCGGCCCCTTCTTGGCCGTGCAGGCGTCGCAGCAGTGGACGTGCAGCTCCACGTCCCGGCGGCAGGCAGGCCAGTAGAACCTCCTCCGCAGTCGGTGCAAAGTCTTGCTGATGCCAAAGTGCCCCGCCCCCACAGAGCCATGCATCAGTCCAAGTACCTGGGGGCGGAGCGCACGGGGCACCAGCAGCTGGAGGAGATCCTGGTCGGAACCGGGGGCCTGCCACCGCCGATAGAGTAGCCCACCCTGCGACGTCAGGCTCCCCCACTGACTCACATAAGCCTTAACCGCTGGGCTACTAGCCGACACTTCCCCCCATGCAGGCCGTGTACCTGCCGCGATCCAGCGCTGCACTTGCTGCAGCTCGCCGTCGCCCTCCTGCGCTAGGCGCAGGTCCTGCTGGCTAAACGGCAACCATCCAACCTCACCTTCTATAGCCCGAACTGGGCATGCTATCTCCGTCACCTGCTCTCGCTGCTCGGCTTTAGTGCAAGGCCTACAGTCCAGCTCTGCACAGGGCCTCCGGGAAAGCGCATCTGCATTACCATGCAGCTTTCCGGGCCTGTGCTGAATCTGGAAATCGTACTCCTGCAACAGCTCGAGCCAGCGGGCTACCTGGCCCTCCGGATCTTTAAAATTTAAAAGCCAGGTTAGTGACGCGTGATCTGTCCTAATAAGGAAATGGCAGCCTTGCAGGTACGGGCGAAAATGGCGAACCGCTTTGACCACCGCTAACAGCTCGCGCCGAGTCACGCAGTAGTTTCGCTCTGCCTTGCTCAGCGCGCTACTGTAGTAGGCTACCGCTCGTTCCCCGTCTGGTCCCACCTGGGAGAGCACGGCCCCGACTCCGACATTGCTAGCGTCCGTGTCGACGATGAATGGTCGCGCGACATCCGGATATGCTAGAATGGGAGCCGCCGTTAGGGCGTCTCTCAACTGGTCAAAAGCATTCTGGCAGTCCCCTGTCCACTCGAACTGTTGACCTTTATTCGTCAAGCGATGAAGCGGACTAGCCAGGGTGGCGAAGCTCAAGACAAAGCGTCTGTAGTACGACACTAGTCCCAAGAAGCTCCGCAGCTCACCCACATTGCTAGGCGTCGGCCATTCCCGCACAGAAGCCACCTTAGCTGGGTCAGTGGCTACACCCTGCTCGCTAACGACGTGCCCCAGGAAAGCTGTCTCCCTCCGGAGCAGCTGACACTTTTTAGGATTGAGCCGTAGCCCAGCCCGGCCAATCTCCGTAAGCACGTCAGTTAGGTGAGCGAGGGCTTGCTCGAAGTCGCTGGCGTGTACTAGGAGGTCGTCCAGGTACACGACACAGGAACTCCGCGGGACGGACGACAGCACCCGCTCCATCAGTCGCTCAAAAGTGGCAGGGGCGTTACAGAGCCCGAACGGCATGACCCGGAACTGCCACAACCCTTGCCCTATCGTGAAAGCTGATTTTGCCCTCGCTTCCGGGGACAGCCTCACCTGCCAATAGCCACTGCGGAGGTCCAGCGAGCTAAACCAACTGGACCCCGCGATATGGTCTAAGGCCTCGTCAATACGGGGAAGTGGATAGGCGTCTTTCTTGGTGATCTGATTAAGACGCCTATAATCTACACAAAAACGCCACTCCCCGTCCTTCTTTTTTACCAGGACAGCAGGGGCCGCCCATGGGCTTTCAGAGGGCTCGATAATGCCCGCAGCTGCCATCTCCCTTATCTTGTCCTCCGCCACCTGTCGCTTGGCTAGAGACAGCCGGTGCGGACGTAGCCGAATGGGCACAGCCGAGCCAGTATCAATCTGGTGTTGAACCAGCTCGGTCTGTGTGCATTCTTCGTCCCGCACAGCGAATAGGTGAGTGTAACGGACAAGCAGGGCTTTAAGCTGCTGGCTCTGCTGCGGTGTGAGCCCTTTGCTGCTGCGCGTCCATAATGCTAGGACGGCTTGCAGCACCCCCGCAGAGGGCTGGGTAGCTGAGGCTAGCCCGCCCGTCTGCGGTGGCACTGTAACCTGAGGTGGTACCACGGTAACGAGCGGCGAATCAGCGGTGGCCATTTCAAGCACAGAACTGGGGCGACAGTGTTTGGGGGGCACCCCAGGGCATTCAGTTCGGCGGGCTGCTTGTAATTCACATTTTGATCGGAGGCCCAGCGTTTCAGTACCAATAGTTATCGTCTCGGCTATCACATTTATGCTAGTTCCCCACAACGCTAACAAGTCTAAACCGATAATGCATGCATCTTTTATATCTGCTAACCAAAACTCGTGTTTCACTCGCTGGGCTCCTGCACACACTTGTAATTGTTTACTACCACGCATGCCCATCTTCTGCCCAGTGACGGAGGTTAGCTGGGTAGAGGTAGGGGTCCATGCACCTGAAAGCAGCCCGCTGGTACCCCGAAGTACCCCCGGCCTTACCAGGGAAATAGTGGCTCCGGTGTCGACCAGCGCCCAGCAGGCTTGTCCGTCCAAACTGCAAGGCAAGTACAGCCCGGTCTTCGTCCCCAGTCTGCCAATACGGGGCTCGGCCTCGTGGGCCTGTTCCTCTGCTCTTAAAAGAACATCAAACGGAACTTTTGCTCTTGGAATTTTTGCTTTCGCTAGGATGGGCAGCCTGGACGCGTGAGTGCTGGTCTGGGCCCGGGTCTGGTTGAGGAGGAGTGTAGCATGGGGCGGCGGTCTCCTCATTGGGCCGTCCCGTCGTCGTTTCCCGTCGGCTGTGGAGCTCTCGCTTTTGGCGCAGGGGCAGTACAATCGCGGGCGAAATGCCCCGGTTCGTTGCACCGGAAGCAGCGTCGCTCCCGTTCCGGTCGCTGCCGCGGTCGGTTTTGGTTCCGTTGAACCCATCTCACCTCCTCGCCGTCTTCGCAGTCGGCAGCTCGGACCCGGGGCTTGTTAGCCGGGGTCCCGTTTGGCGTGGTGCCCAAGATGAGCTCCAGTCGCTCGGCCTCGCGAAGCGCTGCGTCCAGGGACTCCGGTTTGGCAATGCGGACCTGTTGTTGTAGGCGCTCCGGAGTGAGGGCCTGTGTGAAGGTCTGGCAGGCTAGCTCCTGCTGGCCTGCGTTATCGAGTTGAGGGTAGCCGCGGCGGGCTAACAGCCTGATGTCGGCGGCGAGGACGCTGAGGCTCTCTGCTCCGGTCCGCCGTCGCTTGGCGAGCTTCTCCCGGCTCACCTCTAGGAATTGCCGCTGTCCGAACCGACGTTCCAGCGCTGTCATCAGTGCCGGTAGCGTCAGTGGTTCGGCGCTGTCCAGGTCTAGCAGCACCTGGCAGGCCTCGCCCTCCAGGGCTAACGCTAAGTGGGTGGCCGTCTGGCTCTCGTCCCAGCCATTGTAGCTAGCCGCGAATCGTACCTGGCTTTGGTACGACTCTAGCTCACCCTTTCCCGTGTAACGGGGTAGCTTGATCACCGCCTTTATCGGTGTAGTCGGTCGCCGCGCCGGCGCCGCTGTCTGGTTCGGCCTGGAAGCAGGGGCGACCTCGTTGGCTTCCGGCCGACCTACTTGCGCTTCATTTCCGGCCGCGGGGTCAGCCACCAGCGCGGGCACCTCCACCTGGTCTGTAATCGACCTCTCTCGCTCCGGTCTTGTTGCGCTGGCTCCTTCGGGTTTTCCTCCGGGTCTATTCGTGGGCCGCTTCGCAGACGCTCCTGCGATAACGTCCATCTGCTTGGTCACCTGACGCTCTAGGTCGCGGATCTGTTCCCAGATCGTCCCGCTTCTGACATCATTGTGGCGAGCCATGGAGTCGGAGTCAGGTATTCTTGATGGAAATAGTTTATTGAGTAAGAGCACAATCTCTTAGTTCCTTCTTCCTCAGTTAACAGTTGGAATAGACATCGCTTGCTGGATCGTAGCCAGCTTTATAGCCCCTCTATGCAAATAAACATGCTTAACAAAGGCGGCCCTTGATAGGTGCCCTGCAGCTCACCCCAACCAATCACACGTAATTCACTCTGTCATACGTAAATCAACAAACGGTCTCTAACGCGGACCTGGTTGAACTCCTGCTGGTCATTCAAAGGTCAACTGCCAATTGCTACTGCACACGTCATTACATTTGAACACAACAGTTGACATGCACAACGATCCCCGTTACTCGCAATCGCCCCGGATCGCCACAATATTTTTTGACTAATACTACTAGTTAACACTGTTATCCACACAACAACCAGCGTAGCTCTATAGCATAGCCTATTAAATAATAATAATTTCTTAGTTCATGTCACCCCGCCCCCCTCCAGCCAGGCAATTAGACTTTACCTGCGCTCCCTCTCGGCTCCCAGCACCCCATAGCCACTATCTGACGTGACCCTCGCATTATCAACATGTCGAAAAGACCAAAGCTGTCCGGTGCTCAGGGAAGGAAAATAAGGAAAGAAGAGGAGGAACAACGTGAAAAGGGCAGAGGTACAGTAACGTTAATGTGATTAAATGAATTGTCTAGTGCTCTCTGACTTTAGGCGCATCCTGCCCCGGTACCGGGGGCGCTTGGGTTGAAGAGGATAGTGCCAGATAACTTAAGTTAGCTAGCTAATATTACTGTAGCCGAGCCGAGCGTTACATTAGCTAGTCACTAGTCACTCACACTAGAGTGCGGATCGGGCCGCATATTTCTGTCCGAACCCGACCGAGTCCGAGATAGTAGTAACCGAACCCGACCCGAACCCGACAGGAATTCTGCTTTTTATGTCCGAACCCGACCTGAGCCCGACGCAGTTAATGTAAGGCACTGAAGCGCTGACGTGTCTTGTTTCCACTTGCACATTCGACCCGTTCCAGAGCCGCGCTGGCTCGCCTTCTGAGCATTTCCATTAGTTCAAATTCGAGCCGCGCCAACGAGACCCACTCCAAAAACGGCCCGATTTGTCCTCTGGTGCTGGCTCGAATATAATGGAGCCGCCAGTGCGTTGCTATGGTGATTTACCACAGCAACGTAGCCGAAGAAGACGCGCTTACTCACTTTGTCGGCTGTTTAATAACAACAACAACAACAACAACAAATGGGGGAAATAAACAACCCGTGGGGTTTCGAGGAAGTCCAGGCCCTTTTAATGATTTGGGCAGACGAGTCGGTTCAGCAGCAGCTGAATTCATCGCTCAGAAACGAGAATAAATAAATGTTAATTGAAAAAAAGAATCCGATCCAGTACGAAACTATTTTCTATGCCTATTTTGAACCGATCCAACGATCGCGGACTCTGCTGGTTTAAACAATTGAATGTGTTTAGCGAAGATCAATCCACATAAATAACGACTGGGAGGGAGGCCTTTTGTGATAACATATGTCTGCGCTGACGGATACGTTGTTGCTTTTGAAGCAACATATTCCACAACACCAACACAAACAAACCCAACTCGTAGTTCGCCATGTTGAAAAAGCTAACATTAGCCAGGTACTTTGGAACAGCTGTGTCGCGTTACCTAGCAACGACACATAACGAATCTCTGGCGGAGAACCAGCTCGGATTAATGGAAAAGCAATTTGAGCCGCGCTGCTGTACGTCTCGCATTTGGGTTGCGTTGGCTCTGGAATGTGCACGTGGAAACAAGACACAAGTGTTTCCCTGTCACGCAGTTGTTGTTACCATGGTTACAGCTTCCCTGTTTAGTGGACACTGGGCACCTAAATGACCGTCAAAAAATAAAATAATATATTTATAATAAGGTTGTTCTTGTGTTGAGTGTGCGGTTTACACTGAACCATCAATTATTGGACAAAGCTCAGTGTGCCACTTCTCTTTTTTTGGACGTACTCTTGCTGCAACCTGCACCTCTATTGGAGAGGCCCTTTGAGCAAGGGTGGTGGTCCCTGATTTAGAAACGGTGTAAAATCCCCGATTTACAGCATAAGACAATGCTATCCAAGCTGCTGCTCATCTAATCTATAATCAACAAAAATACCCTCTTGCCCTTTCTATTCCTGGCCTTTTGTGGAAGAGGAACAGCACCTTCCTACCTGTAGCCTAATCTGTTATCAGACCTTACACCCCTGCCCCACCCACTCCACATTCCTCTACTCTGCCCCCCAGTGGTCGATTGACTGTCTCACGGCAATCAGGACACCCGAATGGCTCTATCTTGTGTCACAGAAGGGAAATACACTCGTTTTAAATTGAATATTGCCTTACTTGGCGCTCAATTCTGAACATCCTGGCTTTACTATGCTACTGTCTACACTTAGGCTACATTGAAAACTATATCCTCATACCCATTTGCTTTTTGAAGCACTAAATTGTCAGCTTCCTGACTTTACATTACATTACAGGCATTTAGCAGACGATCTTATCCAGAGCGACTTACACAACTTCTTATTACATCTTATTACATTTATCCATTCATACAGCTGGATATATACAGAAGCAATGCAGGTTAAGTACTTTGCTCAAGGGTACAACGGCAGTGTCCTACCTGGGAATTGAACCTGCAACCTTTCAGTTACAAGTCCAGTTCCTTAACCATTATACTACACTGCCGCTCACTTTATGTTCTAGGTGTGTAGGTTTATTTAAATAAGTTATGTGTTAATGACTAGCACCAACCTTGTGACCCTAATGACTTTAATACCTAACCCTTTTGTATGCAGTATGCACTTAAATCATTCTGGATAAATGCCTAAATGTAAATGTCATACATGAGTTTACTTGCTCTGTTTGGTTTCAGACACCATGTCTACAACAGAAAAAGGAAAGACACCGCAAGGAGACTGCGTGGATGCCCAGGGGTACTTTGGCCAAATGTGAGATTGTTGTTTCAAATGTGGTTTAGCAGCTCACTACATTGGTCTTCATGTGAATATTAGCAGACATATGTAATACCATAAAGCATGCGCTCCCCTGAGGCAACAGGCATATTCTCTGTATTCACAGAGGAAATCACACATGTACATCTTTATATACAGTCATATACTTTTTCCCCCATAGAGTTCTATAGGAAAATGAGTCAGGAGAAATAACCCTTGCAGGGATCCATCCACATCTACTCCATATCTGGCAACAGAGTGATGGTTTGGGGCTCGTTCGATAGCTCAGACCCTTGATGACTTACAGCCATTTAGCCAGCCATGTGTTCCATACTGTACCAGTGTAATTTACAGCTAGTCTCACCCCCAAATTCCCATAGAGATCCATTCAAATGCAGAGAGGTTATAGTATCGCTTGTAACAGTACCTGGAAATAAGATATCGAGAGTCTTTTGATGTTGATGGGTCACAGACATCAGGAAGTAACAGCATGCAAAGGATATGCGACCAAATATTAAATATGATACTTTAAAAATATGTTAAAGCAAAGGGTATGAATACTTATTTAAATGAAAGATGTCTGTAATGTAATAAAACGTGGAGAAGGTGAAAGGTGTTCAGACTTCCCGGCTTGACTGTATAAGGCCATCCTAGGGAAGCTTCCCCTATACCTTTGTAGCCTACTTTGCTTTGCCTCTAGTAACTACCATACCAGGTCTACTAGATGGCTACTTCCCAGAAGTGCTGCCTACTACAATTCCCAGAGTACTCGCTGAACTAGGAAGGACAGATTTCTCTCACTTTGCACCTTTGGCATGGGATGGATTACAAGACCTCACCCACTTAGATACTCTGGTTTCGCTTGGCAAATTTAAATCTTTGTTGCAGAACTTTTTGCAGGAAGCGTGTCGTCGTTTTCTGTAGATTGGGTCCCCACTGAAAAAGTACTGTTTCGCCCTCAGTCATGCACTTGTATTATCATGTACTCTATGTTGTTTGTGTTTTTGTGTGATGTACTGGATATTTTATTGCTGCTGTTGTCTTGGCCAGGTATCCCTTGTAAAAGAGATCTCGCATCTCAATGGGATTTCCTGGTTAAATAAAGGATAAATACAATTTTTAAAAAATAATAATTTACTAACCAACTACTAAAATATTGAAATAAGCTACACTTACACTTGGACAACAGAAAATAAATCTGAACAGAATTTAAATTTTTAGGTCTGTGTTAAGTAATAATGTTGTTTCTTTGTTGCTTGAATCTCCCATGATACTTTCTTTACCAGCATAGTAAACCACAGTAAAATGCACATGTTTTCCTGAGAAAAAAAGTGCAATTTTCTGTACGTACGTGTAATTTTTGTACAGTCAGTTTCGATGTAAGCCTGTGGGGAAGTTGCACAATGTGTCTCAAAAAATGTCAGAAATGTGTGATGACAAAGCACCTTTCGCTCGGCTGATTTCTACCTTCAGGGTATTCTTAAGTACCATTTCCCATTTTTAAAGATGCTTATAGTACGTAACGGACTGACAAGACAACCTTCCACTTTTTCTCCTTCAGGCCAGAGGGGCCCACTCCACAGGCAGTAGCATCAGAGGTGAATGCAGGGTCTGATTCTGACCAATACATATACGGCGACATCGGGCAGTGTATCATCATCAACAAAAACTTTGATAAGGAGACAGGTAAAAAAAAAAAAGACTTATCAATGTAAGAATTTAAGTTTTTGATACATAAACAAGTTTTAGTAATGCAAATGTGTCAATATCATTTAGTTACTCCACAGGCAGTAGCATCAGAGGTGAATCGAGGGTCTGATTCTGACCAATACAGATACAACATGAAGTACAGCGACATCGGGCAGTGTATCATCATCAACAACAAAAACTTTGATAAGGAGACAGGTAAAAAAAAAAAAAAGACTTATCAATGTAAGAATTTAAGTATATGACACATAAACAGGTTTTAGTAATGCAAATGTGTCGATATCATTTAGTTATTGGTCACATTGTAATATGCAGCAATTCTGATTGTTCTGGTGACTGAATAGTTGAAATTGTCGTAAAAAGGTGAACCCCATCGATTAAAGGATGTACTATAAGTCAGGGTGTAGAACCCCAGTCCTGGAGGCCCAATGTGCGTGCGTTTGTTTTCCAAGCAGTTACGCTGGTTTCGTGTCCTAAACCGTTGTACAAGCCAACGTAAATTCACACCTGTATTGGACCACAGTAAAGTTTTTCCACCAAGGATAGCCTATGTGTGCTGCCTGCAGCTGTAACTGCTTATTTTAAAGAAAAGTCAAATCAATAAATTATTTTGGAAATTTTGAAATGGAACAGCTCCAGTTGTGCACCCCTTGACGTAAACTAAGCTGTGGAAGGCCTCCAGTCAGATTCTTGTTTCCATTGTTGTTCAGAAGTGTGTCAGGATGGTGTGAGCGGAAGCCAGATCTCTCGTCTGTGTTGTTTTTCCTCAAAAGGAATGGGCACTCGCAATGGCACAGATGCAGACGCAGGCCGTGCAATGAAAACATTCAGTGAGCTGGGTTACAAGGTTACGGTTTTCACTGACCTGACAGTGGCGAGGATTGAAGAGGAGCTGACTAAAGGCAAGTTGGGTTTTTACCTTCACTTTCTTAGTTTGGCCTCTCTTTCAAAAGGTTCCCATGACGATGCACTGGATATTGGCAGAATTCAACTTAATTCCATCATGTATTTGCATATAGTCCAATAAATCAATGTCCATAGCTGCTGTTTGAGATGAAAATGGTGACCAACAGCAGTCAGCCTTTAAGGATAAAAAAGTGGGGCAACACTTTACATTAAGTGGCACCTTTTTAACTAATTTGGCAACAAGAGGTTATTACTGATTAACTCCAACGTAAGTAACACAGTTAGCGGTATTCTTAATTACACGTGAATATTTAGAAATATTTAATTTACACTCATGGGCCACATCTTCATGATACACAACAAATACACCTTGCCTTTTAATTTTACAACGTATTTTTATGATATGAAATTATTTAATTTCAGCAGGGGAGTTGTAACAGGGCTGGCCTTGTTTCACATGTGCAATTAAGAATACCACTAACTGCTGTTCCATGTTACCTACTTCGGAGTTACTCAGTAATAACCTCTTGTTACCAAATAACTTACAATTTAACTACACAGGTATTGGGGCAACTTAATGTAAAGTGTTACCAAAAGCTGCATTAGTTGTGAGAGATTGAAGCCATTAACACTGTGCATTGTACTCAGCCTCTAGGGCAGACCACAGCAACTCGGCCACCTTTGTGTGTGTGATTCTGAGCCACGGAGAGGAGAACAAGCTCTATGGGACCGATCGTCTTGTGGAGCTCCAGAAACTGACCGGCCTCTTCAGAGGAGACCGCTGTGCCACCCTGGTGGGCAAACCCAAACTGTTCTTCATCCAGGTACTGGCACGGGGAATTAGGCCTACTTCAGTCTGAGCAGTCAGTTATCAGCTCTGTCATCGATGTCACTTTGTCACTCTCTCTCGGCCTCAGCCGGTCTTCGGCCTTCGGCAGTGAAACTGGCACATCAGGCTTCATTGATATTTATCGCCAGCAAACACGTGCGTTTGAGTGACGGAAGAGGTCGATGGTCAGACAGGTTGCGTGTTGAATTTCACAGCACAGTTCAGAGGGGCATTTCATTCAGCTACGAACCAAACAGCCTATAGGAGGTTGTTAGCACAACAGTGTAACTCTACTCCCAGGCTAGGTTGTTAGCACAGCAGTGTAACTCTACTCCCAGGCTAGGTTGTTAGCACAGCAGTGTAACTCTACTCCCAGGCTAGGTTGTTAGCACAGCAGTGTAACTCTACTCCCAGGCTAGGTTGTTAGCACATCAGTGTAACTCTACTCCCAGGCTAGGTTGTTAGTACAGCACAGTCGATTTGGGAGAGTGTAGACTTCCACGCTCCAAAAACATGTAGTATCGCCAGTCTGCTTCTTTTCACATTGCAGACTACAGTTAAACTTGCAGAGTGGAGTTGGAGGCAAACCTTTCACATGTGGCTTCGAAATGCAATCCATGGGCACCCGTTTGACCAGCGGGGGTCGCTAGGGGGTCGCTAGAGAGCAATAAAACACAGGCCCCTGAACCGACTGAACCCTCCCATACCCTGTGTGATGCAATCGACAATTGCATGTCGCCCTATAAAGTTACTGGCCTCAATTGGCACTGGCACAGTCCGCTTCCATGCACCACATAGTGGTGCCTTAACCAAATGAGCCTCCCAGCAGAGTTGAATAATGTTTAAGCTGAGTAACATATAGGCCCATATGTGTGTACGCTATGGTCAGAGGTGGACAGTCAGAAAGTAAAAGTCTTGCCCTGTGTTTCTTCCACCCATGAACTCAGCCAGCTGATTTCACTAATTAGTTCTACCTCCCGGCTGAAGAATTGTGCTAAATAGCAAATTCAGGTGATTGGAACAATATACTGATTTTTATTTTATGAATCTGGATTGTCCACCTCAACCTATGGTCTGCGAGTATAACTGTTACGTCAGGGATGGGCAAAGAGGGCCAAATCCGTTTCCGAATTTCAGAACATTATTTTTAATTATTATAAAAATTCTTATTTAATTAACCCATTTTAGCTTCATTCTATGATATCAACGGCAGCCAATTAATGTTCTTGTGCTATTTTAATGTTTTATTGTGGTCTAATCTATGAGTGAATCGGTGTTGCTGTATATGACGAATTAACTGATTGAGCCAGCTTAACTGGTGGCAGCAAAAACCTGCATACACAGCCTCCAGGACCGGAGTTAATCCTGCATACACACCGACCCTCCAGGACTGGGGTTAAACCTGCATACACACTGACCCTCCAGGATTGGGGTTAAACCTGCATACACACCGACCCTCCAGGATTGGGGTTAAACCTGCATACACACTGACCCTCCAGGATTGGGGTTAAACCTGCATACACACCGACCCTCCAGGACCGGAGTTAATCCTGCATACACACCGACCCTCCAGGATTGGGGTTAAACCTGCATACACACTGACCCTCCAGGATTGGGGTTAAACCTGCATACACACCGACCCTCCAGGATTGGGGTTAAACCTGCATACACACTGGCCCTCCAGGACTGCAGTTTCCCACACTTGGGTTAGGTGGGATGACACACAGTCCTGGTAACTACTCTCTGCTTTTTGCTGTGTGTGATACAGGCGTGTCGCGGGACAGAACTGGATGACGGAATTGAGACGGATGGCAGAGTTGAGACGGACAGCGTAGCTGACGAATCGCCCGCGAAGATCCCGGTTGAGGCGGACTTCCTGTACGCCTACTCCACCACTCCAGGTACTCCTCCCATCCCCCTCATTGAAACTATGAAACTACCACATTGTTCAAAAATAACTGTCACTTTTTAGAATTCACAACACATTCATACTGTATTTACCTCCATGGTGTGATTAACACCAGCCACCAGCCAAATGAGGGTAAGGGGTTGTTGTGTTGTATTGTGAAAGGTAATGTGGCTGGTAAAACGTTGAAAATGGGTGGTGATTTTTAGAATCCAGAAGCCACTCTGGCCAGGGGGTGAAAAATCTCATGCTGTTTACCTCCATTCATCCCCATCCATTGGAGTTATTATTTTGTAATGTCTACTTGCCCGATCAGAGATTGAATCCAGGGGGTATACTACGAAGGAAGTTTAACATAGCCAGGGTTTCTTTGCATTAGCTGGCTTCAGAAAGTCTAACCACCGCAATCTGGCTTAACCAGTACTACAAACGTGGTTATCAAATTGCTAAGTGAACACGGGCTTTATTAATCAAGGTACGTGCGCGTTCCCATAAAAGGGGCGGTGTCTACAACAACGAGCCTATAGCGGTGCAGCATGGGCTGTACTAGAGCAGCGTATTTCTCTACTGTGGGAAAAAAAGACTGATACAGACAGATATAATGGACAGATAAGAAAATGAATCAATCATAAGAGCAAAAAGCAACACCGTTGCCTCCAACAAAGCCAAGGAGCTTTTGCAAAAAAAAAGAAAAGAAAAGCTCATTGTGTAGGTTAAATTTGTTAGGCTTGTTAATACCTTATTAACCTTATCACCTTACCACTCGTAACAAATAAATCTCCCAGTACATTGTCATAGTTTATTTCTAAGGTGACAACTGCATTAGAAATAAACTACATTCTAGAGCTCCTAAACTTTAAACTTGATACAGCATGTTTAAAATCTTGCTGAAGCCATCACACTAATGTTTATTCATAAAAAAAACGTCTCAAGCATTTTGCGGAACTCGATAATCTCGCCCTGCGAAGGGATTCCCTCATTATCCGCACATATCTCTACGTTATCCTTGGGAATGGAGATGCCTTTTTCCAAAGCCAAGGAGTTGATTGGTCAAAGGGCGGTGCTTTTATATGTTTCAATCTGATAGCCTGAACATTACCTGCCCCGTAGCAGGTTAGCCATGCAAAGTAAGTTGCCATGACAATATACCCCGATTAAAAGTGAGTCTGCTTCGTGATACAGAAAAACCAGGGTTGAAGCTTAATTTAGCTCGCTATCCCCTTAATCTCGCTTCGTAGTACACCCCTCGGGTCAACCTGTAAATTAGTCAAATAAATTGACTAATGCTTGTAATTTTATATTGCTGTTCATCCAAAAAAATGTTTTGTAAAAGCAGCTCCAATAGTCTTGGCATTTGTTTTCCATAATAAGTAATGTTTATAAACATACTTTAATATGTTAACCATATATTTCTTAAAACTCTTAAACCATAGATTTCAAAATATGTACTCTCATCCATTTGTGCATTGATGCTCCTGATGGGTTTCCACTGTCCTGTGGTTTGATTTCCGCTGCTTCTCTGCCCCAGGGTATTACGCCTGGAGAAACAGAGCCGACGGATCCTGGTTCATCCAGGCCCTGTGTTGCATGCTGGCCAAGTATGGGAAAGATCTGGAAATATTGCAGGTCATGACCCGTGTTAACAACATGGTGGCGCTGAACTTTCAGTCATCCTCCGACATACCAGAGTTTGACAAAAAGAAGCAGATTCCCTGCATCGTCTCCATGCTGACCAAAGAGCTGTACTTCTCACGCTAATGCTATAATTGAATGGTGCTAATTAAAAAATCCAGGTGATTGGAACCAAATACTGGGGAGAACTATAAACTTTTTATAAACTTCAAAACAAGTCTCTGTGATTATTTCTTATGTAATGTTGGATCTTTGTAGTAGACATTTATTTGGGTTTATTATTTTAATTATTGGATTATTAAGGTAATTATATGTTCATATATATATATATATATATATATATATATATATATATATATATACGCTGCTTCTTTTCACATTGCAGACTACAGCATGGATCTGTGCCAGTGCCAACTGAGGCCAGTAACTTTATAGGGCGACTTGCAATAGTATGAAAACATATTTACTATGTAAACACATCTTAGTAAACACACTGTTCTTGTGAAAGAAACTGCCAAAAAAATCTAATTCAATAATACTTTCAGAAGATGCAGCAATACAAATACATTTATAAAGTCTATCAATTAGCCTGCTTTAGCCTAGCCTAGTGCCTTTAGCAGGTTGCTAAGAGACTTTCTGCTTATAGGTTAGCTTGAAGCTATCTGGAGGGTATACTATACTCCGAAGCAGGATTACTTAGTTATCTGGATAGCTGTACTGAGTAAAACCCAGAACCATCCCAAATCTGGAGCATGGACTGAAGTAAAAAGAGCTGTTTACTCAGTGCAGTTATCCAGCTAACTAATCCTGCTTTGTAGTATACACCCCTGGGGGCTATACTACGAAGCAGAATTACTGAGTTAGCTGGATAACTGCATGGAGTAAAACCCAGAACTGTTTTTTTTTTTACTTCAGTCCATGTTCCACATTTGGGAGGGTTTCTGGGTTTTACTCCGTGAAGTTATCCAGCTAACTCAGTAAGCCTGCTTCGTAGTATACCCCCCTGGTATCATTATTTTGGTGGTTTACCTTACAAATTCTCAAACTGATTGAAGAACAGGCAGATGCTTAGATTACACTACATTCACTTAGCACACTTGTATACGGATAATCTTACAATGTAGAAATATGAATGTATTCACCTATGGTATAGCTGAAAGCCTTGTGTTTGATTACCGAATAGTGAGTGGTGTGATGTTAGGATATTTGACCATCACAGCAGTGCAGACCTGCAATCACATTTGCTGTTAATGATTAATATTGTTGCAAATCTCGTCACAAAGTGCAATTGGGCAATAAATATACTGCTGGAGAAAAGAGGTGTGTCTTTCTCTCTCTTACATTATCATGTTGAAATTGAAAGTTAAAAAGAATCGAGAACCCATGTGTCAGTTATTCCTCAAAAGTTTTATTCTTTTTCTGAGAAAGACGGAGATCGAACTATGAATCATGCAACACATGTCACAGGGAGAAAAAGGCAAGTATGTTGGTTATATCTGGTAATATCCAGCATTCTCAATGGTAAAATATAAATACGCATAACTTAATGGTGATAAGGTAAAGGCATGTTGTTATGGTAAAGTACAGATTTGATAAAATGGTGGATAGGCTACGAAGGTTGCTTTGCAAACGGCAAAGAGGTATAAGAGATAGAAAACAAATGGAGAGCAGCCTATTCTGGGTGTGGCTGAAACAGTGTACCATCTGTTTAATATACTGAAGGCGCTAGGCATTCACAAAATAAACGCTCGATACAGACATGCAAGACAAAAACCATGGCTACTTGCAGTTGCACCCAGCAAAAAGGCAGAAACTCGTTTGGACCAGGTATGGTCTTCAGGTAGCGAAGAATCTCTGAGCATTCAGTGCAACATGTTATATAAGTTTTCTTTTGTAATTTCTCCCAACAATTCATAATTACAATGTGTAGTGTGTGAATAATGTTGCGCCATTGCTAATCAGATATAAACCGGTTCAATTTCTTACATATTTTGGCAGATACACTTTGGGATAGTTATCAAACCTTAAATATATGAAAGTAACGTTATTGTATATATATTACCACTTTTTCATTAGCAAATTGTGTCAAATTTTTAATTTAATTTAATTTTTAAAATCTGTTACTGAAAAATCAGTTCCTTTTTTCTGATTGGTCACATGCTACATGTCACAATGTACGTTAAATGAAGGGACTCACATGCACTGTCAGCTCTTTACTTCTATGATTCTAAAACCGTTTTTACAGGCCTATCAAATGCTATTTTGATATCAGGAAACAAGCAAATATAGGCTATAATAACCATTTATATTTGACATGTATGTGCTGTGAAACTTATATAGAATTATTTGGCAGCTTTGAAGAAAATCCCTGCCTTTTCCAGTACAGCAGGGATTATGATCATATGGGTAAATGTCTCATTATCAACAATGAAAAATTTGATGGTGAGTGTTATCAAAATGTACCTTTGAGTTTGCTGGTGTTTAACATTGCTTGTATGATTGTGTATTTCTAAAGAGGACACAAGCACCTCTCATTTGATTTTTAAAACCCTCAATTTATACAGCTGTTTGTGTAGTAGTGTGTGACTGACAGCTTGATTCTTACTGTAAATGCAACACACTTGTAGAACTGAAATCAGTAAATGTCTTTAAGAGTTATTCATAATGTGAAAGAACACTAATTGTGTGTATTTTAGCAGAGATGTGCATGTTTAAATACTATTATTATCACCACACTGATATTGGCTCTGTACGGATTCACTTCCTTTCTCTCATCTCTGAAGACATGGATCAACGGTACGGCACCAAGGTGGATGAGGCGTTACTGAGGAACACCTTTGCATCCCTCAAGTTCACTGTGCAGGTGGAGAATAACTTGTCCGTTGACGACATGCTGGGGGTCCTCCAGAAAGGTGAAGGTTTCCCAATTTTCATGAGAATTTTGTAGCCTACGCCTGCAGTTGATATGGTGTTTCCTGACCGCCTTGTTTTCCCTGGGCCGCAGTTTCTGAAGAAGACCACAGAGAAAGGGCCTGTTTCGTTTGCGTCCTGCTCAGCCACGGTGAAAATGGTACAATTTTCGGAACGGACAAGCTGGTTCCTGTCCGGCGACTGACCTCTCTCCTCACTGCAAAGAGATGCCCGAGCCTGGAGGGGAAACCCAAACTATTCTTCATCCAGGTACAGAATGCCAGCTCTCACCTCTGACAGAACACACACTACACTTTCAAACGCATTTCAGTTGAGCAGAGTTTGAACATAACTGACTTAGATGCGTCCTGTTGAGCTCCATCATTGCCTGGCTCTAGTTTTGGAAGCACTGTTAACATGAAATAAGGACTGGATTCTTAATGCCAGGCAAAAATCCGTCCATTAACAGTTAGCCAACCGCTCGTGGTTCTGTGCAGGCTTGCAGAGGAAAAGAGTTTGATTCGGGTGTTGAAACGGACTCAGCGGAGGACGAACAGTCTGCAGACGTGTCAGAGATTCCAGAGAGGGATTTCCTGTGCAGTTACTCCACAGTTCCAGGTAACAGAGATTACATAGTTCGATATTATACAGAACAGCCATTCACAGCACTGTAAATCAGCCCTGTGTCTCGGTCAGCTCACATGATAATCAGACTAACCTAATCATAGAAAATAAAAATGCAAATCATTTTTCATGAGTAAAAATGAAAATTAATTAAAACAACTTCACTGAAGTGCTCTAACTATATTTTTTATATCGCAGGCTATTTTGCATGGAGGAACATGGTAACTGGCTCAATTTACATCAGAAATCTGTGTGAAAGGCTGAAGTGGAACGGAGGCCTGGAAATAACAAAGATACTGACCAGGGTCAACCACAGGGTGGCGCTGGATTTTGAGTCAAAAACCAATGAGCGGGAAACCAGTCAAAAAAAACAAATGCCTTGCATTATGTCCACACTTACAAAAGAACTCTTCCTCACTACTTAACACTAATGAGAAAAAGTGTCTGAGACTTTTCACCATAAAGCATGATAAGTACAATGAACAGCAAACTGAGTCTGCAGCTATTTCCCTGTAACCTTTCAAAATGAATGTGAGTAAAGCTTCATTGACCTGACAGTGGACGTCACAGCAGTCTCTAACAATGTGACATCAGCAGTGAAGACAAGACTGGCATTTATCCTAGAAAATAAGCATATTGCACATTATAAAAGTACTATAAATATTGAGTTTCTCATCTTCGTATGTAAATACCTGCAGTACACGCTTCTAATCGAACATTGTCCATGCGCATGGTGTATGATGTACAGAGGATACCTTTTTAAGCGTTAATACTGTGTAAGAAATAATATGAAACTTTTTAAAACTTTAATTAGGGGTTATGCTAAATTTGTGATAACAGAAACATTACTTTTTAATTTATCGTTTTGCAATGCAGAGCGCTTAAATTTCACCTGCAGCCAACACTAATGTCCCACTAATCAATCCACACAAAGCCTGAAACACGCAATATTAAAAATATGATATATATGATATATACACTACTGTTCAAAAGTTTGGAATCACTGAGACTTTTTTTGTTTTTGAAAGAAATTTATACTTTTATTCACCAAAGTAGCATTAAATTGATCAGAAAATGTAGTAAAGACATTGATAATGTTACAAACTACTATTTCTATTTCATTCTATTTCTATTTTAGCAATTGTAGCTATTTTTACACATAATCCCCCATAATCATATTTAATATTTGGTTGCATATCCTTTGCATACCATGACTTCCTGATGTCTGTGACCCAACAACATCAAAATTTGACTTGATATCTTATTTTCAGGTACTCTTACAAGTGATATTATAACCTCTTTGCATTTGAATGGATCTCTATGGGAATTAAGGGGTGGGACTAGATTGATCTGAAAAAACATGGGAATAGTATGGAACATGTGGTTGGCTAAATGGCTGTAAGTCATCAAGGGTCTGAGGTATCAAACGAGCCTCAAACCATCACTCTGCTGCCAGATCTGCAGTAGATATAGATGGATTACTTTAAAGGTTGTTTCTCCTGACTCATTTTCCGATTGAACTCTATGGAGAAACAAGGGGAGAAACTATTCTTAAATTGATCCATCCATATCTACTATCTACCCTTAGTGATCCATCCATATCTACTATCTACCCTTAGTGATCCATCCATATCTACTATCTAAAAACAAATACAAGCCATAAACATACAATATGAACATGACACTAGATTGGGTCATTCCATTGATGTGATTAATCACACTGGTGGCTAACAGTCCCTGATATGTATGTGCTCAGGACAGAAGGGACGTTCTCTCACTATATTTATAATAAATGCTATTTATGCCTATAGTAGGCCTATTATCCTAGTGTGTAGCTATTTACAAAGAGACAGGTAGACTTTGGAAACCTACAGAGACAGAAAATTACTGGCGATAGAAGTGTTTTCCTATTATTGATAAATCA
>CM040404.1:133193664-133329231 GCA_022702515.1 Ilyophis sp. 1 JC-2022
TGTCTGAATTGAAATGGAATTGACGCCAATCCCAGTCAATGTGCATACACACATGTATACACCAACGCATACATACACATACACACTCATACACACACACAATGCATTCATCTATGAGGGCATCCTGAGGGAGTGTGGTTCAGAAATAAATATTTATGATTGTGGGATTATGATCATGGGATTAAATGTGTAATTCTTATGAAAGAAAGGAAACCTTTGACTGTAACAATGTCCATGAAACTCTTCTACCAGCTGCTGTTACAGAAGGGAGCCTGCAGCAGAACCAGAGGCCTTCAATGAAGACCAGCTCTCTGCAGAAGACAGGAACGTGCAAATGACATAAAATGGTTTCAGTGTGGTGATCGAGGGTAGGGCACATGTCTTGGTGATTTTAATCTGCATATTGACAATGAATCAGACCCTAAGGCAAGAGATTTTAAGGTGTTAATAGATTCCTTTGACTTCACACAGCATGTATCAGGGCCTACGCACAACAAAGGTCAAACTCTAGATTTGATCATGTCTCGAGGACTAGATATCGTGGAGACTACTGTTAAGGACCTTGCTGTTTCCGACCATTTCTGTGTCTTCTTTAATATTATCTTACCTGTAATTAATAAGAACATTACTAGAACAGTTAAGAAACGCTGCCTGAACTCCACAGCTGCAGCCAAGTTTTCTGAGTATATGGCTAGGCCTGAAACATCTTTAAACCCCCTTAATCTCTTATCTACAGATGACTTAGTGGATTTTTTTTTTGTATTTTAAAGGTGAATTGTCCTTGACAGAAACTCAATCCAATGTATCCGTAGGTCTTGAGGAATCTTCCTAGACCAGGAGATTGACGCATGCTGGGCTGTAATCCACGTGTCCCTGGCACAGAACTATATAGTCCCTAGTAACAAACATTTTATATGATTATAGTATATGCATTTTTTTTGTTTTCCATTGAGAATTTAGGTAATTTTTTCCTTGGGACCTCACGGCGCAGGGCGGTGTTGGTAACTGAAGGAGGATTAATGTTTTCAAATAGTGTGACATTCCCATTGTGAGCTCATTGTAATAAAACTATTTGTGTATCTTCCTGTACCCATGCCTTGGTTTATTGAAATTGCCTTATTTGAACGAAGTCCCCCATCTTGAGTTCCCCTACCTAATTACGTAGGTGGCATAGTCAAGTGAATCTATTTCTAGTGGTTTGACAGTTAGGTCACCACAACAAAATATATTGTGCTCGTTAAGCAGTTTGTTGATCTGCTTAATACAGTATTGAAATCTGTTTAACACATCTGACCAACAAGCTAGAGACACAGAAATTTGCATCGTTAACGTGCAACACTTTGGCATCTCTAGCTCATATTTTAGGTACAGTACCTTTAGCTTCATTATCCTATACTGTGTTAAGTAGATCAAACGAGACTAGGCAAGCCTGTATGCAGCCAGTGGGGGACAAGGCACGGCTGAGGCCACAAGCATCTCTTAAATTTTCAAACTGAGCTACGCAAATGCAGACTAAGTAAGAGTATATATCCAACACTCATGGCCGGTGAGTGTATGTCAACTCAAAACTTACATTATATAGGTCTACACATTTGCAAAAGCTAAGGCCTCTGTCAATCCTGTGCGAAAATTTGTGCCAAACCCTTTCACATTTCATGACACGATAGGCCATTAAAATCTGTTTATTCTCAGGTAGGATCTTCATTTTTGGTATGCCTAGTGTATGTGACAAAAAAATTCAGCAAGTTAATTTTCAAAGTTCCATTTATACACTCAAAGTCAATGGCTTTTGGTATTCTTTAACCATTTCCGCTCTTTAAATATAATGAACTCTTTTTTTCCATATGAAGTTAAAATTCAATTGGTTAATAGCCTTAACAGCTTTTTTGAGATAGATAAGGAATATGCTTGGTAGATGCAACTGGCCAGATTTTCCATTTAGTTAAATAAATTCTTCCAAAGATCGAAAGATCTCTTTGTACCCAGGTGTCCAGCTTGGTACAAATCCAAATTTTTCCAGACATTCAGAGTTTCACTGAGTTTTGCATCCTTTGTTACATAAATTCCAAAATATTTGACAGTGGATTTGATTGGAATATTGTACGCTTCCACAAGAGCACAATCATGTAGGGCCATTAACCATCATTTTCTTAAGTTAAGATTTAAACCAGATGCTTTTGATAAAATGTCAATGGATTCCAATACTTTAGGGATCTGTTCCAAGTTCTTTAAAAAGACTGTCGTATCACCTGCAAACTGATCAATTATAATCTGCTCATCAAATCGCCAGCATTTCGATTGCTATAATAAATAATGACGGTGCAATCGGGCAGCCTTTTTTGATTCCCCTTCTTATTTCGAACCTGGGTGAGGTGCCATATGGCAGGGCGACTGATCCATTGGTGTCTCTATAAAGTGACTGAATTATGTTACAAAATGTACCTCCAAATCCATATAGTTGCAGTGCCTGGAAGATAAACTAATGTTCTACCGTGTCAAAAGCCTTATAGAAATCAAGGAATAAAATAAAGCCATCGTCTTTTATCTCACTACTATAATCAAGTAGGTCTTGGACCAAACAAATATTGTTATGTTATGTATGGATCTATATCTCATAAACCCCTACTGTGTCTCACTAATAATCTGGGGTAATCCTAATTTCAAACGATTTGTATAAATACGGGTTAATAATTTGTAATCGTTCAATAAAGTGATTGGTCGAAGATTATCTAACAACTTTCCCTGGTTTAGGGATAAGCGTAATTATGCCTTGCCTCATAGTAATAGGAAGTATCAAGTTTTCCGTTGCCTCCTGAAATACATAAAATAGAATGTCTCTTGGTGAGTTCCAAAAATGTCTGTAAAGGTTGGCAGTTAAACCATTGGGACCAGGAGACTTATCTATAGATAAACGCATTACTGCTTCATCTAGTTCTTCAAGAGTTAAATCTGCATCACAGATGTCTTTAAAGTCTTCATCTATCTGTGTCATGGATCTTGCCTTCCTTCCCTTATCTCCACGTTCTCGTTATTCTTTTTTGTCGTTTACCGGTAATCTATCGGATTTTCCTTCGTTCCGTTACGGGGTTTCTCTTCGCCTCATCATTAGTGAATGCACCTGTCATTAATTTCCTCTGGCTATTTATACCCCGCTTCCTGCCTCTCTCGTTGCTTCCATGTTATTCCTCTTAACATTCGAGCCGGTAAAAGAAGGTATAGGTTTAGTTAGTAAGCTAGTTTAAAAAAAGAAAGGGTTTAGAAGAAAGGGTTTATTAAGAAAGCTAGTCTCTTTTCGCTCTCATTTCAGAGCAGAGACTTTCTCGTTTTCTTTCGTTTTACACGAAACGGTTTCCTTTCCTTTCGCTCCACAAACGGGAGTAAGATAAGCGTGTCTGCTTATTTCCTTTGTTTTACTACGCTTATCTGCGAGCGCTTTAACTGCTTAGTCCCAGTGAAAGGGATCTTATTAGTTTTATTTTCTCTGTTCGTTCGCTCCACAGACGTGGTTAGATAAGCGTGTCCACTTATTTCCTTTGTTCTCTTACGAGCGCTTTAACTGCTCATATCCCAGTTAAAGGGATATTAATAGTTTTATTTTCTTTGTTCGTTCGCTCCACAAACGTAGTTAGATAAGCGTGTCCGCTTATTTCCTTTGTTCTTTTACGAGCGCTCTAACTGCTCATATCCCAGTTAAAGGGACATTAACAGTTTTATTCTCTTTGTTCGTTCACTCCACAAACGTGGTTAGATAAGCGTGTCTGCTTATTTCAGTTTTGCTCGCATATCGAGTTCCTCGCCTTTTTCGTGAGGTTGTTTTGTGTTCTCATTATTCTCCCTCTCCACTACGGATTATTGTCCGTTTCAGTGGTGTTCATTGAACACTTAAAGAGTCCGTATCTGTCGCAACTGGACCTCCAATATTTCCTCTGTGTCTCTGGCACAGAGAACCCCCACAATCTGAGGGTTAAGGATTCTACCTGAAAGGATTCTTCTTCTTTTTAATTCTACCTGAACACTCAATATCGTTAATCATCAAGGATTTAATTGTATATTTTTCTTGACGTCTTTTTTCCAACCTGCAAAAGTAGGCAGTTTTTTTCCCTTTTGCCTTTTTCAAATAGATGTCAAGCTTGGGTTGTAGAGTCAAGTTTTATTTTATCATTCTCTGTTAATACAGAGAATGGCATGCAAAGGATATGCAACCAAATATTAAATATGGTAAATGTATTTAAGTGTATGTTAATTTGTCCAATAATTTTTCCTCTAAAATGGGGGGTAAATTGCTACACAGTTCACCTGATAAACAAATCAAATGTGCTCACTTTTGGAATGCACTGTATATTAAACTGAAAGCTTTTGTCTTGGCCTTTTGTTTACAGGTGGTTTTTGGGCATTAACCCAGAGACTGACTCAGAATCAAAGAAGCTTGGAGGCATCAACTGAAGAACGGTGGAGGCATGTACACGTATTGTCTATTTTGAATAATGTCAATGTAGACATGTTCTTACAGGACTCGCATACAGCACATTGAGTGTTGTTATCCTCTGATGTTTTGCTGTTTCTCAAAAAAGACTGTTTTAAAGTGTTTACACTGGAGGTTTTTTGTAACGTTGTTTAAATGGTAAACACTGAAGTTCAACTTGAAGTTCTATAGCCAGGAAGCCTATTGTTATTGTTGTTCTATTTGCCTCGTTAATGTCCATCTATCATTTTTAGCTGCAAAATTATAATTTTTTTTAAACCTTGGGGAAAGAATTTGTCAGGTATATTAATTGGGTGTGCCTTTTTTTAGGAAAAGCTAAGTGATCAATTAGATAGTGACCAAGTTATTAAGCTTTCAGTTTAGAAAAATTTTGCACACACACAAACAAATAAATAAACTGCCTATGAAATGTGTTCATTTCATCTTGAAAAACTGCTGACTAAATATGTAAAATGTATGTCTTATTTACCTGATTCAAGTAAGTTTTTATAGGAAGAAGCACCGTTGAGGTTAATTGTCAAGAGTTATGAACTAATGTGTTTTTTGAGTCACTGTCCTTCATATTTTAATCTATTTAGTTTGTATTGTTTTTTCAGTTTTTGAAAGCAGTGTTATGAAGAAGCACTGTTACGGTTAGTAATCACGAGTTATGAAATACTGGCAAATTGCTCAATACAATTGCTTTTAAATAAATCTTTCTTGACACTTGGTACATTATGCATTTCTTACAATTCAACAAAGACTATGCTGTAATATGGGTTACAGTAAGACTGCAGTATAAAATACAGTAAACAGTTGCTGTAATATGGACACAGTAATGCTGTCAATGACAGTACAGCACTTTGCTGTAATATGAATTACAGTAGCGCTGTCGACAGTACAATACTGTATTTCATTATACAGCATGGGCAAAAGGTATTGTAAATTAACGACAGTAACTTTGCTGTTAAATTAATTACAGCACCTTGCTGGCTAGTTGTTGCCAGCAACGTACTGTAATTTTAACATTTTTCTAACGGTGTATATTTCACTCATTTAAATTGACAGTAACCTGTAGTGCTTTTGAATAGGAATTCAGATGAAACCATAGGCTAATTTAGAAAACCTGTATACAATAGGTTGATATAATATACCTCATATACATATAATTTAGGTAACAAATCATGAGTTTTAGAACATGGTGTTGGTATCTTATTTTAGGCAAAAGGAAATTAATAAATGTGCAACACTGTAAATTATGACCCTTTCAAGAAAGATCAAATAAAGTCACCAGTGTAAACTACACTTGCCTATTATCACATGCCGATACCTGAGGTCTTGGAAGGCCAGTTTGGGTTTTTTCCCCCTCAGTACGTAGGTCCTCAACACTTGATTAGACATTTTGTGCACAGCTGCCCCTGGGTTAGCTCCTCCAAGAGAACAAAGGTAGTTCATGATTCTGCAGCCTACTACCTGTACAAGATAAATTCATTACATTTATAAGTAAAAAAAATACAGTAGGCATAAAATGCTGTAGATACTGCCGTTTAGACATAATCATGTCATAGCTGAGTGGGTATCTTAGCTTTGAAATGTTATTTTCACAGCTTCTTCCATGTGTATAACCTCGGTCCTCCTTGTCGAGCTGTTGGGAGCGCCTACACATTGGACCATTTTCCATAATGTCCTCCTTTGCCTCTCCCCTAGCTGCCAGTATTCAATTTCTTGCAAGACCTTTGTGAGAATATCTATGGGGAAATTAAATGTTTAAATGTTGTGAGATTAGTTTGTAGTCAAAATTCTTCTTTGCTACTTCTGCCAAGGCCCGGGGCTCTATACTTCAGCACCAAACTATTTGATTATTTTTTTATATACTAGAAATTATAGCTTGTTGGGGCATGTTCCATACCTATACAGCAGAGTTTGGCCTTGTGTTTTTTAATTTTACCATCTGAAAAGAATGTGGCATTCAGGCTTTAAAGCAGAACTTTGTGTTGTGTATTTACCTGGCCATGACACGAGTCCAAGTGGTGGCGAAATATGTTCATTTGTTGCTCTGTGCTCCCCTGGGGTGATAATCCAGAATCCATTCACTTCTATAGGGCAGCTAAAACGGTCTCAAAATGACACTTCTAGCATGTATACAAACTAGAACGAAGTGGATTCTGTCAATACAAACAATAACCAGTCCTCGTAATTATAATTAATGTTTTAAACAATTGACAAAATATTACACTCCAGAAAGGATATATTTTATACTTGGTTGTCAAATTAATTGAAAGGGGGGATGAATAAATAAATACAGATAAAACATAGATATTCAGACCTAGTAAATAGCCTAATTATTGAATCTTAAAAGCAGATCCAGACATGTAGCCTACTGTATGTTTGGGGGGTAACATATTTTTAAAGTATCATATTTAATATTTGGTCGCATATCCTTTGCATGCTGTTACTTCCTGAAGTCTGTGACCAATCAACATAAAAAGACTCTCAATATCTTATTTTCAGGTACTGTTACAAGCGATACTATAACCTCTCTGCATTTGAACTGATCTCTATGAGAATTGGGGGGTAAGACTAGATTCAGCTGTAAATTACGCTGGTACAGTATGGAATTACAGTATGTGGACTGGCGAAATGGCTGTATGTCATCAAGGGTCTAAGGTATCAAACGAGCCCCAAACCATCACTCTGCGGCCAGATATGGAGTAGATGTGGATGGATCTCTTTAAGGGTTGTTTCTCCTGACTTTTTTCCCCCATAGAGTTCTATAGGAAAATGAGTCAGGAGAAATAACCCTTGCAGTGATCCATCCACATCTACTCCATATCTGGCAACAGAGTGATGGTTTGGGGCTCGTTCGACAGCTCAGACCCTTGATGACTTACAGCCATTTAGCCAGCCATGTGTTCCATACTGTACCAGTGTAATTTACAGCTGAATCTAGTCTTACCCCCCAATTCCCATAGAGATCAGTTCAAATGCAGAGAACCGCTGAACCGCCTGCGAACTGGGGTCGGACGCTTCAAAGCATCCATGCGAAAGTGGGGCCTGGCGGACGGAGCAGCGTGTGAGTGTGGGGAGCCGGAGCAGACCGCTGACCACATAATCACCACCTGTCCCCTGTATAAACCACCCTCGGAGGCCGGCCTCTTCGATGTGGGTCCTGAGACGAGGGAGTGGCTGTACGCTACTGATCTGGACATCTGATGATGACACACGAAAGAAAGAAGAAGCAGAGAGGTTATAGTATCGCTTGTAACCGTATCTGAAAATAAGATATCGAGAGTCTTTTGATGTTGATTGGTCACAGACTTCAGGAAGTAACAGCATGCAAAGGATATGCGACCAAATATTAAATATGATACTTTAAAAATATGTTAAAGCAAAATATTCTAATTTTCTGAGACACTGAATTTTGGGTTTCATTAGCTGTAAGCCATAATCATCAAAATTACAACAAATAAAGGCTTGAAATATTTCACTCTATGTGTAATGAATCAATATAATATATGAGTTTCACTTTCTGAAATGAGTGACAAAAAATATTGAACTTTCACGATATTCAAATTTTTTGAGCTGCACCTGTAGTGTATCCCTGCCTATTAATTGTGCATTTAAAAGTTTTCTGTGTAAAGGTGACTTCTCTGTTTTGCAGTCTTATCCAAGCCAAGGGTTTTTTTCCATCCTCGCCCTGTCCTGCTTTTGCCTGATTCTCTGCTGTGTTGGTGAGAGGGAATTTTCCCACGAGGTGTGGTAGTATAATAAGTAATTAAGGAGCGTATTTAACCTATTTCCACAAATCCACACTGACTGAATGTGAAAGCCCTATATTTCATTTCATTAGCTTTTCATATTTGTCAAAGTCGTTTTAAAAGCAACATTTTGAACACCCTGTTACTACATTTATATTGTCAATTGAAACGAGCTGAATATGTTTCCGTCCGTCCGTCCGTCCGTCCGTTGTCTTCCGCTTATCCGGGTCCGGGTCGCGGGGGCAGCAGCTTCAGCAAGGGAACCCAGGCCGCCCTCTCCCCAGCCACTTCCGCCAGCTCTTCCGGGGGAATCCCGAGGCGTTCCCAGGCCAGCCGAGAGATGTAATCCCTCCAGCGTGTCCTGGGTCGGCCCCGAGGTCTCCTCCCGGACGGACATGCCCGAAAAACCTCCCGAGGGAGGCGTCCAGGAGGCATCCTCACCAGATGCCCGAACCACCTCAGCTGGCTCCTCTCGACATGGAGGAGCAGCGGCTCTACTCTGAGTCCCTCCCGGATGTCCGAGCTCCTCACCCTATCTCTAAGGCTGAGCCCGGCCACCCTGCGGAGGAAACTCATTTCGGCCGCTTGTATTCGCGATCTCGTTCTTTCGGTCACTACCCATAGCTCGTGGCCATAGGTGAGGGTTGGAACGTAGATTGACCGGTAAATCGAGAGCTTCGCCTTTTGGCTTAGCTCTCTCTTCACCACGACGGACCGGTATAGCGCCCGCATCACTGCTGACGCCGCCCCGATCCGCCTGTCCATCTCCCGCTCCATCCTACCCTCACTCGTGAACAAGATCCCGAGATACTTAAACTCCTCCACCTGAGGCAGGACCTCCCCCCCGACCCGGAGAGGGCAGTCCACCCTTTTCCGGCTGAGGACCATGGCCTCAGACTTGGAGATGCTGATTCTCATCCCAGCCGCTTCACACTCGGCTGCGAACTGTCCCAGCAGGAGCTGGAGGTCGCTGTTTGATGGAGCTAAAAAGACCACGTCGTCCGCAAACAGCAGACACGCAATCCTTCCTCCACCAAACTCGACACCCTCCGCCACCCGGCTGCGCCTAGAAATTCTGTCCATAAAAGTTATGAACAGAACCGGTGACATAGGGCAGCCTTGGCGGAGTCCAACCCCCACTGGGAACAAGTCCGACTTACTGCCGGCAACGCGGACCAGACTCTCACTCCTTCGGTACAGGGACTGAATACGTTTCAGAAGGTTAATTAAAAAGGCTAGTATTTTCCATAATGTCTTGTCTGTTGAATGAATCTGTCAACTCTAATGTTGGCGTGAAGCGCCCTCATGAGGATTTTAACAAAAGTGCAAAGCATTGTGAGAATGCAAGAACGAATACGGGTTGACTTTTAGGCCTGCTGGCTAGATATACATTTTTCAATCGTTTAGTAAAACAATCTACAACACATTTCAACAACATTTATAATGAATATGTGATGTTAAATGGTCCTAATAAAATTATTTGCTTTTTATTGTGTCTGACTGTGTTGACAAAAATGAAGTAATGACAGGGAAAAAAAATTTAATCGGGAGGTTGCACCCATATATTGATTGCTGAGACCTTGTTCTATAAACATATAAGTTTAGATTTCTTAACATTTACATTTTTTTCTTTTCAAAAGTTAAACCTGTTTTATCCAAATTCTGAAGAATCAGTGAGGGGTGTTTCCGAAGCCAAAATACGGAAGTGCATGGATAGTGGGTTGGAAACTATCCGAAGTTGTCAGTTCATATAATAAAAAATAATTAAATTGCAGCAGGGAAATCTTTGATTCAGTGCCCACCTGCCTATGCCTCTTTTGAAGTTTACAGAATTAAGCATTGAATTGTTTATTTGTTTATTAAAACATTAAAATATATAATTAGGGATGGAGCCGTTCGATATGGGCCTGAAATTACGGATACTCACCAGGGGTGGTGCTAGGGACTGAAGACATTTGGGGCTTAGCCCACACCTGTAGGGGGGTCTGGGGGCATCCTCCCCCGGGACAAAAAAAAAAAAACCTAGACATCTGTACATCATTGAGGCAAACTATGGTAGTTAACACATTTATCCAAAGCACCTCTCAGCAAGGCTGCACATCCTTGGTTCTCCTGTACACGTATGTGTAGGCTACATTCTAATACAGAACCAAAATAACAAATGTGTCACTATCCAATGAATTATGGTGATCACTGTATATTTGCATTGACGTATTGTGCGTAATGTGTCGCCCAGGACGATTTAACCCTTTAAAAGGAGGAGCTAAATTAGCCCACAGACACATTTTCACCACCACTTTTTGAATGGAAAACCAATTTGGGCCGAGCAGAATTTAACAGGGGAGGACCCTCTCTTCAAGAATCAGTGGTATTATGACTGGCCCAAAATTAATAAACCCTCTAAAAACTGCCCTGATTTCGCTATGGATCGCATAAGCGTTCACCATAATATTTGCCTATAAGTCCAGAACTGCAAATAAGAAACCAACTACAAACAGTTTTCAATTCGGTTTTGTACTGGGCCAGGCAAAAATCACCCTTTATACAAAGTACATGTATATTTCCATTGATGTAGTGCGTGTAACGTGTGAGGTGGGGAGCATCGAGATATATAAGAACTGGGGACAGCTTCCGCTAATCAGTTCTATGGAGTCCTATGGGAGCTGCTCATTGGCGCATGAAGCCAATTCATGGAGACGCCATGTTTGACTATGGGGCTTTTTGGGAACCAGAGCATGCACACTTCTTCTGTGGGGCTCAGAAAAAAAATCGGTCCCTGGAGAGTAATGGTGTGAATACATTTTTTAATTTAAGAGAAATGTCTAAAATGGTATAATTTGGCCTGGGTAATTTTGTAGTTTTGAATGGACTTCAATGGGGAAATTTGCTTTTTGGCACCAGAGACTGCAATACCTCCGGTGACCACTGGAGTTTGCGAGCTTCAAGGAGAATTTAAATCCCTGGGCTGCGTCCCAATGCTCTTCACTCCCCACCTCCTTTCCTCCACTCCCCCACTACCACTCCTCTCCTCCCTTCCTCCACTCCCCCACTACCACTCCTCTCCTCCCTTCCTCCACTCCCCCACTACCACTCCTCTCCTACCCGGAAGTATGCAAAACTGTCTGAATGTTTCGAGTACAAGTATTTGCATGTACAGTTTACAATATACTGACCTGTGGAATATATGTTGTAGCAAACACATCTTTTAAGTTTTTGTTCACATTTGTGCTGTATTTAAATATTCTTTAAATAAAGCATACTCCTCTAAGTTGAAAGATTTTCTCTCACCCTTTTACTTTGTGGATCCTGAGAAATTAATACAATTACGTACAATGACTATTTAGGCTACTCTGGAAAATGGACTAATCTGATATTATTTTTCTTAATATTTTATTGTTAACCTTTGGGTCATTTCAGCATTGGAGGACATATTTTGTCTGTTGGACATTTTGATGAATAAAACTGAAATGGTACACAAATACATGAAAATAATAATTCACTTTGGTATGTTGTTCTTTCATATGCCACTCAATAGTTATCATCCTATTGTCTTTTTTAGGTATTAGAACATTTTGTAAAGTCACAAGTCAAGCAAAATCGCATGTCCCTGAGCTTAATCAAAACTTTGATTTACAACTTTCAATATAAAAAAGATTTTACTTAAAAAATCGCACCACTAATAAGTTTAACATGTCCTCTTGCATAGTAATACAAACCTTAAAACATGTTTGCATGATTATGTAAAAAAAAATAATAATTACTAATAATAATTTAAATGTTGTCCCCAAGTTCCAGTCAACCCTGTTATAATGATGGGAAAAACTGCAGGAAATTATGACATCACGCCGAGTGTTACAACCTTGAGGAATTTACATTATTTCTTCAAATAGATAAGACGGCGTGCAAGAAGAGGCATGTTTTCAATGTTTGGCATAAGAGGACGAGCACAAC
This sequence comes from Ilyophis sp. 1 JC-2022, assembly GCA_022702515.1. NCBI lineage: Eukaryota > Metazoa > Chordata > Actinopteri > Anguilliformes > Synaphobranchidae > Ilyophis > Ilyophis sp. 1 JC-2022. Next base: position 133,205,836 of record CM040404.1, read on the forward strand.
TCATCACCCCTGTTACGCTTAATTAGTGCAGAAAAAAACATGCGTTTTGTAAAATTATATCTGTTAAAATGTAATAAAAACCTGATATGAATGCAATTATCTTTCCATTTGTTTCACCACATGGCTAGCTATAAGTTTTAGGGCACTCAATCCTGTTATTGTCAACCGTGTTAATTCTGTTATAAGAGGGCTGACAAACAAGGTTGATGACATAGGACAGAACACAGTAGTCCCTCCTGAGACGCAAATATTTGTCAGACATTAATTTATTTTACCTTATTTACACACAGATTAGAAAAAGGGACCCTATCAAAACTATTTAATCGTTAATACACTTGAATATCTAATATTAATTAATTTAAATGATTGTGTGACTATGTTAATGTGTGTTGCAGGCAAAAATAAACAGGAAGTAAAATATCAAAAAAGGAAAGGGAGAGGCTTCATTTAGGCCTATTTAATTTACAAATCGCTATGTTTTCCACGTGTTTTATCGCTGTTGTGATGCGGACTGCAGCCAAAGCCTAGCCTACCCTTAAAAAGATGTTGCAATTTGTTATACCAGCAAGCTAAATGTCCTGAGGCAGTAGTCAAAAATGTCTTAGGCTACATCAAAATACTCAGCTACAGTAGGCTTACGCTAATCAACTTGAGCCTGGCTAATGACAAAAATGCTTATAAATCACAAAGGATTTCACATAAATCCTATTTTGAGCTCAGTGACAAAGCTAATCTAGAGTTCAGCACTGAGGAGCATTTAGTGGTTTGTAATGTCCTTAAAGATGGCGATCCTCAATCGATTGCCGGGGGTGCCTCCCAATACTCGAAAAATGCACCCTCCTTTCCTCCACTACCACCTTCTCTCCTCCTTGCCCCGGAAACGGATCTTTGTGTTTTCATCTAATGTTGCTGAGTACATCTTAATTACATATTAATGGTTACATATTAATGAATATTATCGACACAAACCGCAATGTCAGTGTGGCGAAGTGATCTATACCGCTCGTAAATAACCAGTCAGAGTCAGAGATTTCAGGGAACTGTGTGTTTTATTGCTTAAAACACACACACTCGCAATTCCTCGCTACTTCCTCTTCTGTCCCAGTGCCTTTTGAAGACCTCAGGCTCACTGTTGAACAATCAAGGTAATTGGTTAATTGACAACAACAATCCTATAATCAATCGTCACCAATTGCCCGATTGCCGACAGCTGTGCCGGCTCCCTAAACCACCCGCGTTCACTCTCTCTCTTGCTAGCTGCACCTAAAACCACGCCCCCCTACCACATACCCCCACCGCCCGACTTAGGCCGGGAAGCCATCCGGCCAATGCTCAACTCCCCCCCCCCCCTCCTCCTCTTCCACCGGACGGGAGAGAAAATCAGCCACCACCATCTGCGCTCCCGGCCTATGAATCACCTTGAAATTAAAAGGCTGTAAAGCCAGATACCACCAAGTGATTCGGGCGTTGGTATCCTTCATGCGGTGAAGCCATTGGAGGGGCGCATGGTCCGAGCAGAGGGTGAATGAGTGACCCAGCAGATAATAATGGAGGGACCCGACCGCCCATCTGATGGCCAGGCACTCCTTCTCGACCGTGCTGTACTTCGCTTCCCGTTGTGACAACTTTCGGCTAATGTACAGCACTGGTCGGTCGACCCCCTCCACCTGCTGAGTCAAAACAGCCCCCAGCCCTCTGTTCGATGCGTCAGTCTGCAAATTAAAGGGGAGAGAGAAATTAGGGGTGAACAAGAGCGGTTTCCCACACAAAGCTTCCTTTACCCTCTCAAACGCCTGCTGACACAGCTCCGTCCACTGAACCGGATCGGAGGCAGCTTTCCGAGTCAAGTCGGTCAGGAGACTGGTCAGGTCCGAGAAAGCCGGGATGAACCTTCTGTAGTACCCAGCCAGTCCCAAAAACCTCCTTACCTCTTTTTTAGTCTTAGGTCGTGGACAGGTCGCGATCGCCGCGGTTTTGTCCACCAGAGGTCGCACCTGTCCACTTCCCAAGTGGTACCCCAAATACCGTACCTCCGCTCTGCCAATCGCACACTTCTTTGGGTTAGCCGTGAGTCCCGCCTGTCTCAGGGACTCCAGCACCGCCCCCACATGCCGCACATGCTGAGCCCAGCTGTCACTGTGTATTATGATATCATCCAGATAGGCTGCAGCGAAAGCCGCATGCGGACGCAGTACCCTGTCCATGAGACGTTGAAAAGTGGCAGGGGCTCCGAATAACCCAAACGGAAGTGTCCGGAATTGGTACAACCCGTCCGGAGCGGAGAAAGACGTTTTTTCCTTGGACTCTGGCGACAAGGGAATCTGTCAGTAGCCCTTGGTCAAATCCAGTGTCGAAAAGAAACAAGCTGTGCCCAGCTGATCCAATAGGTTATCGACTCGAGGCATGGGATAGGCATCGAATCGTGACACTTCGTTTACTTTGCGATAGTCTACACAGAAGCGAACGGATCCATCAGGCTTACTCACTAGCACGATGGGGCTATTCCACGCACTGTTAGACTCTTCTATTACGCCCAATTCCAACATTGTCTTTATTTCTGCCTGAACCACTTTCTTTTTATGTCCAGGCAATCGGTAGGGGCGCGAACACACCATCACCCCCGGGGTTGTCTCAATATGGTGATTTATCAGATTGGTGTGGCCTGGTAGAGGGGAAAACACATCAGCGAACTGCTTTTGCAACCTGGCAAGATCCGTTCTCTGATTCGGTAAGAGATAGCTATCAAAAAGGGGGGAGGTTTGATCGTTCGAATTTGGCACCTCCGGTCCCAGCTCATCTCTCTCCTGATCTACCGATACCAAGGAGACCGGTATCACCTCTTTCCACGCTTTTAATAGATTGAGGTGATAAATCTGTTTCGCCCCCTCTCTATCAGACCGCTCCACCTCATAATCGACTTCCCCCACTCGTCGTGTGACCACGAAGGGTCCTTGCCACTTGGCGAGTCATTTTGTGCTGGAAGTCGGTAGTAATACTAAGACTTTCTCTCCAGGTGAAAATTGCCGTAGTTTCGTTCCTCTATTGTAGTGTTTTTGCTGACGTTCCTGAGCCTCGAGCAAATTCTCTCGTGATAATCTCCCCAGTGTATGGAGTTTTGCTCGCAGGTCCATAACGTATTGAATTTCGTTTTTACTGAAAATCCTTTTCCGCTATTTGTTTAAACCCTGCCCAATCTGTACCCAAAATCAGAGGGTGCGAGAGGCGGGAGCTAACCGCAGCCTCTAAGATATGCTTTTTTCCTTTTATCCAAATTTCCACTGGTACTATTGGGTATTTGTGTCGATCCCCATGCACGCACCTAATTACCACCCAACGTGCCGATCTCAAAGCCTCGGTTCGAACCAGGCTCTGGTGAATCATGGTCTGCATAGCCCCTGAATCCAACAGCGCCCGGTGTTCACTCCAATGCACCCTTACCGGAATGCAGTACGCCCCGTCTGAATCGGAAGCGGAGGTGGGCGGTCCGACCACCCGGACCACCTGCCCCACCTCCATGAGCGGACAATTGCGGCGCAGGTGGCCCAGCGTCCACACCGCCAACACTCCGGTCCAGGCGTTTGAGGCACTCCCTGTGGGCCGGACTGCACCGCCACTGAGCCTGAGGGGGGGAAAGAGGGCAGAGCGTTATGGGGGCTGACAGCAGGGAAGGAGGGGTTCTGGGGACGGTAAACAGAAAGGGGGGCGGAACGAGGGGCGAATTTCTTCCTGGGCGCCGGCTCCGGCTTCTGCTGCTGGGTGAAGGGGTGTTGCGCCAGGTGGTCCTCCGCCAGGGTGACGGCGGCATCCAGGTTGGTGGGTCTGTGGCAGTGGACCCAGCTGGCGGTCTCCGCCGGCAACCCCATGACGAACCTCTCCAGGACCACCTGCTCCACGAATCCAGCAGCGGATCTTATTTCTGGCCGGAGCCAGCGCCTCGCCGTGTCCGCCAGCCGCTAGGCGTAGGCGAACGGTGAATCCTCTCCCGTCAGGTCCCACTCCCGGAATTGCTGTCGGTGCTCCTCCGGGGTACGACCCGTCCGGTCGAGGATCGCCTTCTTCAGGTTTCTAAACTCCGCCCTCACGGCTGTCGGCAGGCTATGCGCCGCTCATTGCGCCTCTCCTGACAGGAGGGGTAGGATCCACACGGCCCACTCCTCCATCGGCCACCGGGAGGTTTCCGCCGCCAGCTCAAATGCCTCAAGGAAGGCCTAAGCGTCATCCTCCGCCGTCATCTTCGGGATGCTGAACTTCGGGGAGGAGACGCTCTGCCTTCCCGTGGCATCCCCGCCGGCTGTCAGCTGTAGCAGTGCCTGTGTTTGGAGGCTAGACTGCTCATGCAGGGCTTGCATCTGCTCCCTATGCGCAGCTGCCTGTCGCTCCTGCATGGCAGCTAGCCCCTCCAGCACTCTGCCCAATGTTGTCATGGACATCGCCTGCTCCGTCGTATCCATCTCCATTCTCCGGTTATTTTATTTGTCTTCGCCTTTTGTTCGTACTCCCCCAGTACGGGCCACCACTGTGGCGAAGTGAGCTATACTGCTCGTAAATAACCAGTCAGAGTCAGAGATTTCAGGGAACTGTGTGTTTTATTGCTTAAAACACACACACTCGCAATTCCTCGCTACTTCCTCTTCTGTCCCAGCGCCTTTTGAAGACCTCAGGCTCACTGTTGAACAATCAAGGTAATTGGTTAATTGACAACAACAATCCTATAATCAATCGTCACCAATTGCCCGATTGCCGACAGCTGTGCCGGCTCCCTAAACCGCCCGCGTTCACGCTCTCTCTTGCTAGCTGCGCCTAAAACCACGCCCCCCTACCACAGTCAGGTACATTGTATATCTGTACATGCAAATACGTTTGCATACTTCCTGGTAGGAGAGGAGTGGGAGTGGTGGAGTAGAGGAAAGTGGGTGGCAAGTCTAGCAACTGCCATTCAATAAAATAAACAAGAACAAGAAGAACAAGAACATTTTCAATTAGCGAGCCAAGACTACTTCATTGTACGTTCTCTACCTTCTTGTGACTACCGCTCCAAAGTTGATCTTCTAGATCCAGAGAAGCAAACAACTAAAGAAAAATACGGTAAGAGCACGCCATGGTGTTTACTGTACCGTGTGTTTCATGTACTAGCCTTAGTTCTGCTGCCAATTTTAACAGTAATGACATGTTTGCAAAGTAATTTAGAATTGGTACAGAAAATAGCTGAGCTAGAGGCCCGTATCTGGACATTGTGAGAGACAGCTGGACTACATGTCACCATTACAGCGCCACATGACGTAGATTATGCAGTTATAGATTACTCCTAGTGCGGGCACTTGTTGTGGAAATTCTTCTGCTTAATAAATAAATCCACCAGGATTAATAAAGTATTCCACCAGGCAGCGATATGTTTTATTCAGCTGAAGAGAGCACCCAGAATACACAGCATAGTGTCTCCTTAGGATAACTCTACCCCATGAGCAAAAATCCCAGTTGGCATGATCAATTCCCCAGGGGCCTGCTGGTTGCTGGGTCAGTGGTCTCCACCTGGCTGGCAGGATCATTGTAGTTGATTCGTCTGCAGTGTGACACATGAATCCACGTCTCTCTCTCTGCAATCTTCACTGCCGTGGGCATAAGTCAGCAACACCTGGTGGGCTCCTCGCCACCTGGGCTGGTGCCAATGTTTCCTGGGCTGATCTTTCACTACAATCCAGTCAACTGGCGCCAAGTCGTGGGTGGGTCCCCTCCCTTTGGTCTGGCAAGGCCGCCTTCACCTTGGAAAATATGTCTTTCAAAATTTTATTAAATGCAAACTGTCGAAACTGAGTCAACCTGTTTTTGATAAAAGGAATACCAACCATTCTCATCAGTCTCCCAGCACCTCATAGGGAGAAAGACCAGTTAGTCTGTGTGTTCTGCCTCTTATATACAGTCAAGCTAGAAAGTCTGCACACCCCTTTCACCTTCTCCACGTTTTATTATGTTACAGACATATTCTACAATAGATTGAGTTCATTTTTTGTCTCAAAACATTTGTGCTAATTTATAAAAAATATAAATGTAAAATATATGTACACAAGTTGTCAGGGAATTTCCCTTCTATCTTGTGGGTTTATGAACTTCTTGCAAAGTATCCTGGTTCTAGTTTTGTACAAAGTACAAAGTACAAACTGAGAGTCTTTCAAACAGCAAGGAAGTTTTCTTTTTACGAGCTTTATTACTGCAGCAACAAACAAGGAGAGATGTATCACCTACAGCTGCGTAGCATACACTCTAACAAATGAATACAGCCCTCCTGTAGTTATATTCTTCTTAATGCAGCAAAAACCATCCAATCATAAGCGAGTAATGTCTCAATACTTCTCCATTCCTTTATCTGCAGAATATGCTTTTTGCAACATTCTGTCTACTGCACAGGCATCGTGACTCACTTCCCGTTCTGCAGACTTGGGTGGATTTTGATACTGGGTGCCTAACAAGTTTTGTCTGGTTGTGTCAAAACCTTCCAGCAAACATGGGATCATACATTTTGGATCATAAACACCTCTATTTAATAGCTTTAATCATTGAGTAATGCATAGATTTATTTTTCCCTCACAAAGTGTGCACACCCTTTGATATGACACCCAAAAGTGAGCTGAGGTGCATTTTGTTTCCACTGATACTGCTTGAGATGTTTCTACAACTTAATTGGAGTCCACCTGTGATAAATTAAATTGATTGGACATGATTGGGGATTGTCAACACCTGCCTATATAAGGTCCCACAGTTGACAGTGCATGTCAGAAGAGGTGGGTAACGGTACGCCGCAGGGGAGTGTCATTAGCCCGCTGTTGTTCTCCATCATGATTGATGATGTGTATGATGACGTTGAGCCTAGTGTGGGGAGGTCATTGTTCGCGGATGACGGGGCGCTGTGGAAAAGGGGGAGGAATGTGGGCCATGTGGTAAAGAAGGTGCAGGATACGATACAGCGAGTGGAGCAGTGGGCTTTGCGGTGGGGTTTCAAATTCTCGGTGGGCAAAACAAAGGCGCTTTTCTTTGGGCGGAAGAAAATTGGGGCAGGGGTGAAGCTGGTTTTGTATGGCCAGGAGCTTGAAAGGGTGGAGACATATAAATTTCTGGGGGTGTGGTTTGATACCAGGCTCACGTGGAAGGTGCATATAGAGACACTGGTTAATAAGTGCAATGGGGTGTTGAATGTGATGAGGTGTTTGGTGGGTATGGAGTGGGGGGCCGACAGGGCTGCGATGCACACTATTTATGTGAGCCTGATCAGGTCTGCTCTGGATTATGGGAGTGTAGCGTATGGGTCGGCGTCTAAAACCTTGTTGGGGAAGTTGGATGTGCTCCAAGCTCGAGCACTCCGGTTGTGCAGTGGGGCATTTAAGACGACGTCGGTGCCAGCGTTGCAGGTAGAGATGGGGGAAATGCCTCTGGGGCTGCGGAGACTTCAGCTTCTGGTGACGTATTGGGTGGCTGTTCAGGGTCATGAGGGGAGGCATCCAGTGCGGAGAATTCTTGAGCCCTGCTGGGAACATCAGAAGCAGCGGATAAACAGTTTTGGATGGGTGGCGGAGCAGAAGGCGGGTGAGCTGGGGTTGGTGGATAGGGGGTTTGCTCCAGCTGTGGCATGGCCAGCAGTGCCACCATGGTTTTTGCCTGAGCCGGTGATAGATTTTGGACTGCTGGGATGGGACCGGGATGGCAGTGGGGTCGGTCCTCAGGGTCTGGGGTCATATGTGGGGCGGGAATTCTACAGCTACCTGCAGATATATACGGATGGATCGAAAGATCCTGAGACTGGTAGGACGGCAGCGGCGATGGTGATCCCAGAGTTTGACATCGAGGAGGGGAGGAGGCTCACGGATGACATATCAGTGTTTGCCTGTGAAATGGTGGCCGTGGTGATGGCTTTACAGTGGGTGGAGGAGGTGCGGCCTGAGCGGGTGGTGATTGCGTCGGACTCCTGTGCAGCGCTGGATAGCTTGAAGTCGGGGAAATCTGAGAGCAGAGAGGATTTACTGTACGAGATCCTCCAGTCAATATACAGGATACAGCAGATGAGGTTGGTGGTGCAGTTTGTGTGGGTCCCTGCACATGTGGGGTTGGAGGGGAATGAGAGGGCTGACAGGGCGGCGAAAAGGGCACTGAGGAGCAGTAGCAGGGTGGAGGTCAAACTGGGGAAAAAGGAAGCAAAGGCCATTATAAAGCAGCAGGTGAAGAGGAGGTGGCAAGCAGCATGGAATGCAGAACGGAGGGGCCGGGGTCTGTACAAATACACACCAGTGGTTGGGACAGTAGTGTATGGGGGTCGGAGTAGGACACAGGAGAGGGTCATCACGAGGCTGAGGTGTGGGCACGCGGGGTTAAATCATTCACTTTTTCTGGTGGGGAAACATGCAACTGGGCGGTGTGATTACTGTGGAGAGGAGGAAATGGTGGAGCATGTGTTATTGTTGTGCAGGAAGTATGTTGGGGAGAGAGAGGTACTGCAGAGGGCTTTAGGTGGGGTTGGAGTGGGTAGTATTGGTGGGGTGTTGGCTAAACGCTCAGGGGATCACAGCTGGGATATATTGCTGGAATTCATGATGGTGACAAAATTGCTCCATAGGATCTGAGGAGTGGAATGTGAGGGGTTAGGGGGTGGGGATCTCGTCCACACTCCAGACCAGTGGGTGGCGGTAATGCACCTTTCAGTTGTTTGCCAACCGCCATAAAACCAAAAGAAGAAGAAGAAGAAGAAGAAGTGCATGTCAGAGCAAACTCCAAGCCATGGGGTCAAAGGAATTATCTGCAGACCTCAGAAACAGGATTGTGTCAAGGCATAGATCTGGAGCAGGGTACGGAAAAATCTCTGCAGCTTTACAGGTCCCAAAGAGCACAGTGGCCACCATCATTCGTAAATGGAAGAAGTTTGGATCAATCAAGAATCTTCCTAGACCTGGCCGCCCGGCCAAACTGAGCAATCGGGGAAGACAGGCCTTAGCCAGGGAGGTGAGCAGGAACCCGAGGGTCACTCTGACAGAGCTCCAGCGTATCCTTTTGGAGATGGGAAAACCTTTCAGAAGATCAACCATCCAGGCAACTCTCTACCAATCAGGCCTTTATGGTAGAGTGGCCAGACGGAAGCCCCTCCTTAGTAAAAGGCACATCACAGCCCGCTTGGAGTTTTCCAAAAGGCATCTAGAGGACTCAAACCATGAGAATCAAGATTTTCTGGTCTGATGAAACCAAAATGTAACTTTTTGGCCTAAATACCAAGCGTCACGTCTGGAGGAAACCAGGCACCGCTCATCACCTGGCTAATACCATCCCTACAGTAAGCATGGTGGTGGCAGCATCATGATGTGGGGATGTTTTTCAGCAGTGGGAACGGGGCGACTAGTCCTGATAGTCCAGAAACAAGTGTGCCAAGCTCGTAGCTTTTTTCCCAAGACGCCTTGAAGCTGTAATCGCTGCCAAAGGTGCAGCAACTAAGTATTAGGCTAAGGGTGTATACAGATATGTAACCCCTAAATAACCTATTTTTGTCAGTAAAATGTAATTGAATATTTTCTAAAAACCTGTTTTCACTTCATCATTATTGACTATTGTGTGTAGATGTTTGAGGCAAAAAATTAACTCAATCTATTGTAGTATAAGACTGTAACATAATAAAACGTGGAGAAGGTGAAAGGGGTGTGAAGACTTTCCGGCTTGACTGTACATAAGGGCCAGGGGCAGCACCTGGACCCAAGACAACTGAGTTTCTGCCATTTTGTCATCTTTATTTGTAATGTTTGATTCGCTCGCTCCACTGCACCCCCACTCGCTGGGTGGTAGGCACAGTGTGTTTTCAAATTGATGTGCAAGCTCGTTGTCAAACTTTCTAATACCCGATTTACAAAATGTGGACTATTGTCATTCGTGATTTTAGATGGCAAGCCTCATCTGGGTATTATTTAGCGCATTAAAGCTTTATTAAAAACAACACTCGCTGCATCCGCTTTTCTGCATGGAAAACATTCTACCCATTTGGAAAACATGTCTATTACCACCAGACAATAGTTGTAACCCTGACAAGGGGTTAGCTGTATGAAATCCATCATCAGGTGTTCAAAAGGGCCTGTTGGCTTCGAATGCGCTGAAGCTGGTATCTGCAACCCTCAGCCTACATTGTTAGTTACACATATAACACATTTCTTACAGTATTCCTGTGCGAAAACAGAAAATCCTGGACAAAAAAACAATCTATTCACAAGATCCACCATCCCTCCTTTTGACACATGTGAATTTTGTCTGACATTGTCTGAGTAGCAGCGCTTCTAGCAGGTTTTTTACGAACATGTGCTGTATAATAGGCATCACATGCTCGTAAAAATGCCTGAGGAATGCCACGGTTACACCACAGAGAGACACACTCCATACGCATACCGAGAATCAGTATAAATTGTGACAGACTTCCCTTCTACCAGAATACAAGCTCTTGTGAGAGCAAACAGTTCTGTAACCTGGGCAGACAAATGAGCAGGCAAGCGAGCGCTCTCACAAACAGAGTTGGGAGTACAGACAGCATGTGCCACTAAGGGTTAGCCGTATGTGAGGGATCTCTGTGCGGAACTATCTACAAAAAAGATAAGGTCACAGTTAGGAATCTCTTCATCCAACAGATCGGGTCGTGGTTTGCAGAGCAAATCCACAACCTGTGTGCAGACATGTGGTTCGCCATCATCTTCTGTAGGGAGCAGAGTTGAACAGCACAACGCTTTAACGTAACATGCGACAGGAGGTGTAGGAGGCATGCTGGTGTGAGATGTGCAGTTCGTGCCTGCGTGATGAGAGAGTGCACTGCATGAGGAACATGAACGGCGAGAGGGCACATTTCCACAATATCAGCGCAGGCCAGCACAGCCTCTGTGGCAGACAGGGAAGTAGTCTCCGTGCCTCAGCATCTAAGCGCTTTGAGTAGTATCCCACTGGGCGTTGCTTGTAAGCGTGAGCCTGTGTCAATACAGCTGACATGAGACCATTTTTCTCTGCTACAAAAAGGTTAAAAGGTTTATTGTGGTCAGGCAGCCCAATACAAGGAGAAATAGAGAGAGCATGTTTCAGGTCAATTAGAGCAGCTTGACCTTTAGGGCTCCACACAATCTCATCCCTCATAGACATATGGTGGCCATGTATGAGGTCAGATAAAGGTTGTGTGATAGTGGCGTAATCTATTAGCCACAGGCGGCAGTAGCCAGCTATTCCTAGCAAAGACATCATTTGCTGTTTAGTCACTGGTTGAAGTAATTTAAGTATAGAATCAACACGTTCAGTGCTCAAACTATGGCCATCAGGCGGGATTACATGCCCTAAATACGTAACTGTTTGAGAACATAGTTGCAACTTTTGTTTAGATACTTTGTGGCCATTCTCAGATAAGAAAAGAAGGAGTGCCTTCAAATCTATCTCACATGCATGTTGAGACGGAGCACACAGCAATACATCATCCACATACTGGATAAGAGTGCTTCCCTCGGGTGGTATGAAACTTGTAAAAAGGTTTGTACTCAGTTCTGCAGAAAACACAGCTGGTGATTCAACAAAGCCCTGTGGCATTACGGCCCAACATCATCCCTTTAAACGTAAACGCAAACCATTCCTGCGAATCAGCTGCACTGGTATACTGAAAAAAGCATTTGCTAAAATCAACCACAGTTAACCACATGCTACTGTTCGGCACATCCGACAAAATTGCAATCGGGTTCGGTACAACTGGGGCTCGAGCATGCACAGCACTGTTCACTATCCTCAGATCTTGCACAAACCGCCAGGCTCCCAAAGCTTTTCTAACCGGCAAAATTGGAGTATTACAGGGTGATGTTGGGCATGGTACTATTGCTCCCTTTTTCACAAGCTCTCTGTGTGCTGTTGCAATACCTAATTCTGCCTCTTTGCTAAGCGGGTACTGGGCTTTATATGGACGATATGTACTTTTTGGGGTAACTATCAGTGGCTTAGTGCCTTTTGCGCAGCCAATATCATATCTGCCTGTTGCCCCCAATGTTTCAGGTACACTTTGTAACCAAATAGGCTCCTCCCGTGATACTGGTAACTGCTTCCCAGATAGCAAGGAAGTATTGAATCAACATTGATATTGTGTTATAAGCATCAGTATCGGTCATCAACCAATTTTCAATGATGGAATCAACATTCACTTTCTGATGGTAATGGTCAAAAAATTAGAATATTGTGAAAAAGTTCAATATTATTTGTCACTCATTTCAGAAAGTGAAACTCATATATTATATAGATTCATTACACATAGAGTGAAATATTTCAAGCCTTTATTTCTTGTAATTTTGATGATTATGGCTTACAGCTAATGAAACCCAAAATTCAGTGTCTCAGAAAATTAGAATATTTGGCTTTAACATATTTTTAAAGTATCATATTTAATATTTGGTCGCATATCCTTTGCATGCTGTTACTTCCTGAAGTCTGTGACCAATCAACATCAAAAGACTCTCGATATCTTATTTTCAGGTACTGTTACAAGCGATACTATAACCTATCTGCATTTGAACTGATCTCTATGGGAATTAGGGGGTGAGACTAGATTCAGCTGTAAATTACACTGGTACAGTATGGAACACATGGCTGGCTAAATGGCTGTAAGTCATCAAGGGTCTGAGCTATCGAACGAGCCCCAAACCATCACTCTGTTGCCAGATATGGAGTAGATGTGGATGGATCACTGCAAGAGTTATTTCTCCTGACTCATTTTCCTATAGAACTCTATGGGGAAAAAAGTCAGGAGAAACAACCCTTAAAGGGATCCATCCACATCTACTCCATATCTGGCCGCAGAGTGATGGTTTGGGGCTCGTTTGATACCGTAGACCCTTGATGACGTACAGCCATTTCGCCAGTCATGTGTTCCATACTGTACCAGCGTAATTTACAGCTGAATCTAGTCTTACCCCCCAATTCTCATAGAGATCAGTTCAAATGCAGAGAGGTTATAGTATCGCTTGTAACAGTACCTGAAAATAAGATATTGAGAGTCTTTTGATGTTGATTGGTCACAGACTTCAGGAAGTAACAGCATGCAAAGGATATGCGACCAAATATTAAATATGATGCTTTAAAAATATGTTAAAGCACAATATTCTAATTTTCTGAGACACTGAATTTTGGGTTTCATTAGCTGTAAGCCATAATCATCAAAATTACAAGAAATAAAGGCTTGAAATATTTCACTCTATGTGTAATGAATCTATATAATATATGAGTTTCACTTTCTGAAATGAGTGACAAAAAATATTGAACTTGTTCACGATATTCTAATTTTTTGAGCTGCACCTGTAGATGCAACGAAATCAATTAAAAATGGAATTGACTCACCCATGACCCTGAGGTGTGTTGTGGTGGATTCTTCTTGGCTCTGCGATGCCTTAATAAACCGTTCCTTGCTGCTAACTTCCTCTGTCTCCACCTCATCCTATTCCTGACGTGGGAAACCCACACTCATGTTTGGCTGCGGTGGGTGAGGACAGTCTTGTTGCCCTGGCAGGCATAACACGTTGTGTTCGGAGAGGTTTGACATCTGGCGTTGTTCTGTTGTCCCCTGTTCCGCTGTCCACCTTGTCCACGGCCTCCTTGCCCATGTCCACGGCCTCTTCCCTTCTGTTTTCCCCCTCACCCTCCTTGGTAGTACAGCAGCTGGGCCTTCTGCAGTTGTATATCCGTCTTTAGTTGTTTACCTTGAGTCTCTCTCTCTGCAATCTTCACTGCCATGGGCATAAGTCAGCAACACCTAGTCGGCTCCTCGCCACCTGGGCTGGTGCCAATGTTTCCTGTGCTGATCTTTCACTACAATCCAGTCACCTGTCTCTCTGCATGTTTTACATGCGACTATACAAATTCCAGACCCTGACTCAACTCAACTCAACTCAACTTTATTTATATAGCACATTTACAACAGTTGTGACTGTACCAAAGTGCTTCACAGATAAAAGCATAGAGCAAAAAAAAAAAAAAAAATAAATAAATACATATACAGTACATATACTAAATATAATAGTGCAAAAAGTGCAAATACAAATAAGTGTGACGACCCTGGTTTTCCCAACCAATACATGTTGTTGTAGTAGTCTTTTTTAAATCCGGCAGCAGGACGCCCACAAGGGAAGTTTTCAAAAGATTATTGTATGATTCCTCAGCAGCCTCTTTGTCAAGACCGGAATGCTTTTCAAAAACTTCTTCCATCCGTGCGCGGTAGTCGTCGCACGTTTCACCACCGTTCTGTCTTGTCCCTTGTATTCGCCCCCAGTCTGTTCGGTTTGGATACAGTCTTTTCACCGCCTCACATAGTTCATCCAGTTGGTCTTTAAACTCTCCTTTCATTCTATTTACGTCCGTCTTGAACGCTCCCCTTACAGCACTCCATTTAAGTTTAAAAAAACCTTCGAAACGCCATTTCCAGTTCTTGCGCGGATGGTTGATAAAGCTGATCCAGTTCTCGCATGGCTGTACACCATTTCTCAGCATTGTCTCTGGGGTCAGGTAATTTCCTGACAATGTCCATGATCTCTTCTATAGTCCAGTTGCGTTGTACTAAAAGATCCGGCCTCCTTTCTCCGTGCCTCCCTGGTCCGCGAGGATCAGGAAATGCCACAGGGGGAAACAGGGACTGTCCGTCTTGTCCATACAGCTGGGGGTATAGGGAAGTTGCAACTGAGACCACAGCAGCTGCTGTTCTTGCTTGGCCCTGGGGTGCCGTCCGGGGTGGATACGGAGAGGGTGGATACGGAGAGGGTGGCGACTTTCCTTCGTTTTCTTTCTTCTCCTTCATCATAAGGCCCGCCGCCGCCCGTTTCCCTGTTGTCTCTGCCTCTCTTTCCCATTTATGAAACAAATCCCAATCTATCCTCTCTTTTCTCTTGCCTTCCTCACTCTTCTCTAACAAAGCCCTGCAGACCACCAGCAATGTAAAACTAAGTGTGCCTTCTGTGGGGAATTTATCATCTGTTAGTTTTCTCCATAATTATATCTGAGTCAAGACACTATGTCCCCATTTGTTACACATATGTTTTGCCGGTCCGGTTAGTATCGGGACCCTTTGGCTCACCTCCTTACTATTCTGACCTCCCATTTTCCTACGACTCAAACACACAGACACAAAAGACAAAAATACTTTGGTTAATAAGACTTAAACATACAACACAAATAACCATCAAAAGGACAAGAAGCAACAATTTTGTTTAAAATTTCTTTCTAAATACTTTGTCCTAATTATTTTGCATGCTTTCTCTCAGAACCTCTCAAGTCACTCTAAGAATTCTTATCGAACCTCACAATTCCGGTTCTCTGAACCTCTGAAATCCAGTCCAGTATGTTTTCATAAAGAAAACTAGTTTTCATACAGAAAACTTCGCAAGCCTGCTTTACTCATCTCAAGTCCGAGAAACCAATCGCTACCTGAGTTTTGTTTGTGGATGGTGTATCCGTCGCCTGTCTCCCACACGTGTTCTCGGGCCGGGGCTCCGTTCCTTAGTTTGATAATTTCCCATAGGCTTTCTAAGAACCCCCGTCGACGGATTAACCTTCGGATCACTGCAGACGGCCGGCAGCGGAGTTAACCATCCTGTTCGTGACGCCAAATAATGTTGTGGAAATTCTTCTGCTTCATAAAAAAATCAAACTATTCCACCAGGCAGCAATAAGTTTGTCAGAGTTTTATTCAGCTGAAGAGAGCACCCAGAATGCACAGCATAGTGTCTCCTTAAGATAACTCTACCCCATGAACAAACATACACAGTTTATATACATTTCACTCTACTGCCCTATACATCATTGTCAACATGCTGAAACAAGAGTGGGCTGTCTACCTTATCTAAAGGCCTAATTTAGTATCTAGGTATACAAAAGGTTAAATCTTCCAACGTATAGTGATGCATAAAATATGTAGGCTATTAAAACCCAAATTGGTCCTTTCTCCCACACACAGCGTATTCTGACAATTAGTTGTGAAATGCGCTATATAAATACATATTGATTTGATTTACACTAGTAGTGATAACATTAGTAATACTATGCATATTGCCTCTCCCTCACCCTCTCCTGTAGCACTGCATGTTCTCACTACATTTTTATTCTTTTTTTTTCTTCTTTTTTTTAAACCAAAGCTCACCACACACTTTCTAGGGGACTATTTCTCTCCAATCCACTTCCCAACCAGTGATGAGGGACTATGATGACATCACCTCATTCCTGGGGGAGTGGGGGCCTTTCCAATGTACCATATTCACCCTTCTCAGTCTCAGCACCATTCCCAATGGCTATGTTTCCATATCCATGGTGTTCCTGTCGGACACGCCACACCACCATTGCAGTTTGCCCTACCTGAACAGCACCGGCTCTAATCTGAGTCAGGCTCTGCCCCTGGAGGAGGTAAATGGGCAGTTGGACTACAGTCGGTGCACTCGTTATAAGAGGCTAAACAGCACAGAGACACAGTTCAGCAATGAAACTGAAAGATGCCTGGATGGTTGGGATTACAGCACAGAGCAGTACATTTCCACAATAACAACAGAGGTAAGAGCTTTAATTCATAAGTGCACCCTTCGTCTCAGCCTGTCTCTGCCTACTACACAATTTTGAAAAATACTTGAGCTCGAAGGAGAGAGGGGTAGGGGCGGTGGAGCTGTGTCCAATCGTCCTTTGCATAAATGAACGTACAATGTACAAATTATTTTGTATATCTCGGATCAAACCGTTAAACTAGACATTACAGATCAAATATGAATCAAGATTCAGCAACTGCATGGCCTATTTCTCACCTCAAATATTTTCAGAAACATATTTCAGTGGACTATTTAGGTGGAATAAAAGTTTATGAACAAGACACCACGATGTTCCAGTTTTAAAATGTGGAGCCAAAATGAAAGGAACGTAGTGGGTCTAGTCAATCATGTGCCAGCTGTTTCCGTTTCCGGGCGACAACAATTATCCATATCATGTAGAGGTACCTCCAAAGAGGTACTCTGACATCACGATTGGGGTGGGGGCAATGTGGGGAGCAGAAAGGGAATTTCAACCGTTAGGGGGCAGCACAAAGACGCTTTTCTACCAGTTTCTTATGATGTAGAATATTATTTCAGAATAACAGAATGGATGAATAACTTTCATTATAATGTAGGCATACTGAAAAAAAAGTGATCTAGGGTGTATTTACCCTTTAACAGACCTGGTTTTCAAATATCTAGCAGGGGAGCACAACTCCAGTCCTGGAGGGCCGGTCTGTGTGCTGGATTCTGTTCCAACCAATTAATTTAAAACATTTCTGACAGCTCTATAAACTACGGGACTCACTCCTGTACCTCTGGTTGCTACCCTGTGTCCAATCTGTCTGTGTGCTTCCTTCACAGTGGAACCTAGTCTGTGATGATGCATGGAAGGTGCCATTCAGCCTGTCTGTATTTTTCATGGGTGTGCTGACTGGATCATTCATAGTTGGTCATCTTTCTGACAGGTATTTAAAATGGGGGCAGTTGGGTTCAAAGGTTTTATTTTATTTTATTATTTTTTTTTTTTACAGTAGTCAGAGGTGTGGTTGTTTTTTTACAGTAGGCATGCAGGTGTTCATTCAGATAGCTCAATAAAATGTAATGATGCTAGAAAATATGAAATACAATGTCATAAATTGTTTCAATGGATTATGTTAAACATTTGCATGATTTTTTCAATCTTGAAGAGTTTCCAAACAGACTTAACCCATTCTCGCAGATGGCAAATTTGGTCAATTTGCAAATACAATTTTCACATATTTTGGGGGTGTTCTATTTTAGGCTTTATAACTCCGGTGTGAGCATCACAGAAACTTGGACAGAATCATAAATAAAGCAAGACAGTTATAGTAGACAGTTATAGTACAGTTATAGTAGACATTTACTATAATAAGGTGTATTATAAACTAACTTAGATTTGTTTATTTTCATAATTTAGGTCAAGATTAAGTGCCACAAATGCAAAGAAATATTGGCAAAAATGCACAACAAAGTTGTTTTTCTTTAGTTCTAGTAAAACAATACATTTGCTGGATCATAAACACCTAAATCATAAAAGTGTGGTGATATGCAGAACTACCAAAAATATATGATGCAAAAATGTAAGCAGTGTACCTTGTTGTTGTAGAACTCGCACAGCTAGACCAATGAGGGAATCGCTTGGAGCGAAGGTTTAAGCGTGATGTATTCCGCTATTGCTGTGGGAAAAGGTCAAAGTTATTGTGTGAAATATCACTAATTAATTTACTCATTTATCTGACTCCATTTAAAAGAATTTAGAATTTGGTTTTAATCATGCGTGGAGCTCGGAGTGGTTACACTCGACTCGTCCTTAGGTCCTTACATAGATAGTTGCAAGCCCAGGTCAGAGTGCATTCAGAGGGCTCCTTAAGGTGAATTTGACAAGAACCGACGTAGAACGTCCAAGGGTTCTCTTCACATCAACATTTCCCAACTTGAGGACGCCACTAAAGACTTGCTGTATCAGGCCACTGATCAGTTGGTCCTTGGTCAGAATTGTACCCCTGAGTATTCAGTCGTAATTTAGGCTGAAAAGGGTATAAAATGGATTCGAGTCATGGAGACCACGCAAGTTAAAAATAAAAATAATTAAATAACAGGCAGGGAGGTCATTAGCTTAGAATTAGCAGACAACTACAGAATATAAAGGTTGAAGAAAGGAAATAGAGAGTAAATATTTTATCTAGCCTGTTCAGCTACACACAGAACCAGAATATGCATGGTGTGGGAAGTCAGTTATAATCTTACCCATACTTGAATGACTATGGTACCACTACAGCACCAGGAGACTTGAAATGCAGATTCTCTCATACTGGGAACTTGCACTCAGCCCTGAGCGAGACGCAGGGGTTCTGACTCTGAAACTCAAGCATACATACCACAGTGCTCGGAACACTGCAGCTCAGATCATATAAGCAGTTGAAGCTGGAAAAAGGGTTGAAAAGAAAAATGCAGATGATGTGAAACATGGTAATTTATTAATGACAATAATCACTGGTTAATACTGTGAGAGCAAATACGAACACATTCAATACCAATAGCTAAACACAGGATAACATGCTGCTAAGACAAATAAACATGAACAAGTTCACCAACAAAGTATATAACCAAATGATTCTGTATGGTGTGACTATGGTACCAGGAGAACTGTTAAGCAGATTCTCCTTGAATATCCCTTTGGGCTTCCCTTAAATGCAGTCCTGAGCAGGCCTTCCACATTATACAATTCCCTTTCTTTGTCCAAATAAGGTCTGGCAGGAAGAGATGTCGCTCCTCACCACCCGGAGATCCCCCCTCCAGGAAGATAAACTGCATAGTCTACTCCCCCCAATCTAGTGATAGTAATAAGATTATTTTAACGACGGCGTGTGATCTTATGATCTTCCCTATTATTTATCTAGATATCAGGTGAGGTCCCGGTGATAGCCAATCTATGTTCCAGATACTTATATGTACAAGCGCATCCCTGATAACTTATACAATCCTCCTTTCTTTATTCCTCCTCCTCCTATACTTTCACATACCCCACACTTCAATTAGTATTAATCCTGGTTCACCACATTTATCATATTATCCACAATTAGTTACATGCACATACATATGATGCAAGATACATATACAGCTTTGTTTCAGTCCAAAGAGTCCAAGAGCCATTCAGTCCAAGAGCCTTGGGTGCTTGTTCACATGTTTCTTATGGCTTGTGAACAAACCTGAGTTCCTCATTAGGAGGCACAAACATTCTGCAGAATGCCTTCTAATGTCCAGTTGTAGGGTCAATTCCAGCTATAGTTTACGAGGCCATGAGAGGTCAGAGGAAAAAAGTTCTCAGGCCACCTGGTAAATTGTTTTATTGCACCCTCAAAGAAGTCGCCACCAGATCCAAGGGTTTATGACTGATAATCAATTTTTCAGTCTTACATTGTTTCTTAGTGTCTCCAAATCTATCCAAAATGGCTAAAGAGTGCCCTGCTGTGAATCATGAAATAAGCATATATTTAACTACAAATCAACAGTTTTCACTTATGAAACTCACTTTTGCATCAGTTTCAAGTGGTAATTAGTATATTTTCATCAGTATAGGGGGATAGATCTATGGGTCCAAAAACCTATCCAAAACCTGTCATAAAATGACACGACTACTGTTGCGTAGCTTGTTACATTTTATTACATTACATTACAGTTATTTGGCAGACGCTTTTATCCAAAGTCACGTACAATAAGTGCATATTGAAGGTCATTGACACAACTACAAAGCAAATCCGACAAAGCACAACTTTCTCACAATGTAGGAGCTATCCCTAGTAATGAACATAGAATACAGTCGGTTATACATTCTTAACTATTAAAATAGCAAAAACACAAATAGAAAATAAAAGATAAACAGGAAGTACATACGTACTTACCTTTCATGAGCAAACTACTTGAAAAAGTAGTTTTTAATCAACTAAACAACTTCTTACATGATAATGGTACTCTAGAGAAGTTCCAGTCTGGTTTTAGATCCAGTCACAGTACAGAGACTGCTCTAACCAAAATAGTTAATGACCTTAGACTTAATGCTGATGCAAACAAGGTCTCAGTTCTTATTCTTTTAGATTTAAGTGCCGCATTTGACACAATTGACCACAGCATTCTAATCAATCGTCTTGAAAACTGGGTTGGTCTCTCTGAATGTACTCTTAATTGGTTCAGAACATATATTACTGGAAGACAATTTTATGTTAGTCTCGGAGATTATATGTCACAGAAATATGACGTATCTTTTGGTATTGCACAAGGAAGCTGTCTTGGTCCCCTTCTTTTTTCATTGTACATGCTACCACTAGGTAATATCATCAGAGAACACAATGTTAATTTTCATAGCTATGCTGACGATACGCAATTATATATTTCTGTTGAGCCAAATGACATAGATGCCTTATGCTCCCTGACTACCTGTCTGTCTGCAGTAGAACAATGGATGAGTAATAATTTTTTTAAACTAAATGAGGATAAGACAGAAATACTCTTAGTTGGCCCCAAAGCTAAAAGGGATGCACTTTTGAATATGTTAGGAAATTTGGCTCATCAGAATAGATCTATCCAAAATGGCTAAAGAGTGCCCTGCTGTGAATCATGAAATAAGCATATATTTAACTACAAATCAACAGTTTTCACTTATGAAACTCACTTTTGCATCAGTTTCAAGTGGTAATTAGTATCTTTTCATCAGTATAGGGGGATAGATCTATGGGTCCAAAAACCTATCCAAAACCTGTCATAAAATGACACGACTACTGTTGCGTAGCTTGTTACATTTTATTACATTACATTACAGTTATTTGGCAGACTCTTTTATCCAAAGTCACGTACAATAAGTGCATATTGAAGGTCATTGACACAACTACAAAGCAAATCCGACAAAGCACAACTTTCTCACAATGTAGGAGCTATCCCTAGTAATGAACATAGAATACAGTCGGTTATACATTCTTAACTATTAAAATAGCAAAAACACAAATAGAAAATAAAAGATAAACAGGAAGTACATACGTACTTACCTTTCATGAGCAAACTACTTGAAAAAGTAGTTTTTAATCAACTAAACAACTTCTTACATGATAATGGTACTCTAGAGAAGTTCCAGTCTGGTTTTAGATCCAGTCACAGTACAGAGACTGCTCTAACCAAAATAGTTAATGACCTTAGACTTAATGCTGATGCAAACAAGGTCTCAGTTCTTATTCTTTTAGATTTAAGTGCCGCATTTGACACAATTGACCACAGCATTCTAATCAATCGTCTTGAAAACTGGGTTGGTCTCTCTGAATGTACTCTTAATTGGTTCAGAACATATATTACTGGAAGACAATTTTATGTTAGTCTCGGAGATTATATGTCACAGAAATATGACGTATCTTTTGGTATTGCACAAGGAAGCTGTCTTGGTCCCCTTCTTTTTTCATTGTACATGCTACCACTAGGTAATATCATCAGAGAACACAATGTTAATTTTCATAGCTATGCTGACGATACGCAATTATATATTTCTGTTGAGCCAAATGACATAGATGCCTTATGCTCCCTGACTACCTGTCTGTCTGCAGTAGAACAATGGATGAGTAATAATTTTTTTAAACTAAATGAGGATAAGACAGAAATACTCTTAGTTGGCCCCAAAGCTAAAAGGGATGCACTTTTGAATATGTTAGGAAATTTGGCTCATCAGAATAGATCGGAAGTAACAAGCTTAGGTGTAATATTAGACTCCGACTTAAGTTTTAAAACACACATAAATAAAGTGACCAAGACAGCATTCTTCCATTTAAGAAATATTGCCAAAGTCCGGCCGTTTTTAACCCAGCAGGATGCTGAGAAGTTAGTTCATGCATTTATTTCAAGTAGACTGGACTATTGTAATGCTCTTTTAACTGGTATTCCAAAAAAGTCCATAGAGAAATTACAGCTAATTCAGAACTCTGCTGCTAGACTTTTAACAAAAACAAGGAAGAGAGAGCATATTACTCCTGTTTTAGCTGCACTGCACTGGCTCCCTGTATCTTTTAGAATTGATTTTAAAGTCCTTTTATTTGTATACAAAGCTCTCAATGGTTTAGCACCCTTGTACATTTCAGACTTCCTGTCTTTTTATGTGCCAACTCGAGTTCTCAGATCCGCCACAGCCGGCCTATTAAACATACCTGTGGTAAATCGCAAAAAAAGCGGTGAGAGTGCTTTCTGCTATTATGCCCCGAAACTCTGGAACACTCTCCCGCAGGACCTTAGAACAGCAGACTCAGTTGGCACTTTTAAAAAGCAGCTCAAAACATACCTTTTTAAACTAGCTTTTGATTGATTTATTTGTCTTATATTAGCTCTTTTAAACTAGCTTTTAATTGATTTATTTGTTTTATCTCCTTATTTTACTATTTATCATTTTGTTTCCTATTTTTTATGCTCCCTTAATATTTTATTACTACCCTTATCATTTTTATTGTCTTATTTTTCATTTTACCTGTTCCTATTGAATTTTAACTCAACATTTTTACTGTTTTAAATTTTCTTATGCCTTACTTTTATTCTTTTATTTTTATTTTTATGTGTCATTTTGTGTGAAGCGCTTTGAGCTGCATTCTTTGTATGAAAGGTGCTATACAAATAAAGTTATTATTATTATTATTATTATTATTATTATATAATTGGCCCTATATAGGTAGTTAGTCAAGGTGGAGTGTGAAAAAAGTGCGTTTTCAGACCACAACGGAAAACAGACAGTGTTTCAGCTGAGCGCAGCGGAGTGGGGAGTTTGTTCCACCACTGGGGAGCTAGGGTGGAGAAGCTCCACAGTCAGGACGCGCGAAAGCCGTTAACATGGAAGGAGGGAAGTGCAAGTCACCCTGCAGCAGCAGAGTGAAGTGGTGGAGCAGGAGTGTAGTGCTGGATCAAGTCCTGTAGGTAGGAGGGGCCTGACCTTTTGACTGCAGTGTAGGCCAGGGTCAGAACTTTGAACCTGATCCTGGCCATGACTGGCAGCCAGTGGAGTGACCTCAGCAGGGGGGTGATGTGTGAGAACTTCGGGAGGTTGAACACAAGCCGAGCAGCCGCATTCTGGACCAGTTGTAGGGGCAGAATGGCGCAGGCTGGTAGGCTTGCGAGAAGGGAGTTGTAGTAGTCCAGACGTGAGATGACCATAGTCTGGACAAGGAGCTGAGCGGAGTAGGTGGTCAGGTAGGGCTGAATCCTCCTGATGTTGTACAGGAGAAACCTGCAGGACCGTGCCTTTGCCCTGATGTGTTCATTGAAGTCCAGCTGGTCGTCCAGGACCACCCCCAGGTTCCTTGCAGAGTGGGACCAATGCAGTGGCAATAGCATTCTAAAATTCAGTGTTGGCCCTGATTTCTGGATGAATTTGATTTACAGACATCCCTTTCAGTTCTCAAAATAAAATCACCATGAACCGTGCTAGGTGCCATAAAACAGAATTTGTAATGTCACATTGATGAATGTGTGACGGAGGTGGACTTTCTCTCCTCCAGATTCGGCAGGAAGTTACTACTCTTCTTCACCATGGCCATGCAAACCATCTTCTCCCTCATTCAGGTGTTCTCTGTCAGCTGGGAGATGTTTGCCATCCTCTACTTCCTCATCGGAATGGGACAGATTTCCAATTACACCACTGCTTTCATTTTAGGTACATTAAAATCACAAGCCAGACTTGTAAGCCAAAGTATTTAGCTCACAATAAGAATTCAGTGCCATTTTATATTTGCAATACAACAAGACACACTATTAAAACATAAATAGTGTCACAGTTCCTGTTATTGCCCACCAAAATACTGCTCCCTTTCCCAGTTTGTCAATAGAATTAGGAGAGAGCCACCGGAAAAATATGGAAAAGTAATTGTAAGTGTGACGTGATTCGGTAACGTGTGAAGTCGGGCAAACGAAACAAATTGTGGTAGCGTTATTGTTGAAGGAAAAGCAATTAACAGTAGCCTTAGCTATAGTTGCAGAGGCATGTGTCAACTCGGACAAACGCAGCGTTTCAAAGAATACTATCAAAAGAAATTCAGTCTACAAAGTTGAAGTAAGCACTTCAATATAGAAAAATTTGTTGGCTTAGGCCTGGAATATTTCTGACCTGTTATGTGAAGTGAAGTCAGAAAAAACAGACTGAATGAGCTGTAGACTAGTTTTGAGTTAATATTAGGACTGTCACGTTTACTGATATTTTGCCACGCAGTAAATGCAATTGATTTAAGTGTAAATAAATACGAGAAAACAGTAAATGACAAAAGTCCACTGAAGTGCTGTTGAGTGAATGTTTGTGAAGTTATCGGGGAAAACTGATTATGAATTAACTGTTTTGATTACAAAAATTAGGCCATAATCTCTGTATGAATTTATAGTGATTTATATTTTGTGTTACAATATGGGGTAAGTATTTTGTGGGTTTTGATTTGTGACGTTATGCTGGTCTGTGCGGTTATTTCACCTCTAAATAGTTTGTGTTTTTGACAAGTCATTAATCCTTTATTTGACGTATTTGAGGAAAATATAGGTTACCTGAGCACCTATGTGTGTGTGTGTGTGTGTGTGTGTGCAAAGATGATTATTGGCTATAACACAACGGGATTACAGCTGTCGGGTAGGCTAAAGATCTTTAGGGGGTGTAGGCCTTTTTTCCCCCCACATGCTTGGTGTCAGGATCGATACATTGTTGTCGGTATAGGGGGGGCCCGTTCGAACATCCTGCATTGGGGCCCGGTGTTGGTTTGTTACGCTACTGATCCACCATTTGAAAAAACTGACGCCTACTCATGACTGCTTATTAACAAGCTAAAATTTGGTAACTGATTGCACTTTAGAGCATGTGAACATTGCTAGCGCACGCACAGGAAGTTAGGCTACCTGCTGCACACGTGGAGAGCAAAATCATGTCAAGTAACGTGTTGAAGAATTTTGAGAAACTTAATACTAACGAGGCAAAATGTAGGGCTTTGTTTTTTTAGTTGTACATTAATTTCAGATAAAATAATAGGCTACTATAATTGCGATGTTGATGACTATGGCTACCGCTAGGGGGCAACCATGGATAGGGACAAGGGGTAGCCTAATAATGAACGCAAACCCATAGTTTTCTCATTCCAAGGCATTGAATTCTGCAGAAATATAGCCCAGCTATAATTACAAAACGCGCTGGAATTCTTAGAGCAAGGTGCAAGTATTAGATAGCCTACCTTCACTTTCTTACCAACTCGTAGCCTACGGCTAAACGTCCCTCATTTCACAATGGTAGGCTAGCATATATTTTCTGATGTGTCTTGATGGAGATATATTTATGCAATCATATTAAGTTATTGTATTTATGCCATAACATTTACTGAGGCAATATAATGTAGACCTATTACTCACATTCTCAGATTTTTAAATTTAGGTTTTATTTTTTTATTGGCTTGTTATAAACATGAGAAATTTCTGCATATTTCCAAATTTTTTAGTTTTGGGAATTCACTGCTGAAACCCTCAACATTTCAAAGAAGAGAGTAAAAATGTATAGGCATTATGTTTGTTTTTTTTGTTTTTTTTTGGGGGGGTGGGGGGTGTAATAGTCCTTTTCCTTAAACACTGGCCATTTGCCTGTAGACCTAAAGCATTTTTGTCATGAACAGTTATAGCCTGCGTTAATACTTCTCACAGTTCAGGTAGGCCTAATAGCCCTATAGCCTTTGTTTACATGTTCGAAGTTCCAAAGCAGCCATAATTCTGTACAGAAAATATGTTTCTTTTATTAATAAAACGTCTTTGAAAAACTTTTTGTTGTTATTGATATTCAATAATATCAGCCAATAGTAAGCTAGTGGACAATGCCATGGTGCTAAAAGATAGTTTAGGGTCGCACATTCGATAATAGCCAAATAGAACCGCCCTGGTTTTTTACCAAAGTTCAAATGCTAGTTCAGTTTACCGACCGAGCGCTCCAAAGTGGAGCATTTCAATGTCAAATAAAGTGAATGTAATTTTGCGTCTCTCGGAAGGCTCTCTCCTGGACCACTGCAGTTTGGGAGCAGCAGCTGCCTATTTTTATTTTTATGTTTTGGACTTTGCTAATTAAATGAGCAAAGCTTTAGACTCAAAGGGTAGTAGGCGAGATTCTGGGAGAAGGCTGGTGTCGCTCTGGCGAGGACAACTAAATGTAAAATATCATATGTACACAAGTGTGCACACCCTTTGATATGACACCCAAAAGTGAACTGAGGTGCATTTTGTTTCCACTGATACTGCTTGATATGTTTCTACAACTTAATTGGTGTCCACCTGTGATAAAATCAATTGATTGGACATGATTGGGGATTGCTAACACCTGCCTATATAAGGTCTCACAGTTGACAGTGCATGTCAGAGCAAACTCCAAGCCATGGGGTCAAAGGAATTATCTGCAGACCTCAGAAACAGGTTTTTGTCAAGGCATAGATCTGGAGAAGGGTACGGAAAAATCTCTGCAGCTTTACAAGTCCCAAAGAGCACAGTAGCCACCATCATTCATAAATGGAAGAAGTTTGGAACCACTAAGAATGTTCTTAGACCTGGCCGCCCGGCCAAACTGAGCAATCGGGGTAGAGCAGGAACCCAAGGGTCACTCTGACAGAGCTCCAGCGTATCCTTGTGCAGATGGGAGAACCTTTCAGAAGAGAATAACCATCCAGGCAGCACTCCACCAATCAGGCCTTTATGGTAGAGTGGCCAGACGGAAGCCCCTCCTTAGTAAAAGGCACATCACAGCCCACTTGGAGTTTGCCAAAAGGCACCTAGAGGACTCTCAAACCATGAGAATCAAGATCCTCTGGTCTGATGAAACCAAAATTGAACTTTATGGCCTGAATACCAAGTGTCACGTCTGGAGGAAACCAGGCACCGCTCATCACCTGTCTAATACCATCCCTACAGTGAAGCATGGCGGTGGCAGCATCATTATGTGGGGATGTTTTTCAGCAGCGGGAACGGGGCGACTAGTCCTGATAGAGGGAAAGATGAATGCAGCTAAGTACACCAAGATCCTTGAAGAAAACCTGCTCCAGAGCGCTCTGCACCTCAGACTGGGGCGAAGGTTTACCTTCCAACATGACAACGACCCGAAGCACACAGCCAAGAGAACAAAGGAGTGGCTTCGGAGAAAGTCTGTACATGTCCTTGAGTGGCCCAGCCAGAGCCCAGACCTGAATCCAATTGAACATCTGTGGAAAGAGCTGAAAATGGCTGTGTACCGATGCTCCCCATCCAACCTGACAGAGCTTGCAAGGATATGCCAAGAGGAATGGGCAAAAATGGCCAGAAACAAGTGTGCCAAGCTCGTAGCCTTGAAGCTGTAATCGTTGCCAAAGGTGCAGCAACTAAGTATTAGGCTAAGGGTGTGTACAGATATGTAACCCCTAAATAACCTATTTTTGTCAGTAAAATAAAATTGCATATTTTCTAAAAACCTGTTTTCACTTCGTCATTATAGGCTATTGTGTGTAGATGTTTGAGGCAAAAAATTAACTCAATCTATTGTAGTATAAGTCTGTAACGTAATAAAACGTGGAGAAGGTGAAAGGGGTGTGCAGACTTTCCGGCTTGACTGTAGGTCTTTCACCATGTAAGTCAATGGCAGCAATGTG
This sequence comes from Ilyophis sp. 1 JC-2022, assembly GCA_022702515.1. Classification (NCBI taxonomy): domain Eukaryota; kingdom Metazoa; phylum Chordata; class Actinopteri; order Anguilliformes; family Synaphobranchidae; genus Ilyophis; species Ilyophis sp. 1 JC-2022. The sequence goes on from CM040404.1 coordinate 133,234,016, forward strand.
GTCAAAATACTCAAGTCAATAAATGTTTCCCACAAAAAAATGCAATTGCAACAGGCGCCTTTCCTTCATCTAATGCCTGTGCATGTGCAGATTTTTTTAAATATTGTGTCGTTTGAACAGGGTATTAACATTTGTTCAGGACTAATAAGAGGGAAAAGTTGAGTCTTGGGGTAACTGCTAAAGATAGATTCTATATGGGTCTCACTGTCTTCACTCGGAGGGGTGGGACCAGAAGGGGGAGACAACAGTCATTGGTCTAAAACGTGCCCTGGCATCTTGGGACCTTACAGTCTATGTTTGGGACAAGAAGACACAGTATATTTTTGAGTAGAAGTCGATGGAGAACATACCTTTAGAACAAACTGTTGTTTTGTGGATGAAGTTCGTAACATAATAAATTGACTGCCTTTTCGCAGTCTTCAACATCTTCAACATGTTTGTCATCACGTATTCATTTTGGAGCGAGCTATGATGTGTCTACTACGGGAAAAAAACTGTTTTGTGAGATGAGAGACAGCAGAGGATGTTGCAGCTACATTACAGGCCCAGCTTCTCGGAGCAAGCAGCCGAACTTGTTACGTAGTTGTGAGGGGAAGGGTCCCAAATGTAAGACTCAGAGATGGCTTAGGGGAAAACTCCACCGGGGAGTACATTTAATGGGACACAGGCAGGGGCAAGGCAGAAACAGACATGGGTCAGGAACTGGACGAGTCAGGGACTGGAAGGGTCAAGAACTTGGAGGTAGCTAGTTCTGCAGCTCAGGACAGGAGGGTAGCTGGCTTTGCAGCTCAGGACAGGTGGGTAGCTGGCTCTGCACCGCAGGACAGGCAGGTAGCTGGCTCTGCAGCTTAGGACAGGCGGGTAGCTGGCTCTGCAGCTCAAGATGGGTGCGGGCGACCAGGGTCAGGAACGGACCGGAACAGGCGTGGGGCCAAAGACAGTGCGGGGTGCCGCGGACACAAACAGGTGGGAACAGACCCTGGGGACCGAGGTCAGGGTCAGGTGTCACTGTATAAGAACAGTTCTGTGGTTCAAACATGTAGGGCTGGATGATGTCGATGGCACTCGGGTTGAGGGCGTGGATTTAGACCACACCCCTACAATTCAAGACTGAGTTTATTAGCTGACTTTGAAATGTATATTAATATACCTATTCACATTTTCTTGAAAAGATATTTGGTGGGTGTGTAGTGGACACGTCCCTCTGTGATATGTTGTGTTTGTTTGAATTTTTTTGAATCCCTTGAATCACTTTAAGAACAAACATATTGGTACTGGCTTGTATTTAATAAAATCATAGTTAGACAGCTGATTGAATGAATCAGAATCACAGGATCACTTGAATCCAGGGCTAATTAAGCATGAGTAAGTATGAAGGTATTTGGTACAGACATGTTCTGCATCTTCTTCTGCAGGTAATGAGTTGTTGGGGGAGTCCTCCCGTTTGGCCTTCTCCACCTTGGGCGTGTGTGCGTTTTACGCACTGGGCTACGCTGTTCTACCTTTGTGTGCCTACTTCATCCGGAGCTGGAGAATTCTCCTCCTTGTCCTTGCCATGCCTGGATTTCTCTACATACCCCTCTGGTGGTGAGACCCTTCCCAGCACACAAACTGCTATGTAGTGCTTATACAGGACATGTATACAACAGTTAGTTCTGCCGGGGCATTGTGATTGGCCGAGACACATTCCGTGAGTGCTGATTAACAGTATAACATCACTCGGACCTCATCACGGGCCGGGATCACTCCGCTTTGTTACTTTCTAATTGCTACATTGTTGGGAACTCTGAAGGACTTATTCTTGTTTAGCGGAGCCAAATAAACAACATCATAATCAGTTGTCTCATTCATTACTTAATAAATAATTTATAGGCTAGTAGAACTGTTGTATAAAAGTATTATCACACTCAATGTCCTGGTGTTATACTGTATATTATCTTCGTCACTCTATGACCGAATCACAGCCATGCTGATACAAAGTGTAACCACACTCCTTCTTGTGTGATATTGCTTAAAGTATAACTCTTTTTCAAAGGAAGCGTAACCCAATTTTGTTTACTCGGACGCAGGTTTAAATGTCACATGGCCCAGACCTGTAGATAAACCCAGCTCTCTGTGCTAACAGGTTTATTCCAGAGTCTCCACGGTGGTTGCTGGCTCAGGGTCGTCTAAAGGAGGCAGAGGACATTGTTCGGGCAGCAGCAAAGAAAAATGGTGTCACACCTCCAAGTGTTATATTTCGGAAAGAGGATTCTGCTAAACTTATGGTACCACCTCCATTATTTTAATAATAATTAGTAAGCAGAGGGAGGTAGAGCGGGACGTCCGCTGATCGCAGGGTTGGCGGTTCGATCCCCGGCTCCTCCTGTCCACATGTCGAAGTGTCCTTGGGCAAGACACTGAACCCCAAATTGCTCCCAATGAGCAGGCTAGCACCTTGCATGGCAGCTGCCGCCATTGGTGTGTGAATGTGCATGTGAACGGGTGAGAGGCCATTGTAAAGCGCTTTGGATAAAGGCGCTATATAAGTGCAGTCCATTTCCCATTTAGTGAGGTTAGCTCTTATAAATTCATCATAAAACTTACGGACATCAGATAGATAGCCGGGTTCCCCACCCCAGTATAGTCAATATGGCCCACCTTAACCAAACACGAAAAACAATGATCCATTGTGTGAAAAACATCCTGGGCTAAATTTTAATCAACAAGCAGCAATCCCATTTCTGCTTCCAGATCAATATTATCACAAATATTGTTAACAAATATCTACAACTTTTACCTCCAGTCTCATATTTTACCGTCTAAATTACTTATTTAATGAGTACTTATTTAATTTCTGTTCAGTTTCTGAATAGTCATTCTAGAATTGAGTATGCAACTTACTTCAGATTTCAAGTTAATTTCAGATTTGTTTAATTTTGACTTGATAATCGTATCAGGCTAGATTTCCTCTTTTTCATCGACATACATACTATATATAGTTTAAAAATATTCTTATTACAAACAGGCAAATCATGTGGGTTAACAGGTATGAGCACTTAGTGTTTGTATGGATTGTACATTTTCCTCTTATTCTGATTCCAGGAAAATGACACTGATCACCATGAAATCTCATATACATACCTGGATCTGGTCAGGACCAGTAAGATAAGGAATATAACCATCCTCAGTGCCATCATCTGGTAACTTAACTCTTCCAGATATGTCCAGCAAGAGAAAAGTGTTACTATTAATACATGGTTTATGCAATAATAATAATAAAACCTTTTAAACTCTAGACCAAAGAACTGTACTACAAACAGCTAATCCCTATTTCACTCGTTTGGACGGCTGTTCCAGTTGTAATGAAGTTTTGGAATGCAGCCACTTCAGTCCTGCAGATACCAAATGGCATTTATGATCAGTCACGCTTAGTGATGCCCCAAATATGCCCCAAAGACAAATACTCTTGTCTTTGGTCATCATTTGCAGGTTCAGCGTAACCACTAGTTATTTTGGCCTGTCACTGAGCACCTCCAACATGAGTGGTGATGCCTACGTGAACTGTCTGCTCTCTGCGGCCATGGAGTTGGTTGCTTACATTGGGGTGTGGCCCCTGCTAAAGGTGGCCTCCCGACGGACTATCACCTCCTCCACTCTTCTGATTGGCGGGACCGTCCAGCTGCTCATTCAGTTGGTTCCGGAAAGTAATGGACCCTCATTTTGTCCTTCACACCTGTAATATCTCTGTCCTGTAGTTCTTACATTGTCACTTTACTTGTAATGTGATTTGTCCTGTAGTCCTTATACTGAAACTCAATGTAATCTATGTCCTGCTGTCCTCACATTCACTGCTATCTGTCTGCCTTGTACTTTTGCTGTGTGATAAGATGCTTTACAGTAGCCCAAAATTAGCTTCTGTGCAATCCAACATGGCAGTGCCACTCTTTCTATCATCTGTCCTGTAACCCCGTAGAATTCAGCAGCGTCAGCGTTGGCCTGGCGATGGTCGGGAAGCTTGGGGTCACCGCAGGTTTTACGGTGTTGTACATCTTGGCCATGGAGCACTACCCCACGGTGATGCGGGGGATGGGGGTGGGTGTCTGTACCATGAGCTCCAGGACCGGAGCCATAAGCTCACCCTTCCTTGTGTTCATGGGTGAGTGGCCCCTCAGTGCTATAAGACCTTATCTCACTGTGGTGAGATTCAGGTGAAGCCGTATGTAGGTAATCAGCACTGCTGTGTAATCAGTAGCACATTCACATCAGTATAATTAGTATAATCATCAGTATAATTTAGTGCACCCCAGTTTGGCAGAGAACTTCAAGGTTTGTTACAAGGTGTAGTTGTAGATATGAAGCTATACTATATTTAGCATGCGTTTATACATTAAGCCCCACAAAAAAGGCAAATACTAACTCCCTAAGGTGACACTGCTACTGCTGACTGAATTTTAGGCACCAGAGCAACAGGAAACTGGCCAGCAGCATATCCACTAAGAAATCAAAGAATGTTTGCATAATTGCCCCGTTGTTCAGACCCTCTCTTTTTTGGTAATATTCTGCAGGTACATATAACAAGGCCCTCCCCTACATTGTGATGGGGCTCCTGATGCTGTCTATGGGACTGCTTTGTCTCCTCCTGCCAGAAACACGGGGTATTGCACTGCCAGAGGACCTCTCCCAAGTACAGCCCCTCAACTGGTCAGTTTCATTCATTCAGCCCAGTGCCGTGTTAATGCCAGCGTTTACGTCAATTCCATCAGTTAAAATTAATTGAAATTAAATTATTATAAAATTTTTCATAGAACAGTAAGGGCATTACTGTTTTTGTTAATGCATTTTTAAAATTCATGAAACCAATTGCAACTCATTTCCAGAAGTGTCTGAATTGAAATGGAATTGACACCAATCCCAGTCAATGTGCATACACACATGTATACACTAACGCATACATACACATACACACTCATACACACACACAATGCATTCATCTATGAGGGTATCCTGAGTGTGGTTCAGAAATAAATATTCATGATTCTGCATCATGGGATTAAATGTGTAATTCTGATGAAAGAAAGGAAACCTTTGACTGTAACACTGTCCATGAAACTCTTCTACCAGCTGCTGTTACAGAAGGGAGCCTGCAGCAGAACCAGAGGCCTTCAATGAAGACCAGCTCTCTGCAGAAGACAGAAACGTGCAAATTACATAATAAAATGGTTTTTACGGTGGGGGGGATCGAGGGTAGGGCACATACCTGCTAGTTTGTACTAATTAGCCAAACAATCCACAGGTGTGAGTAGAGGGGTGAATGGGCATCCGGGAGTGCTTTTAAACTTTTGCCTCAGTCTCATGGAGACGTTGCAATCTATTGGCTGTTGCTGCTGGGGCTTGGGAGATTTGGATCAGGTGGGTAAATATCCATATTTTAAAGGTGAATTGTCATCGACAAAAACTCAATCATCTGATCCACGAACATGCAGTAGGCTACATTCATGGGTCAAACATGTCCGGATAGGTTTGTTACATAAAATATTTATGGTATTTACTAGGTGTACATATTTTTTATCTGTATTAATCCCCCCCCCCTTGCTGCTCAATTGTAAATGACGTTCCTTGGTATAAATGTCTGTTTGTCAATTCAAATGTTATATGCTGCTAGGAAAATTCTTACCAGCATAGCACATTTTAAAACCTGTACATTTTCAAAAATTTACTTGAAAACCAAGTATAAACTTTCCTCCTCAACTGTCATTTCTCCTCAAACGTGTAAAACGATCATTGAAATGGAGTTTTCTTCCATGATGCAATTTTTGTTAGTTGACATCTGAACTTTGAGTGACCACATTCTCTTCAGATGGTAAGATGAATAAACACAGGGCCAAATTACATTAAATAATTTTGGAGAGATTGGGTAGCATTGATTTGGAATAGAGCTAGTTTAATTAGTGTGAGCTACGATAGGCAATACTGTTTGTTGTAACTCGGCCTCATTTTGATATCAATATATTTAGGGCAGACCTAGTTTTTGAGTTTGAATTAATGACTTAGACACTGCTTTGTAGGCTATGCGTGAGTAACTTGGCATTTTTGTACGTTGGAAACTTTTTTTTGATCAGATATCACAACTTTTTGCACATATATCATCACTTAGTTACACTAGAGTAGCCAAGTGATTATATATACGACCCCACTTCTCCACAATGATGGTGTAAACTGGCTTACCTATTTGAAGAGAGATATGGGACCTGGGTTTTTCAGTGCTAAGGCCTTGCGCAGGTGTTGCAACTTGAACTATGAACTGTATGAAATGTACTTGTACATGTACAATAAAATACAATAATTCCAATTGTGGTTTCTATAATAAATGAGCGCGGTGCCTCCACCTAATACATATCCTCCGTAGTACAGCTATAGTGATCACGTATTAGGAATACCTTAAATACAATGCTCATCTGATCGCTAGGGGAAACCGGTACAAAGTACCAAACAAAAGTAGCAGAATAACATTTATTCACAGTAGTAACAAGGACAGTAATAACTCAATTCAGCTTAATCTATTGTGCATTCTGACACAATTCAATCTTACAAAGTACCTTAAGTGGCCACGTTACGTTTTAATGTTGAAAGTTTCTAGCTAACGTTAAGCCGGCTGAAAAAAAACCCCAATTAAAACATCACATGCGTTCACAATGACCTGCGTTTACAATTCCCATAGAGCTCTTAATCAAATATATTTTTGCATTTACCTTTGGGGATCCCCGTATTATTTAGCAATGCCATTTTTGAGAAATGAGATCAAATAAAATGTCCCAAACCAATTCGATATAATTAACAGAATAAATCCTTACAGCCAAGCTAGCATAGCCTAGCCTGGATTCAATAGAAGTGGCTACAAATTGCTCATCAGTCACTGAAACCTAGAATGCCAATTTAGTAGTCTCTTATCATTGTTCATCCGTATGAAAACCACACAGTAATGTTATTTTATTAACAAAAATTCTAGAAGTTCCGATTCGGTTTCTTAATTAAACCAGACAGTTTTTACTATGATTTTGGTCTGTATTATCCAGCAGCTTAGCTAGCGGATACTTCCCTGGTGCGTCAGTGATCCGACGATGATGACCGTGAATAAGCTCCGAAAGTTGGGAAATCCTTTTCAGATCGACGAAAAAGCAATATAATGAATTCACTTTTATCTAGTAAATAAACAGAGTTAAAACGGCGCAGCTAACTTTACTTCAAGCTAAACTTCCTCTTGCTACTTGTAGCTTCATTTTCTTCATTCAAAATCACAAGTTAACCTACAACAGCTGCTTCTTCTTCTTCTTCTTTGGTGTTTTATGGCGGTTTGTAGACACTTAAATTGTACATTACCGCCACCAACCGGATTGGAGTGTAGATCTGGATTCATTAAATTTAATTTATCTTAGGTCTGTATCTATATAATAAAAAAAAAAAAAAATACTAAATAAAACCTAAAATTATACCAAACAAACTATTATACGTCTCTTAAATCATATTTGAATCTCTTCATCTCGATTTGAATGCCTACATAGGTCCTTTAGAACCTGTTTCCTGACTTTGATTCAGACTCAATTCTTTTTGAATTTGTTCCCAACAAAGACCTTTCACCTCCAAGAACTTTTCCGCTCCCTTGACTATTATTCTTATTTTCTCGGTTTTGCTTTTAGCTTGATCTGAACAATTGAGGACATAGGCAATGAATAAAACCAATTTTTCAGTACTTAACCCTTTAGCTTGACAACACTGTTCGATCCCAACTCTAGAAGTTTGGTTTACAATTGTTCTCTCAGAATCCTCTACTCTTCTTTCTCCTTGCACTTCAAATCTAGAAGGTTGGTAATTTCTCTCCGATTCTTCTACTCTGCTTTCTCCTTGCACTTTCTTTACTGCCTCTGCATACGTTATGTTATTTTGTGTTTTGATTTGCTGAATTTTCATTGCTCTTTTTTTAACTTCACATCCGCCATATGCCACGCTATGACCACCTCCACAGTTGCAGCATTTAGCTTGCACATTATCCCCACACTCTCCATACTTATGATCTCCTCCACATTTAGGACATCGTTGTTTCCCCCTACAAACTGCGGCAATATGCCCGTATCTCTGGCATTTGTAGCAACGTAGCGGTGTTGGTACATAAGCCCTTACCCTAAAGCTCATATATCCAATTTGTACTCTTTCAGGTAAAATTGTACCCTGAAACACCAATAGTACTGATAAGCTCTTTTCCTTCCTTCCATTCACTGTTCTAAACAGTCTTTTAATTCTACTCACTTCTCCTCCTTCGATAACCTCTCCAATTTTATTCATATCTTCTTCTATCGGTATGCCTGTTATCACTCCCCATTTAACTCTATCCTCACCCAATACTTTTTTTTCAATCACCGTTTTCCTGCCGATATTTTCAATCTGCAACGCCCTATTTTTCTGCTCTTCGTTTTTGCATTTTAAAAACAAACTTCCATCTCGAAGTATTTTAGCCATTTCTATATCTCCTACTTTCTTTTTCAACTCCCTGGTCAAAGTCATTAGACTTAAGTTGGTATTTTCATTTTCATCTTCCCGCCTAAATTTCAGTATTATTTTAAATTCTTCTCCCACCAATTTCTTACAAACTGATCTTGATCCTTCACTATCAGAGCTACTTTCCTCCAAACTCCGTTTTTTACTTTTATCACTTGGTTTCCTCACCTGCTCTTCTATCCTCACTTTCCCTCTACCCCGTCCTCTCCTACTAGCTACTCTACTCCGTTCCTCAACATCCATGTCATCCTCAATGTCCTCTGAAATCCCTCCACTACTACTCGCCGCCATCATTCCAACCCTATAGCTCTCCATCTACAACAGCTGCTTAAGCTCCCTCCTGAATTTGTACCTCAGACCGAACCCAACAGAGCGATGTCTGGGGTTAAGTTACAAATTCAGTCCGAGGCTTTATGGCCTACCTTGTATTAATGTAGCTATCTGAGTCATGAAACGATATTGTGTGGGATTTTTATGTGAAATAATAGAGAACGCACTCCAATTAAAGTTTTTGAATAAATATGTATAATTGCCATTGGAATTAAAGCGCTGGTTGCCGTTTCATTATCGAATAACTAAATAATTTAGCTAAGCTTTCAATTGTTATGGTAACTTACCTGTAAACATTAGGCTGCTTATGTTTTATTGCTCATATTCAGTTGTTTCTTGTCTGTCAATTTATGAGATGGCTTTAACTACACCTATGATCTCTGTTTAGACTAGCAAACATGGTAGACATGTCATTTTAGTTCATCTAACCCCAGAAGACATCGTAGCCATACGTTGTAATTTTAAGTATCATAACTTTGCATGTTTTCATAGACTTTTGAGTGGTGGTTCTAAAGAATATTTTTTGCAGAATATCTGTAGCAATATAAATGAGAAATGTCTCTTTCATGGGACATCTTTGGAGTTGTACAGTTAATGCATTGAATATATTCCTTGTGACCTAAAGGGAAAGTGTATTAATTCTAATCATTAATTATGTTGCTATGAAATAATAATACTTGGTTGCATATTTGCTTTGCGTGCAAGGACTGCCTGAAGTCTGTGAGCTGTAGAAATCATCAGATGCTGGGTATCTTCACTGATGATGCTATGCCAGGCCTGTACTGCAGCCTTCTTCAGTTACAATATGGATGAAAATGCCCTCAAATTAAAGCTTACAGTCTGTACTTTAACCTCACAGTCATTGTATCATTTCACATCCAAAGTGCTGAAGTACAGAGCCAAAACACAGGGGAAAAAATATTCACTGTTCACTGGATATATCCTTTACTTGACCAGTCTGTTGAGATTTCTTTTCACACTAAATCATTACATAGCATACATGATTCAGCTACTCATAATGTCTGTTCATGATTTATTCAAATTACATGACAGATGGTCCCTTTGGACCCTGACAATGAACTTATTGAATTGAATGCCATCTAATGTCTTTCACAAGATAAATTGAGTTTGTATGAATTAATATGAATTAATAACTAATATAATATTTACCTTTTGTGAATGTCACCATATTGTGTGAAATAAATATTCTGAAAATGTTCTCTTTGCTTAATTGCTGGTATAATTTATCTGTTTTGTTCTGGTGACCAGACCACCCACATCTAATCAACCCATTGTTAGTGTAACGTTCCGCTCCCTTCCTGTCCGTTCTCCATGTTTTCCCTTTCCTCCCGTGTCATGATGGATTCCCTGTGTCCGTGTTTTCCCTGTCGCTACAGGCTGGGCGTGTCCCTTCTGTCTGATTCTCTCTGTTCCCTCACTTTAGGTTCAACCTATCTCCTTTCCCCCTTCCTGCATGCATTCCGCACCAGTCAATTAGTCAATCACCCTCGGTTACATTCCTCATGCTTTTGGTTATTGGTTTCAATTTCACTCCCCTACTTATACCTCTCGCTGGCTGCTATTCGGCACCAGTTCGTTAACGTTGTTCGTGCGTGTCATGGTCTCCTGTATGTTGGTGCTGTTTTAACTAAAACTCTGCTGTGGGTTCCCCCGATCTACCTCCTTGGTTCCTAGACCAGTGTGCCACTTGGATCCAGCCTGTAGCAGTCCAGTCTCCCTGTATGTGTTGCGATACCCCCGCCAAGACTAACGTTGCCTGCGCAGTTGGATTCTCTGCCTCCAGCCCAGTTCCTGTTGGACCCTCCGGTCCAGAGTCCGTTCCTGTGATCCAGTTCCTGTTGGACCTCCCGGTCCAGATCAAGTCCAGTTCCGGTTCGGAACAAAACCTTGTTCCCGTGATCCAGTTCCTGTTGGACCTCCCGGTCCAGATCAAGTCCAGTTCCGGTTCGGAACAAAACCTTCGTTCCCGTGATCCAGTTCCTGTTGGACCTCCCGGTCCAGATCAAGTCCAGTTCCGGTTCGGAACAAAATCTTCGTTCCCGTGATCCAGTTCCTGTTGGACCTCCCGGTCCAGATCAAGTCCAGTTCCGGTTCGGAACCAATCCTTCATTCCCGTGATCCAGTTCCTGTTGGATCTTCCGGTCCAGATCAAGTCCAGTTCCGGTTCGGAACAAACCTTCGTTCCCGTGATCCGGTTCCAGTGTGGGCCTCCTGGCCCAGTACAAGCCCAGCTCCGGTTTGGAGCAGTTCGCTACTTCCTGGACACTCTTTGACTTTTTGTTAAGTTTGTGTTGAGCTTGGGACTACCCCAAAGCCCCTAATAAACACCCATTCCTGTTTCCCTGTCTCTTGGTCGTGCATTTGGGTTCAGCCCGTGTTTGGTTCGTGACAGTTAGATCTTTAATCTCAATCATTAATCTTACAACAATTTGCAAGATGGATGTACAGCATTTTACCCAGATTGTGTTGCTTAATATTGTTTAATTGTTAATACCCTTCATGTTATTATGGTATTGGGTTGTTTGTATGTGGTCCCCTCTGCTGGCATGTGACATGCACATGCTTGGCTATACAGTCATCTGGATACAGGAACAATTCCACTTCTCAACACAATGATGGACAGCAGGTCATACCTTCAGATCTTGATAAGGTATCTTACTGATAACAAGGATGGCGAAGAGAAATATTGATTAGGTAACAGTTTTTTCTCAGCAAAAGACATCAAAATACTTTGAAATGAATGAGTTATCATTTGGTGGTCCTACCTTCACGTTCTATATGCTCACACCAAATGTTCTGGAGAGGACACTTTTTTAGACAACAGTCCAATTAGGATTTTACACTTAAACAAGCTGTTGCAAAAACAAACCACTCCTTATAACAAAGTTGAATCTTTACTTTTCTATAGAATATGGTATAATTACAAATATAGTTGAATGAGGTATTGCATAAAACATTAAGTTACCTATATTTGGACAGGCCTTTTTTTGTTATTATTTCTTAATACACTTTTTTGGTTCAGTCAACAGATTTTATATAGGCCTACTGTTAGAGGTACATTTTTCCTAATTTATCTCAAGGCAGATGGATTACAGAAGCAGTCAAAAATGAGAATTGGCAACTTCATTTGTTTGTGTAGCATTACCAATATTGTACTTTTTGCATTCATACAGGCTTAACGTTACTTCAAGAAAGTACATGTACGGTACAGTATATAATAACCAGAGTAGGGACCTTATGTTACTCAATCCCACACTCTGAAAACACATTTATTTATGTATTTATTTCTTATTTGCATGGATAAAAAACAAATGCAAGTACACAAAGTAATTTACAGAAATATGCTAGAGGTTGGAAACCCTACAGGGCATGTACTAGAAGCTCACTTTAATCACATTAATTTAAGAAAAATATTATTGTATTATATAAAAAAATATAGCAATAATAAGAAAAAGCTGAATAAATATTGTGAAATTAGAAAAAAGAACAGATAAGGAAAAGAGGAAAATACTGCTATTACATTGTAGGATTTAATAAATAACCGTTATACCTGTGTTTGAACACTTGGCGAGGGGTACATTTCATTTAGATTTTTTTTAAAGCGTAGAGGCCTTTTTTTCAACCCAGCTAGCCTACAGATCTGAGCCGATTCCGGCTGAGTGTCGGCACCGTCGGCAGAGTGTCGGCCTCGGCAACAGCTATCTGGGCCGATTCCGGCTAGCCTTAGGCAGAGTCGCCTGATTCAAAGATGCAGCCATGCTATGGCTAGCCGCACTCGTATGGAGGTAGATTTCTATCAAAAATAAACAAGCACAAAAGTTTAATCCACAATTGTATTTACCATCCACACACACACACCTCTCAATTTGTGTTCGTAGATATAATCCACAATTGTATTTACCATCCACACACACACTTCTCAATTTGTGTTTCGTAATAATAATCCACAAGTATGTGTTTTCCATCCACACACAAACACCTCTCAACTTGTGTTTCGTAAATCATCATTGGGACGAATGCAAAAATTATATTCACAATTGCAAATAACATTTACAGATATGTTTCCAATGTTCACATGTACAAATCAAAAGTTTGGCTTCCGAACTGGCGAATCTACATTTGCCGATCGAAGGACACGCTTGATCTGCTTGGATTTATGGACAGAATTTTGAGACAAATATTCCGCTGTTTTTCATCGTGTCGATTCACGCTCGCTTAAGTTGCAATAGAGGCCTGCTTACAGGTAGCTCAGCAATATACAAAATATACAGTGCACAACATAACGAAACAATTTCTCAGTTTGGCGGTGTACAGAGACCGCGGCACTGCATGTATGGAGGAAATTCGTGGATGCGGAGTTTGTGCGTTGGACTGCTTGGTGACACTGGACATCTCGGGACAGCGGGGGCCATTTTTAATCATGGCTGTATTGCACTTTCATTCACTTGATTGATGTAATGATTCTGTTGGATGTCTTTGTTTGTGTGTTGTGGGTCCCACTGTCTATGGGCCAAATCCACAAAGAACGGATTGCTCCTGGCAATTAGCTCAAAGTTAATACAGAGATTGCAAAAGCAATCCTCACCAGTTTACCACGGTATCCACAAAAGATTTTGCTCCAATGATATGCCCGGGCAAACACGCCCACAAATTTGCCACCGATGATTGCAATTAGCCATGTGGCAGCCTATATATGTATTGGCTTGTGCCAAGAACACAATATCAACGACAATGGCAGAGAGAAAGCGCAAATTAAAATTTTCTGAAACCGAGTTGCATGTCCTCACCAACGAGGTGCAGAGACATGCAGCTAAATTGCAGTCGCGGAATCTCACCCCAAGTGAGAGAAACCATATTTGGGAGTCAGTTGCAGAAAGGCTTTCAGGCTTTTCTCCATATTTCAGGACACAGATTGGTTCTTAATGAAAATGACAGACCACACTTTTTTTTCCAGAAATATCAGTCTGTTATGTCTTGTCCTTAAATCCCCTTATGGACAGAATTTACTTTCAAAAGAAAAAATAAATAGAGGTTTTGTGTTATATTATTCAATGCACATTCATATCAGGCCGTTTCTGAAAAGTGTCGGTTTGTCGCTAATTCGCGACAAAATAGGCCTTAAGAGGTTTATCATCCAATTCGTCCGGTTAATACCTGCTTTTCAAAAGTGGTATTTGCACCTCTCTAACTGTGTGTGGCAATTAGCTCATGGTGTTTGTGGATTACACGCAAGGCTTCCTTGGGGCAATTTTGCAGGCAAGTACCTAATTTACATACATTTAAATGAGAGGGGTGCAGCCGTGGAGCTATTTGCTCGTCGGTGTAGTTTGCCATACCTTTCAGCCTTTGCATGTGCTTTGTGGATTGGATGCAATTTTTTTGACTCATTTGCACAGGGTTTGCCCGGGCAAACGCTGTGCAATCCTTTTGTGGATTTGGCCCTATGTCTTTTTTGTTGTTGCTGGGGCTACAACTGAAGTTCCCTGGCGGGAAATAAAAGTTATTATATTCTATTCTAATAATACCATCATAAACAAATATTATAAGGAGTATTGCGGGGGTATACGTACGAAGTAAGATTAATTAGAGTAAACCCCGGAACCCTCCCAAATCTGGAACATGCATGGGCTGAAGTAGAAAGAGCTGTTCTGGGTTTTATTGAGTTATCCAGCTAGTACTAACTCAGTAATCCTGCTTTGTAGTATACCACCTTGGTAAGTAAAGTGCTTGTGCAGTTAATATGGGAGCAAAGTGATACGTTACATGTTAGGTAGGCTACAGTAGCCTACTTCAGCAATAAAACATTTTAGCTCGATGGATAGAATATAATAACTTTTTTTCCCGATAGGGAACTTCAGTTGTAGACACCATAAAAGGCAAATCAGTTCAACACATAAAGTGCATTTACCGTTACTTTCATTATTATCATTCATTATTGCTTAATATCGTAACGTTACATTTTATTTTCGCCCTCTTCTGGATTCTCATATTGCTCGAACCCTGCCTGGCCAGCACAGGTAGCTAATGTTTACAGTTTATCCAATCTATTTGTGAGACATTGTACAACGTAGCGCCCCTAGCAATGTAATAATAGTTCAAATGAACACTGTTTTGATGTTCACAATATGCTTGACGTATCGCATTAGGTTAACATTAATGTTTCGCAGGCGTAGCAGTCGTTCACACAAATGATATAGCTACTAACGTTAGCTTAACCAAGCGATTAAGTCACTTTTAACTTTCTAACATTAAGATAATGCACATAAATGTACATTAGGCCAGCTAGTTATGTATATATTAACTGGCTAACTCTATAATTTGTTCATAAAACGTAATTTACCATTAATGATCCGAGCCTATGCTGTAACGATCCGAGCCTGGTTGCTTTCTAAATCCTCACTGCTTTCAACCACCAGTCTCTTCTTTCGGTCGTAAAATTTAGTTCGTTCACCCTGCCTGGTGGTTTAGCTACTATGGTGAGTACTCAAATTATCATGTAAAAGGACATTTTCGCCTTTTCCCAGCTTTATTCGCACATCAGTACGCAGTGCAGAAGTTCGTCATTGTAGGACAGCAATCATAGTAGCGTTAGCATGAAACTCATTTCATGGAGTAGTGAACACTACTAGTTCAGTGGTAACGTTAAGCGTCTCTGTTAGGGTTGGTCTTCCAAAATGGCGGCGCGTCCCTGTAACCATTGGTAACGACAGTTCTAGTTCTATGTGACAGGCCTCTATTCGTAAACTAAACTTCTTCTTCTTTGGTGCTACATAACACGGCGGTGTGTGTGTCGGCTCATCAGCGCCACTTTTAGAACAAGTGGCCAAAATTGCACATTATCTTTAAGAAGTGGATTCATGGTAAATTTAATGAAAACAACCAAGTTTTTCCTATTGAACTCTATAGGAAAATAAGTCAAGAGAAGAAACCCTTCAAGTTATCCATTCAAATGCAGAGACGTTATAGTGTCGCTTGTAAGTGTACCAGAAAATAAGATATCAAGAGTCTTTTGAAGTTGTTGGGTCACAGACATCAGGAAGTCATGGCATGCAAAGGATATGCGACCAAATATTAAAAATTATGACTTTATTTATATATAAATGCAGGGGTGCCAATAATTGTGGCACACATGGTTTTGTTAAAAATAATTATTTCTCGAAGAAAATGTTTTTTTCTCATAATAAATTTACTTCAATTAAAGGTTGGATTTCTCTAATTTTTTCAGTGTGAGTTTAAGCTAATTCACCAAACGTTGAATTTTTTATAATCCTTTCTACTCATCTATCCTTGCTCAGTTTTCAACTCAGTTCTCCCAGTGTTATCATTAGCACTTCTAATGATTTTACAACTGGCAAAGTAATAACTTTAACAAAATTAAATGGTTAAATAAACATAAATCCCATCAAATAGAGGTGAATTAGTCACCATGTAAAACATAAAGAAGAGCATAGGCTAAGGTTTATTTACTAACCTGCTGTAGACATGCAATAATGCTCTTTATCTTTCAGTGTGCTGAGCCTCCCTTTATGTTGTAAAATGGCAATAGTCTTGGGGTGTACTTTTCCAGAGCACTCAGGAACTTGAGACTGATTGTTGTAATTCCTGTTCATTCTTGCCTGGTCTATAAAACAACAGAAATAACTAGATTAACAATTCCTAAAGAAATTGTAGGTGTGGTTGCTTCACAGTGTTATCAATTACTGGAAATGGCATAGAAAGATGGTAATATAGTATAGTGTGAGGTGGAAATGGTATGAACTGGTGTTTTGTAACTTAGACAACATAACGTTACATGACAGCATTTGATGCTTTGTGATGGTGTTGAATTTCTCGTCAGAAACCATAGCTGCATTTAGTGGATTAGCCTACTATCGATTAAGTACAAGTGAGCATAAAAACTTGATGACAATTGCCTTTTTTAAACAAATCAGGGTCTGTTGAAAGTTTTAAAATGCAATTATTAACGTTACAAGAGAGATATTTGAGATAGAGATACTACCGTATGATATTTGACCTGGCTGCTCGCAGATAAATATTAGTAACATTACATTTTAATAAAATTATCCATAGGTTTCTATGACAATGACATAAACACGGCGCCATCTTTTGGACCTATATCGAGCTGCAGCGGGGCCTCACGCTCGGTCAGCGGGTGGGGGAGAGAAATCACGCACCTCACTGCTGATGAAAAAAACGTTACCTAGACAAAGTAAGTTAGCTCTAGAGTGTGATTTGTATGTGCTGCCTAACAAGCTACTGGTCCCACTTAGTTCTACTGAAAACCTACCAAAATTAGCTTTTGGTGACCTGACCCACAATCCCCCTCTCTACTAGAGTCCCTAGAGGTTTACAAAAGGACAGATGCCGATGGGTTTATAATCCCAAACTGCACCACCTGTAACAGTTAGCCTACTCAAAAAACATGTGCTTCGTCATAGGAATGGTAAGTAAATGGACAATGCTATTTGCATGCTGGTTGTCATAAAAATGTTTTTTTTTCTTTTCTCTTTCTGGTTTAGCTAGCCAACATTAACGTTACATGTACCTTCCTAGCTAGCCAGCTAAGAGATTGTCAGTAGCTAGCTAGCTAACATTATGTGGTAACGTTAATAACCGAAAGAGAAAATAAACTTTTTATGACGGCCATCATTGTCCATTTACTTACCCCTCCTATGACGAAGCACATGTTTTTTGAGTAGGCTAACTGTTACAGATGGTGCAGTTTGGGGTTATAACGTTAAACCCATCGCCATTTGTCCTTTTGTAAGCATTCAGGTCAGAGACTGTGGATCAGGGGCTCGTTTCATGAAAATTGCGACGTGCCAGCTGCAATCTGCGATTGATTTCTCCTGCACTTTTTGGAGTGTTTCACGTAGAGAGAAAAAATAATTGCCTATGTGCGAGTGGCCTGTAGTCGTTGCACTTTTATTTGCGATTTGCGAGCGATGCATTTTCATGAAACGAGCCTTGACAAGAAATTGCAATCTGCGAGTGGAAATCCTCGCAAATGGCTTTTTGTAAAACGAGCCTCAGGTCACAAAAAGCTAATTTTGGTAGGTTTTCAGCAGAACTAAGTCGGACCATGAGCTTGTTAGGAGGCAGCAAATACGAATCACAGTCTACAGCTAACTTACTTTGTCAAAGTAACCTTTGCTAACGTTTTTTTCCCCATCAGCAGTGAGGTGCGTGATTTCTTTGTGTCTAACGCTAGCCATCTCTCACCCAGCCGCTGACTGAGCGTGAGAGACCGTGTTTACATTGTCATTGTGATATAAACCTATGAATAGTGAAAATTCATAACTCCAACATTAATATTTAAATGCAGCTAAGTTAAATAACGTTAACGGTTATCTCTAGTAGTAACATTATGTATAATCTCGTCAAAACATAAGAATGTTAAACTACGTTACCTAATTACAATAAGAAGTTTTGGTTTTTACCTTGTTAGCTACTCAGGACGTTAGTAAGCCATCTTAATTAAGCTCAATGGCGGCGTATAAACAAATTTAAAGGCGCATACCGCCACATACTGTAACGAGTGTGTAGTATCATGGCAACAGTATTATTGATTTATATTCTGTTTCTTACTCCTGTATTTTAACAGGATTAAAATATATTTTCCGCTGTTTAACCGAGGAGGAAAGGTGGCGTTGATGTAGTTACGCTATTTTCTTTATTTTATATAATTATACAAATACAAGTATTATTTCAGTTTAGTTTGAACGTGAAAGGGACATTATTAAATTAAATTAATTTAAATTAATTAATTTAAATTAACTTAAATTAGCCCACTTTGGGACATCTTTCTGGGGTCTTTATTAGGTCCCGACGGACCTAATAAAAACCATGCATCTACCCAGGTCCACGGACGTCAGTTGCCCAATTCGTATAGTTTCCCTTGTAGGTCTATACCTGAAAATAAGATATAAAGAGTCTTTTGATGTTGTAGGGTCACAGACATCAGGAAGTCATGGCATGCAAATGATATACAAACTCAACATTAAACTGACTACATGACTAATGAAATGGGGGAGGGATCCGGGTTCAGCTTTACACATGGGACGCAGATGAAGAGTGAAAACTGAGGTAGGAGTTCTTGAAAGTACACAACAGAACTAAAACTAGAAACAGGGATTATAGCTGCAAAGGTGGATAAACATTAAGACTAAGAAGAAAAAAACAGAGGGGCAGGAATGGTAATAGCAGGGTGATGGACAGAGAATGTGTTTTTACTGTTTTTTTTTTATTTAAGTAATTTATACACATAATTTTAATGTAAATGTACACCTGCTTATGTAGAATTATTGTTATTTACCTTAAAATTAAAACAAATGTCTGTAATCTGGCAATGCACTGTGCAGCAGCAACGCCGTGACGGACGGTCATAATTTGTTCATTATTGACACAAACTGTTATATAGGCCGAACAGGAGATTTGTTAAATTAGAGATAATTATTGCATGTTTACATAGATTTGTATGTAATTTAAGAAAACGTGAAAATACTGTAGAAAATATACAGTTTTTTTCTGTATAATTATTATTATTATTTTTACAGTGTACATGCAAATACTTCATTTACATTCAAACCGTTTCTCATATTTCCTGGTAGGAGAGGAGTGGTAGTGGGGGAGTGAAGGAAAGTAGGTGGGGAGTGAAGAATATTGGGAAGCAATATTGAGTGTGCTCCTGAATTCCCTTAACAAAACCACGAAAATAAGGGGTTCATCCTGGTATTTTAAGTGCCCCCGTTTGTGAGAAAAGGTTTTTGACGAAGTTGACTCAAATATGGACGCCCAAAGGGGTTAAGGTATATTCGGTCATGGCCAGAGAGATTAAAAACCAATCTTCATGAAGTGGGGGCAGAACTTTATATACAGAACTTTGAATCTATCGACAGGGGATAGACCTTCTGTTAGAGTATTTACATTCAACAAGCTTAATAAATAAAACTTTTTTAAAAAATGTATTATTAAATAAGAATATTATAGATTCCCAGTGCACACTTTAGACCAATGGGTGGCAAGTCTGGCCACTGCCATGAAATCAAATAAAAAAGAAGAAGAACAAGAACAACAAGAAGAACAACTTGTACTGAAGGTGTGTTTGCTTTGCTTGCTTTGCTCAACAAACTTTTAAAAAAATCATAATTACTGAACTATTTTTACTACGTAGTACTAAATACCTTGCCACGACTACTTCATTCTATGTTCTATACGTTTCTACCTTCTTGTGACTACCGCTCCGAAGTTGATCACATCTAGATCCAGAGAAGCAAACAACTAAAGAAAAATACGGTAAGAGCACACCATGGTGTTTACTGTACCGCGTGTTTCATGTTTAGCCTTAGTTCTGCTGCCAGTTTTACCAGAAATTACATGTTTGCAAAGTAATTTATGAAAATATGAGCTAGAGGCCCGTATACAGCTATAGATTACTCCTGGCGGGGGCACTAGTGTAGCTATAGATTACTCCTGGCGGGGGCACTAGTGCAGCTATAAATTACTCCTGGTGGGGGCACTAGCGCAGCTATAGATTACTCCTGGTGGGGGCACTTGTGCAGCTATATATTACTCCTGGTGGGGGCACTTGTGCAGCTATAGATTACTCCTGGCGGGGGCACTTATGCAGCTATAGATTACTCCTGGCGGGGGCACTTATGCAGCTATAGATTACTCCTGGTGGGGGCACTTGTGCAGCTATAGATTACTCCTGGTGGGGACAGTAGTGCAGCTATAGATTACTCCTGGTGGGGGCACTTATGCAGCTATAGATTACTCCTGGTGGGGACAGTAGTGCAGCTATAGATTACTCCTGGTGGGGGCAGTAGTGCAGCTATAGATTACTCCTGGTGGGGGCACTTATGCAGCTATAGATTACTCCTGGTGGGGACAGTAGTGCAGCTATAGATTACTCCTGGTGGGGACAGTAGTGCAGCTATAGATTACTCCTGGTGGGGGCACTTATGCAGCTATAGATTACTTCTGGCGGGGGCACTTATGCAGCTATAGATTACTCCTGGTGGGGGCACTTGTGCAGCTATAGATTACTCCTGGTGGGGACAGTAGTGCAGCTATAGATTACTCCTGGTGGGGGCACTTATGCAGCTATAGATTACTCCTGGTGGGGACAGTAGTGCAGCTATAGATTACTCCTGGTGGGGGCAGTAGTGCAGCTATAGATTACTCCTGGTGGGGGCACTTATGCAGCTATAGATTACTCCTGGTGGGGACAGTAGTGCAGCTATAGATTACTCCTGGTGGGGACAGTAGTGCAGCTATAGATTACTCCTGGTGGGGGCACTTATGCAGCTATAGATTACTCCTGGTGGGGACAGTAGTGCAGCTATAGATTACTCCTGGCGGGGGCACTTATGCAGCTATAGATTACTCCTGGTGGGGGCACTTGTGCAGCTATAGATTACTCCTGGCGGGGGCACTAGTGCAGCTATAGATTACTCCTGGTGGGGGCACTAGTGCAGCTATAGATCACTCCTGGTGGGGGCACTAGTGCAGCTATAGATTACTCCTGGCCGGGGCACTAGTGCAGCTATAGATTACTCCTGGCGGGAGCACTAGTGCAGCTATAGATTACTCCTGGCGGGGGCACTAGTGCAGCTATAGATTACTCCTGGTGGGGGCACTTGTGCAGCTATAGATTACTCCTGGCGGGGGCACTTGTGCAGCTATAGATTACTCCTGGTGGGGACAGTAGTGCAGCTATAGATTACTCCTGGTGGGGGCAGTAGTGCAGCTATAGATTACTCCTGGCCGGGGCACTAGTGCAGCTATAGATTACTCCTGGTGGGGGCACTAGTGCAGCTATAGATCACTCCTGGCGGGAGCACTAGTGCAGCTATAGATCACTCCTGGTGGGGGCACTAGTGCAGCTATAGATCACTCCTGGTGGGGGCACTAGTGCAGCTATAGATTACTCCTGGCGGGGGCACTAGTGCAGCTATAGATTACTTCTGGTGGGGGCACTTGTGCAGCTATAGATTACTCCTGGCGGGGGCACTTGTGCAGCTATAGATTACTCCTGGCGGGGGCACTAGTGCAGCTATAGATTACTCCTGGTGGGGGCACTAGTGCAGCTATAGATTACTCCTGGCGGGGGCACTAGTGCAGCTATAGATTACTCCTGGCGGGAGCACTAGTTCAGCTATAGATTACTCCTGGCGAGAGCACTAATGCAGCTATAGATCACTCCTGGTGGGGGCACTAGTGCAGCTATAGATTACTCCTGGTGGGGGCACTAGTGCAGCTATAGATTACTCCTGGCGGGGGCACTAGTGCAGCTATAGATTACTCCTGGCGGGGGCACTAGTGCAGCTATAGATTACTCCTGGTGGGGGCACTAGTGCAGCTATAGATTACTCCTGGCGGGGGCACTAGTGCAGCTATAGATTACTCCTGGTGGGGGCACTAGTGCAGCTATAGATTACTCCTGGCGGGGGCACTAGTGCAGCTATAGATCACTACTGGTGGGGGCACTAGTGCAGCTATAGATTACTCCTGGCGGGGGCACTAGTGCAGCTATAGATCACTCCTGGTGGGGGCACTAGTGCAGCTATAGATTACTCCTGGTGGGGGCACTTGTGCAGCTATAGATTACTCCTGGTGGGGGCAGTAGTGCAGCTATAGATTACTCCTGGCGGGGGCACTAGTGCAGCTATAGATTACTCCTGGTGGGGGCACTAGCGCAGCTATAGATTACTCCTGGTGGGGGCACTAGTGCAGCTATAGATTACTCCTGGCGGGGGCACTAGTGCAGCTATAGATTACTCCTGGTGGGGGCACTAGTGCAGCTATAGATTACTCCTGGTGGGGGCACTAGTGCAGCTATAGATTACTCCTGGTGGGGGCACTTGTGCAGCTATAGATTACTCCTGGTGGGGGCACTAGTGCAGCTATAGATTACTCCTGGCGGGAGCACTAGTGCAGCTATAGATTACTCCTGGTGGGGGCACTTGTGCAGCTATAGATTACTCCTGGTGGGGGCACTTGTGCAGCTATAGATTACTCCTGGTGGGAGCACTAGTGCAGCTATAGATTACTTCTGGTGGGGGCACTTGTGCAGCTATAGATCACTCCTGGCGGGAGCACTAGTGCAGCTATAGATTACTCCTGGCGGGGGCACTAGTGCAGCTATAGATTACTCCTGGCGGGAGCACTAGTGCAGCTATAGATTACTCCTGGTGGGGGCACTAGTGCAGCTATAGATTACTCCTGGCGGGAGCACTAGTGCAGCTATAGATTACTCCTGGCGGGGGCACTAGTGCAGCTATAGATTACTCCTGGTGGGGGCACTTGTACAATCCCCAGTTGGTGCTCCTTCTGCTCTGTTGCACTTTCCCTAACTGATTTTATTTTCTTTCTCCAACTTTCCTCTGCATACTGCCGACGGGGCTCGTACCCCGCATCTGGAGAGTTACTGTCACCCGGACTCCCCCACCACTGCTCCCCCCCCTCTCCTCCTCCTCCTCCTCCTCCAGCACTGCCTGCTGCTCCAGCTGCCATTGCCGCCCAGGTTTCCGCACCATCCATGCCTTCCGCTGGACTGTCATCTAGCTGCTGCAAATTCTATTCTCATGAACATGGGCTGATTGACAATGTTGGTCATTAAAACCCTCAGTCGACCAGAAAAGGTTGGGTTCCCCCCTTGAGTTTGGTTCCTCCCAAGGTTTCTTTCTATCTACCAGCAGGAAGTTTTCTTTTGCCACTGTTGCCTTTGGCTTGCTATTGTCGGGGTTTAGGCCAGGGTTTTCTGTGAAGCATATTGTGACTATTAGTTGTGAAATGCGCTATATAAACACATTGATTTGATTTGATTCATACTAGTAGTGATAACAATAGTAATACTATGCATATTGCCTCTCCCTCACCCTCTCCTGTAGTACTTGATCAGTTATTCTCCAGCCCTGCTTTGCAGGAAATGGACAAGACCTGTTCGCACTACATTTTTATTCTTTTTATTTTTTATCTTTTAACCAAAGCTCACCACACACTTTCTAGAAGCCTATTTCTCTCCAATCCACTTCCCAACCAGTGATGAGGGACTATGATGAAATCACCTTTTTTCTTGGGGAGTGGGGGCCTTTCCAGTGGACAATATTTATCCTGCTCAGTCTCAGCACCATTCCCAATGGCTACGGTGGGATATCCATGGTGTTCCTGTCGGACACACCACACCACCATTGCAGTTTTCCCTACCTGAACAGCACGGGCTCTAATCTGAGTCAGGCTCTGCCCCTGGAGGAGGTAAATGGGCAGTTGGACTACAGTCGGTGCACTCGTTATAAGAGGCTAAACAGCACAGAGACACAGTTCAGCAATGAAACTGAAAGATGCCTGGATGGTTGGGATTATAGCACAGAGCAGTACATTTCCACCATAGCAACCGAGGTAAGAGCTTTCATTCATAAGTGCACCCTCCGTCTCAGCCTGTCTCCGCCTACTACACAATTTTGAAAAATACTTCAGCAAAGGAGAGAGGGGTAGGGGCGGTGGAGCTGTGTCCAATCGTCCGGTGCATAAATGAACATACAATGTACAAATGATTTTGTATAACTCGGATCAAACCGTTAAACTAGACGTTGCAGATCAAATATGAATCAAGATTCAGCAACTGCATGGCCTATTTCTCACCTCAAATATTTTCAGAAACATATTTTAGTGGACTATTTAGGTGGAATAAAAGTTTATGAACAGGACACCACGATGTTCCAGTTTTAAAATGTGGAGCCAAAATGAAAGGAACGTAGTGGGTCTAGCCAATCATGTGCCGGCTGTTTCCGTTTCCGGGCGACAACAATTATCCATATCATGTAGAGGTACCTCCAAAGAGGTACTGTGGCATCACGATTGGGGTGGGGGCAATGTGGGGAGCAGAAAGGGAATTTCAACCGTTAGAGGGCAGCACAAAGACGCTTTTCTACCAGTTTCTTATGATGTACAATATTATTTCAGAATAACAGAATGGATGAATAACTTTCATTATAATGTAGGCATACTGAAAAAAAGTGATCTAGGGTGTATTTACCCTTTTACAGACCTGGTTTTTAAATATCTAGTAGGGGAGCACAACTCCAGTCCTAGAGGGCCGGTCTGTGTGCTGGATTCTGTTCCAACCAATTACCTCAGTTTTTTTAAATTTTCTGACAGCTCTATAAACTACGGGACTCACTCCTGTACCTCCGGTTGCTACCCTGTGTCCAATCTGTCTGTGTTTTTTCCACAGTGGAACTAGTCTGTGGTGATGCGTGGAAGGTGCCATTCAGCCTGTCTGTATATTTCATGGGTGTGCTGACTGGATCTTTCGTGGTTGGTCATGTTTCTGACAGGTATTTAAGATGGGGGCAGTTGGGTTCAGAGGTTTTATTTTTAATGACTTTTTTTTAATTTTTTTTTACAGTAGTCAGAGGTGTGGTTGTTTTTTTACAGTAGGTAGGCAGGTGTTCATTCAGATAGCTCAATAAAACACGATGATGCTTGAAAATATTAAATAAAATGTCATAAATTGTTTAAATGGACAGTTTTCACTCATGAAACTCATTTTGCATCAGTTTCAAGTGGTAATTCATATCTTTTCATCAGTATAGGGGGATAGATCTATGGGTCCAAAAACCTATCCAAAACCTGTCATAAAATTACATGACTATTGTCGCGTAGCTTGTTAAATGGACAAGGTACGCAATAATAGTGGCACTTAAAAACTCGTCTTAAAAAAAACGTATTTGTCAGAGTTGTCACAAATCATGTACGAGTAATGCTAAAATCTGGGGTTTGTTGTTTCCACTCATAGTTTGGTTGCAGGAGCAATGAATGTCTGATTTGTGCAAAATCTTGGTGCTGGCATCATGGCCTCTGCGCAAAGGAGTTAAACTGTAATGGTTTATGTCTGTTTATTCAGATACAATTCTAGTTTAGCATAAATATGAAATCCAAATGAATATTATATTTTTAGTTCCGGAAACATGATTCATGATGGATGTACTGCACCAATGCAGTGGTAATAGCATTCTCACTGTCACTATACAGGAATGTTTTAATGCGTTCTTGAATGCTGTTGTTGGTCAAATTCAATGTTGGCCCTGATTTCTGGATGAATTTGATTTACAGACATCCCTTTTAGTTCTGATAATAAAATCATCATGAACAGTGCTAGGTGCCGTAAAACATAGAATTTGTAACGGCACCATCACAGTGATGAATGCATGACGGAGGTGGATTTTCCTCACCATGGCCGTGCAAACCATCTTCACCCTCATTCAGGTGGTCTCTGTCAGCTGGGAGATGTTTGCCATCCTCTACTTCATCATTGGATTGGGACAGAATTCCAATTACATCTCTGCTTTTATTTTAGGTACATTCAAATCACAAGCCAGACTTGTAGTAAGCCAAAGTATTTAGCTCACGATAAAAAATTCAGTGCCGTTTTGTATTTGCAATTCAACAAGACACACTATTACAGCATAAATAGTGTCACAGTTCCTGTTATTGCCCACCAGAGTGTGCCAGTTTCCCATTCCTAGCGTTTCATGTTCTTGTCTGTGGAATTTATTGTTTGATCGTTTCAACTCCTGTTTCTCCATAAGAGAACCCAGCATCTTCATCGCCTCAGCTTCCTCTTACAACTGTCGCCCAGTTTCCACTTCCACAAGAACCACATCTCCCTTCACCGGATTGGTACGAGGGGCATCCGGAGTGGTGCAGGGGATTCCTTATGCAATGCTCGCTAGCATTTTGAACTTCAGTTTACCGAAGTTCAAATGCTAGCTCAGTTTACCGAGTGAGCGCTCCAAAGTGGAGCATTTCAATGTCAAGTCAAGTGAATGTCATTTTGTTTCTCTCGGAAGCCTCTCTTCCGGGCCACTGTGGTTTGGGAGTGGCAGCTGCCTATATTTGTTTAAATGTTTTCGACTTTGCTAATGAAATGAGCAAAGCTTTAGACTCAACGGGTAGTAGGCAAGATTCTGGGAGACAGCTGGAGTCGCTCCGGCAAGGACAACAAACTCTTGCTGATTGCTCTTAATTCTGCACACTAGTGGCCGAAAATGGGTGGAATGAGGTGGCTCTCATTTATTATAATTTTTTGAAACCAAGGCTTGTCTTCATCACTTGAATCGGCTTCTCGGGATCTGCCCACTGATCTGGACCAATTAATCTCTCTAGCCATTAGAGTGGGTGGACTATTGCGGGAGAGACACTCGGAACGTGGGTCGCCTCAGTATAGGTTATCAATAAAACATCACAATAACATTTTGAGCATTTCATTTTCAGCTATATGACAAAAAAAAAATGTTCATGCCGTATCATTGATATTTGTGAGCATGTTCTTTTATATAATGAAAGAATATGATTGTAGCGTTTCCAAAGGTAACAAATATGTTTATGTGTGGTGTATGCGTGCGTTAAATCTTTTCGATATTTGGGCTCAACATGAGACGGCTTTGAACAATTTTTTAACAGTTTTGGTCCATGAAGGCTGCCGTCTTCTAGCCGAGGAAAGGGCTCGTTCACCTGCTCCTCACAGCTACTTTAACCAGTGTCCATTTTGTTTTTTGTTGCGTTGTTTTTGGATGAACAGGACAAATGGGGGCATTACAGAGTTCCCGTTCTCAGTGACGGTGCCAGGAACTTTTCTCTCCCTGGGCTAAGGGTGGGCTAGGTCAATACATGGGGGTGCTAAAGTTAGCTGTGTTTTCCCCAGGATGGCTTTTGTGTGTGCAACCGCTAGGCTACAGTATAAAGACTACGCACCTCAATAAAACTCCTTTCTGCCCTGCCTCTCTCCACTGCCTGCACAAGTGGCAGCATTCATACTGCAGTCAAAACTGAATAATTCTGTAAATTGAAATGGCATTACAAATGGCATTTGGCTTCATCAATACGAGTGTACTTAAAAATATCAGACATCAAAGAAAATAAGCCACCGGAAAATAATTAAAAAGGACGTGAGAAGAGAGGATAAATTATCAGTTTAACGTCATGTCAAAAAAGATGGCTAAAATATCGTTGTTTAACCGCTGCTCTGTGATTAGGACATTTAGGAGTTTCATTATCTAACGAAGATCACAAACTTTACTTATGAGTTAGTTACGCTCCTAGGCGTGTTTCATAAACTGCACCGTAACATTTGCGTTGGTTTCTGTATTATCAGAACAGCTTCCACTGTCACCATTCTCTCCCATCTCATTTAGACTAAATACATTTAAGAAATATGAGATCTTTAACGTTACCTGATAATTTTTACCTTATTAGCTGAAGTCGAGATGGCAAAGATTGAAAATGATCATTTAGCTAATTTAGGTTAATGATAGTTATTCTCTTTCCAAATCTACTCATCTGTGCGTGGCCAAGCAGCCAATGTTGTGACATTAGTCTACCTCCAATCAAAACACTGTAGTTTTACACTTGGGAGTTGCTACCAAGGGAAGTCCACACACTCCGCAAATCTGTTGAGTAGTTGATCATTTCCGAAGACGGATCACATGAAGAGCTTATGCGAACACATTTTCTATTGATTTTAAAATGATAGTAGGCTAAATTAGTTTTCAAACAATGAGGTTTGGTTTCCATTTTACATTTTTTGACGTGTCACTCACTTTCTGAAATGAGTGACAAAAAATATTGAACTTTTTCACGATATTCTAATTTTTTTGAGCTGCACCTGTATACTCCAAAAACTGTATTTACGGTAAAATTTATGGGACAAAAATTTTCTGCGTGCGCTCGCATAACCTATGTACCACCAAAAACCATATTCTCTGCCAGGAAAAACCCTGAATCCATACATTTTAATATCCCTTCATTCCAGGCATATATTTATTTAATTATTTGCAAAAATCGCCGGCGTGCCCTTTTATGAATTTGGGCCCCTGCCCCTCTAACATCCTTTGCACGTGCCTGCTGGCTTGTATTTAATAAAATCATAGTTAAGGACAGCTGATTGGTTGAATGTTGATTGAGTCCAGGACTGATTCAGTATAAAGGGATTTGGTACCGACATGTTGTTCGTCTCCTCCTGCAGGTAATGAGCTTTTGGGGGAGTCCGCCCGTTTGGCCTTCTCCACCGTGGGTCTGTGTGGGTTTTACGCACTGGGCTACGCTGTTCTACCTTTGTGTGCCTATTTCATCCGGATCTGGAGAATTCTCCTGCTTGTCCTTGCCCTGCCTGGATTTCTCTACATACCCCTCTGGTGGTGAGACCCTTCCCAGCACACAAACTGCTATGTAGTGCTTGTACAGGACACGTATACAAGTTAGTTCTGCCGGGGCATTGTGATTGGCCGAGACACATTCCACAAGTGCTGATATACAGTGTTACATCACTCGGACCACATCACTGGCCTTTTTGCTTTCTAATTGATACATTGTTGGGGAATAATTTAAATGGAATTCGGAAGGACCTATTTTTGTTTAGCGGAGCCAAAGAAACAACATCATAATCTGTTGTCTCATTCATTACTTAATAGATATTTAGGGTAGTAGAACTGTTGTATAAAAGTAATATCACACTCAATGTCATGTGGCTCTATCTTGGCGATTTTAGCGCTTTGTCTAAACGCGTGGCAAGTGCATTTAGGGCGTGTCTAAGTCCACTTTTGCGAGATTGATGGCGTGTTTTTTGAGGGCTAAGCACAAGGGAACATGCAAATGGGCTGAATCTAGTCTCTTCATTAATTATAGGCGTGTCTTGGGTGTGGCATTTCATGTTTACTCGGACGCAGGTTTAAATGTCACATGGCCCAGACCTGTAGATAAACCCAGCTCTCTGTGCTAACAGGTTTATTCCAGAGTCTCCACGGTGGTTGCTGGCTCAAGGTCGTCCTAAGGAGGCAGAGGACATTGTTCGGGCAGCAGCAAAGAAAAATGGTGTCACACCTCCAAGTATTATATTTCAGGAAGAGGATTCTGCTAAACTTCAGGTACCACCTTTATTATTTTAATAATAATTAGTAAGACCAACATTGTCTTATAGTTTGCCTTTTAGGTAAATATGTAATATTTTCAAGCTCAGAAGTTGAGTGCTCATACCTTTTTTTTAGTGAGGTTAGCTCTTATAAATTCACCATAAAACTTATGGACATCAGATAGATAGCCGGGTTCCCCACCCCAGTATAGTCAACATGGCCCACCTTAACCAAACACGAAAAACAATTATCCATTCTGTGTGAAAAACATCCTTGGATAAATTTTAATCAATCTTCATATTTAACAAAAGCAGCAACCTCACTTCTGCTTCCAGATCAATATTATCACAAATATTGTTCACAAATATCTACCACTTTTACCTCTACAGTCTCATATTTGACCATCTAAATTACTCATTAACCGAGTACTTATTTACTTTCTGTTCAGTTTCTAAATAGTCATTCCAGAGTATACAACTTACTTCAAATTTTAAGTTAATTTCAGATGTGTTTAATTTTGACTTGATAATCATATCAGGCTAGAGTTTCTATTTTTCATCGACATACATACTATATATATATAGTTCAAGAATATTCTTATTACAAACAGGCAAATCATGTGGGTTAACAGGTATGAGCACTTAGTGTTTGTATGGCTTGTACATTTCCCTCCTATTCTGATTCCAGGAAAATTACACTGATCACCATAAAAGCTCATATACAT
The DNA here is from genome assembly GCA_022702515.1 of Ilyophis sp. 1 JC-2022. NCBI lineage: Eukaryota > Metazoa > Chordata > Actinopteri > Anguilliformes > Synaphobranchidae > Ilyophis > Ilyophis sp. 1 JC-2022. Next base: position 133,264,535 of record CM040404.1, read on the forward strand.
ACCTGGATCTGGTCAGGACCAGTAAGCTGAGGAATATAACCATCATAAATGTCATCGCCTGGTAACCAGTGGCGGCTGGTGATCTAAATATAGGTTGGGGCGCTAGCATTTCTAAAAAAAAACAAATACATCTGACTTTGACTTTAAACAGAAAAAACAAGCCACCTTGTGTCTCAGTTGCATAAGACAGTTTAATTGGCAACAGTGGAGGACAGTTTTTCAAGTAAGACATCACTGAACAGTGGAGGAGCCTCTGTTCATTCAAGTTAGGCAGGACTCATACATTCAGATTTAGACTTCAAACAGATCACACAGACCTCCTGGCAGCACCGGGTCCAAATCAAACACAACAGCACTGTCATGTTGCCTAGAGAGGTGCTAATTGCTGCCCCCCACACACAACTCCTTGCTGCACAATTCCTTTGTATTGCTAAACCGCTAAAAACCTCAGACTGAGAAGAGCCTACTTGACTGGTCATTCAAATGAGTCATCATACATTTTGAGACAAAGACATACAACACTAAAGGTGAATTGGCCCATTACAACACAACAACACACTAATGTTGCCTAAAACCACTACTTGAACATAAATTTTTTGTCACCTCTTCGTTATGCTTTCTAATGCCAATTCTGTAGCCTTCATCGAGTTGTTCAGCAATGCTAAGCCTGCCAAAAAAGTTTAGCTTCATACTGTTGTCAAGATGGCTGCGGCTACTCATGCCGTTTGCACTTTTCAGCAAGATGTTTTAGGTCTCGTACCCCCGTCGTTGTCCACAATGGTTCGGTGCCAGCACTTTGAAATAGCAAACGGAAAGCAATATAACGCATTACTCACAGCACATCCAGCTAGCCAGCTAGCCAACTCCGTTTGTCATAACACGAGCGAGAGAAGCCCCGGCCCGACCGCGATCACTTGTTTGCTGTTGAATGTACAAATCTGGTCGCTCTGGTCCAAGTTCCTTTACTCTTTTCTTTTCTTCCAATGAACGCCTTGAGAAAGGTTCTTTTTGCAAAGAAATAACCAAATTTTCTTTGCTTTCTGTTCCACTTGAAGAAGCCATTTCGAATTATCTCTCTCGCTTGGTCTAGGTCTACTTGAATGAATGCGTAGCAGCCGACTGAACCTAGCCGTAGTACTTGCGCACTCGCAGTGATATCCTGCTAGATGCCGGCTGGGCGTGATAAACATGCCTTAAATCCAATCCAATAATATCATAAACCATGAGGACTAATCAGAAAAGGGTAGGATAGTCCGGGGCGCACAGGCCTGCGCCCCGGGGGCTACTTTTTTGGCCGCGAATCAGGCAGCAGAATCAGGAGGCTCGCCTGAAAATGAATGAGTGCTCTGATTCACCATAATGTTACCGGCGCCCCGCAGTCCCCTGAACATGCATATGTAATGTATTAAACTTTAGACAACGCAAGGCCAACATATAACATGTTTAAGCTACTAAAAAATTAAATAATAATAAAAAATAATAATTTTAAGCTACTAAAAAATTTAATAATAATAAAAAATAATAATTTTTTAAAAACTTTTTTAAAAATTTGTATGTGGGGGAGGGGGGGCGGCGCCCCAGCGCCCTCTATAGGCCGGCCGCCACTGCTGGTAACTGAACACTTCCAGCTACATCCTGCGATATAATGTTAATACATGGTTTATGCAATAATAATAATAATAATAATAATAATAATAATAATAATAAATCACTTGCAATGTGCTTAGGTGGAGTTTAAACCTCCGTTTTAAACTCTAGACCAGGGGTGTCCAAACTTTTTTCACTGAGGGCCAGATGGAGAAAAATGATGACTACCACGGGCCACAGGCTATTATATATATATATATATATATATATAGGCTATGTGTGCGTGTGTGTGTAAAATAAATACAAGTGCGCTCAGACATGTGGCATACAGTTGCCAACATCACTTAGATTTCTATTTAAATTAGGCGAATAGTATTATAGCCTATTAAAAGGCGAGCTTGAAGAGATTTTAAGAATTTCACTCACCAGTGACACTTCTAATGAGAACAGTGTTGTTGTGCCTTGGACTGAAGAATCGCTGTGATGTCGGGCGTGAGGTTTGTAGATGCGATTCGCAGGACATCGCAAAGGTAACTGTTATCTTTGATCGCAAACGGCTCTTGTTTAGCGTCATCAGGGAAAATGTTTGCTCACATATGTGAGAATATATCAGAGTGGTAGATCACGCCCCCATATTCTGTATCCATTTCAGACAGGAATTCCCGAAATTCTCTGTGATTGAGTGCTTTCGCACAAATTATGTTAATAGTTTTCACGACTATATTCATGACATCGCCCAGTTTCGTGACTTTGGCGCATAATGCTTCCTGGTGTATAATACAGTGCAATTTAACAGCCTCGCCCCCAGACTCATGAACTTTTCTGCAAACCAGGGAAGCCATTCCGTTATGCTCACCTATCATGGTTGTCCCAAGGGAGATTCCGATTTTGAATAGCAACTGACGCAGCTTTAAAAATATCAGCTCCTTTCGTTGTTCCAGTCAGGCTCCGAAGGTCGAGGAGCTCTTCAGTAATGCAAAAATCATTGTCAACCCCCCGCAAAAAAATTAGTAGCTGAGCCGAATCTGTTGTGTCGGTACTCTCGTCACACGCAATTGAATAGAAAAGAAACAACGGAGCTTTGTCTGATATTTGCGCCTTGATGTTAGCTGATAAATCCTCGATTATTTTCTGGGCATACAATCTCCACAATTTTTGTGACGCACTCTTTTAATAAAATCACCCTCTACAAAGGCCTTTCCATACTTCGCTATTAGCTTACCCACCTCGTAGCTAGCCCTGGTAGCATTCTGCTGCGTTTGATTAGCATGAAAAAACTGGGTTTGTTGCAATGATAGGCTTGCCGCCAACTGCTTTGATTTCTCTTCTCTGGCTGCTCCAGTATATGCCTTAAAAGACGCATCATGTTTCGTTTCATAATGTCTCTTAACGTTAAATTATTTTCATCACCGCTACTGATTCCTGGCAAATTAAACAGACACACTTGCCTCTGTACTCTGAAAAAGTATTAATTTTGCCATCGTGGCTGGAATTTCCTACATTCACTATCCACCTTTCGATTCTTTGCAGTCGCCATGTTGATAAGAACACGATTTGTAGGCTACAGGAACGTTGGCTAGCTAATGCATAAGATAATTTTTTGTTTGGGGGGGCGCAAACTGCTGATCTGTTTTTAGAGTTGGGCTTTTACTATGCTGCCCCCTAGTGTTAAAAAAACAACAGCATTTTTTTTTTCTCATTTGTAGCAGCGGGCCAGATTTTATAATTCTTCTGAAATGTTTTGAGGGCCGCTTTAAAACGCTTTAAGGGCCGCAATTGGCCCGCGGGCCGTAGTTTGGACACCCCTGCTCTAGACCAAAGAACTGTACTACAACAGAAGCAGCTTATTTCACAGGGTTGGACAGTTGTTCCAGTTGTAATGCAGTGTTGGAATACAGCCACCTCAGTCCTGCAGATAGCAAATGCCATTTGTTCTCAGTCACGCGCAATGATGCCCCACAGGACTGTTGTTTTTGGTCATCGTTTGCAGGTTCAGCGTAATCATCAGTTACAATGGCCTGTCACTGAGCACCTCCAACATGAGTGGTGATGCCTATGTGAACTGTCTGCTCTCTGCGGTCATGGAGTTGGTTGCTTTCATTGGGGTGTAGCTCCTGCTAAAGGTGGCCTCCAGACGGGCCATCATCTCCTCCACTCTTCTGGTCGGCGGGACCATTCTGCTGCTCATTCAGATGGTTCCAGAAAGTAATGGATCCTCGTTTTGTCCTTCACAGACCTGTAATCTCTCTGTCCTGTAGTTCTTACATTGTCACTTTACATGTAATGTGATTTGTCCTGTAGTCCTTATACTGACACTCAATGTAATCTATGTGCGGCTGTCCTCACATTCATTCTGCTATCTGTCTGCCATGTAATTTTGCTATCTGATAATATGCTTTACAGTAGCCAAACATTAGCTTCTGTGCAGTCTAACATGGCAGTGCCACTCTTTCTATGGTCTGTCCTGTAACCCCGTAGAATTCAGCAGCTTCAGCGTTGGCCTGGCGATGGTCGGGAAGTTTGGGGTCACCGCAGGTTTTACGGTGTTGTACATCTTGACCATGGAGCTCTACCCCACAGTGATGCGGGGGATGGGGGTGGGTGTCTGTTCCATGAGCTCCAGGATCGGAGCCATGAGCTCACCCTTCCTTGTGTTCATGGGTGAGTGGCCCCTCAGTGCTATAAGATCTTACTTCACTGTGGTGAGATTCAGGAGGAGCCGTATGTAGGTAGTCAGCACTGCTGTGTAATCAGTAGCACATTCACATCAGTATAATTAGTATAATCATCAGTGTAATTAGTATGATCATCAGTATAATTAGTATAATCATCAGTGTCATTTAGTGCACCCCAGCTTGGCAGAGAACTTCAAGGTTTGTTACAAGGTGTAGTTGTAGATATGAAGCTATACTCTATTTCGCACGTGTGTCTACATTAACTCCAAGAAAAAAGGCAAATACTATCCAAATACTAACTCCCTAAATAATTTAAACAGCAACAACCTGTAATACCTGGAAATACATCATCACATATGAAATGTGACACTGCTACTGCTTTTAGGCACCAGAGCAACAGGAAACTGGATAGCAGCATATCCACTAAGAAATCAAAGAATGTTTGCATAATTGCCCCGTTGTTCAGACCCTCTCTTTTTTGGTAATATTCTGCAGGTACACATAACAAGGCCCTCCCCTACATTGTGATGGGGCTCCTGACGCTGGCTGTGGGGCTGCTTTGTCTCCTCCTGCCAGAAACACGGGGCATTGCCCTGCCAGAGGACCTCTCCCAAGTACAGCCCCTCAACTGGTCAGTTTCATTCATTCAGTCCAGTGCCGTGTTAATGGCAGAGGCCAATTCCAGCAGTTAAAATGTATTTAAATTAAATAAACTATTTTTTAAAAAACAGTTTAATTTCGTTTTGTTTCACTGATTCATCCTAATTTCCAGAAGTGTCTGAATTGAAATGGAATTGACACCAACCCAAGTCAATGTGCATACACACATAAACAGATACACAAACGCATACATACACATATTCACTCGTGTACACACACACACACACACACACACACACACAATGCATTCACCTCTGAGGGTGTCATGTGGAGTGTGGTTCAGAAGAAAATATTTAAGATATAATATGTGCATCAAGGGATTAAATTTGTAAAAATCTCAACGTGGAAATCCGTATTCAATCCATACAAAACCATACGTACGGATTTCAAAAACCGAGAGTATGGATTGAAAAACCGTGATCAGGCTACGAATTTCCATGTTGTCCATTCTTGTTGCTTAGTGGCCTTATAAATTAAGCAGAAGGACACACCGTGCAATCTATTCAAATATTAGGCTACTTTTAAAGTTGTGTTGTCTTTCTTTGGTGAATTATTATATTATAAGATATATAGGCCCACACCGTATTATACAAGCGATATGGCACTCTAACCCATGGTAGGCTACATCGTTAATATTGACTCGGCTAATGGGGTTTGCCAGCACACTGCATCACTTCCTGCCTAGTAACAACATCCCATAACCTTGCCAATATTCACTATACCACAGGGTCTTGTGCAATATCGCTTTAATATTTTTCATGTTTCATCGAACTGTGATAGGCTACAATGTGAATGTGAATTGTAGCCGTGATACTTTCCTGTCTGACTTTCCTGCAATGAACCTATTAAAAAATGGATTTAAACTGCAAACCCGATTGATTTCACTCAAAAACCGTACGTAGGCTACGGATCACAAAATTGTACGTACGGATTAAAACCGAGAGTACGGATTTCCACGTTGAGATTTTTTTTTTTTCACTTTGCTTTGAGGGGTCTCCGTAAATTTGTAATTCTGATTTAAAAAATGAAACCTTTGACTGTAACACTGTCCATGAAACTCTTCTACCAGCTGCTGTTACAGAAAGGAGCCTGCAGCAGAACCAGAGGCCTTCAATGAAGACCAGCTCTCTGCAGAAGACAGGAACGTGCAAATGAAATAATAAAATGATTGCACAGAATATATTTTGTGCTCGTTAAGCAGTTTATTGATCTGCCAGTATAGAAATCTGCTTAACACACCAAAACAACAAGCTAGAGACACAGAAATGTGCAAAACTTTGGCATCTCTAGCTCATAGTTTAGGTAAGCCTCATTATCCTATAATGTGTTAAATAGATCAACAAACTGCTTAACAAGCATAAAATGTATTTTTCAATTAAAAAAAAAATCTAATGCTTTTAGTCACAATTAGTTTTAATCCTATGCTTTAACTAGGCAAATTTCTCCAACTCATTGTTTAGGTGGGTTAATCCTTGTTCACCAGATTCCTATACTGTACTGTAGTAGCCTATTAAGCAGATAAAAAACTCCTTAACGAGCATAACATATATTTAAAAAATATAATTATTTTAGTCATAGTTAGAACTCATCCAAATGTTTGTGTCTCTACCTTGTTGTAAGAAGATTATTATATTGTATCAAGCAGATCAAACAACTGCTTAATGAACATGAAATATGTTTTCCTATAAAAAAATATCTAATGCTTTTGGTCACAATTAGTATTCATCCTGCCCTTTAATTATGCAAATGTTTGAGTCTCTAGCTCATTGTTTAGGTGCATAAGCCTCTTTAAAATCATGGCTGTATTGCACTTTAATGCACTTAATTCACTCAATTAATGTAATTATTCTGTTGGATGTCTTTGTTTGATATGTTTGTTTGTGTGTTGTGGATCTGCCCCACCGTCTGTCTTTTTTTGTTGTTGCTGGGGCTACAACTGAAGTTCCCGTGCGGGAAAATAAGTTATTCTATTCTATTCTAAGCAGTTTTTGATGTTTAGAGTTCTAGAATGTCCAGAGTGCGGTTTCCTCATTTATGTCTCCTATACAGCTGCCTGGAAGAATCAGGAACCAGGCATCGGGGCATCACGAAGAGTTTCCATGCTAAATCCACTACTCTGCACTTGTGTAGTCTAATGCAAGCAATGCATAGGCCTAAATGAGATCATCACAATTGTATGAATGTAACATGGGCTGTAATTACTCCTCACCTGGAAATTAGGTGGTCTCAAGTGTGCAATGTGCAGGGGAGAGATGAAGCCATGGAGGGCAATGCACTTTTACTTGGGGAGGCTTGTCTGTGAAAAATAGCTGCAAAATAGATCACTACCAAGTGATATGTGATTAATGTCATTACATTACATTACAGTCATTTAGCAGACGCTTTTATCCAAAGCGACATACAGTAAGTGCATACAGAAACATCATTGAAGTAACTACAGAACAGATAAGAAAGCACATTCTTCCCATAAAGTAGCCCTAGTAATGAACATTGAATGCAGTTCACAGTAAACTGGGTAAATCAGCTCTACTACAATTCTATTCTAAATATTATAAACTTGAATACACAGTTCAACAAGAACAAATACCATGAGGTCCTAGGTAAGTATCAGTCCAGGTGGAATCTGAAAAGGTGTGTTTTCAGGCCACGATGGAAAGCAGGCAGGGTTGGCATAGAATGGGAATGGGAAGTTCGTTCCACCACTGGGGAGCTAGGGTGGAAAAGCTCCGCAGTCGGGACGAGCGAGTGCCATTGACACGGAGGGGGGGAAGTGCGAGTCGCCCTGCTGTAGATGAGCGAAATGGTCGAGCAGGAACATAGTTCTGGATCAAGTCCTGCAGGTAGGCAGGGTCTGTCCTATTGGCTGCAGTGTAGGTCAGGGTCAGAACTTTGAACCTGATCCTGGTTGCAACTGGCAGCCAGTGGAGTGACCTCAACAGGGGGGTGACGTGAAAATTTCGGGAGGTTGAACACAAGCCGGGCAGCTGCGTTCTGGATCAGTGGAAGAGGCAGGATGGCGCAGGCTGGTAGGCTTGCGAGCAGGGAGTTGCAGTAGAAATATATATAACATATAATGTCGGAATATTTCGGTAGTAAGCTGCTTGTGGGTTTCTGGTTACTTTACTGTATTGTAGTCTGTTGTAAACTACTTGTGTTTGTGTTACTTTTGTATGTGCCTTTCCTGGTGTGCACATGGAGACAACTGAGGAGGTCCAGAGGCAAAGGACACTGGAGGCACATTTAAGCAGGCTTTTGTTTTGTGGTGTTCTCGTTTCGGGAGGGTTGGTTACACTGATTCCAAGGCTTCTTGGTTTGAAACCGCCGGCCGTCGTGTCTGTATAAACCCCTCTTTTTGTAGTCTTTGTTTTCGTCTTGCCCTGCCAGGCGTACACTGGCAGAGCATTGTCCTGTCTAACGGTACCCCTTTTCTTTGTTTCATGCCTCTTTATTTTTACATTTTAATAAACTAATTTTGTAACCGTCCTCTTGTTTGTGTTTGAAATCCTTTGTGTTGCGGCCCTTCGAGCCGGGGTCGTAACGCTTGTGTTCATTTGATGGGCTGCAGTATGGAAATCATGTTTCATAAATGGCCTGTTTTTTCAGCAAAGGCTTTAAATGTTAAAAATAAAATGTCATCAATATGGCGTCAGGAGCAGGATGCTGCTGCAGAGGAACCACTAAGATACAGCTACTGAGGGTAAGTATATTGGTAATGTGTTACCACCCTCACTAGCTAGCCTGTAAAAGACTGTCTTCGTGGAATCTCTATTTGTAACCAGCATCAAAGAATTGTGGGGTCAGACTCCAGGAAGTGGACGATTGGAGCTGAAAAGCACCACTCCATATGTACATGTTGCATCCGGTGTTGATGTGATGCGTGAGAGTGGTGAGTGAGAGAGATATAAGTGAAGTACGGTGTGATGTGGTCTGTACAGAAATGTACGCGTGCTGTGGAGTGCATGGGTCTGAAATGCGGTTAAACGTGCGGCTAAACACACGCGCCTGCGTTTGTAAAGTGAATACACCGTTGCTATACAACTGGGTTCATCTCTGGATGTCTATTGTTAACGAAAATATAAATCATAGTAGATATCCAGTGTGTAATATTGAGTAAACTGGTGAGCAGAGGTGCGGAGAGTGGATAACGCCCCTCCCGCGCATAGTTTTAAGTTCTGAGGTTTAGAAGTTAAATAATCTTTTCTCTGAAGTAGAGCATGCAGGACGCTCCTGGTGAGAACAGCATTTATACTACAGGTTTAGCCATGGCAAAGGGCAAATCAGGCTCTGAGTCGGGGGCTAGAAGTGTGTTTGAACACCCAGTACTAGCATCTCTTCATTGGCTACCAATTAAGTATAGGATAGACTTAAAATGTTTGCTTCTGACCTTTAAAGCTTTAAATGGACTTGCACCAGTGTATGTATGTAATCTGATTTTACCATATAAGCCGAAAAGATCCATTCGTTCCCAAGACGCAGGCTTTTTAGTAGTCCCTAGAATATCTAAAAACTTGACGGGTGGTAGAGCTTTCTCCTATAGAGCGCCACTACTGTGGAACACCCTACCAAAGTTTATAAGGGAATCAGACACAGTCTCAATATTTAAGTCTAGATTAAAAACGCACCTTTATGATCAGGTTTATAATGAGTTGTAGTCCGGAGACAGGACCAGAGAAGCCTTTAGTCGTAGAGTAATGTGGAGTGACATCCTTTCCTTACTGTCACCTGTCAACAGCTGTGACCCCGTCTTCCTGGGCTGGCTCTTGAGAGGTGGATAGGATTGTTTACTCTCTCATGACTGGATGGGTTCCCAAACTCTGTCTTCATAGCTATGCAGCCATAAATTACTTCTGGCGGGGGTACTTGTCCACCTCCCCCCCCCCCTTCCTCCCAGTTGGTGTTCCTGCTGCCTGCTCTATTACACTTTCCCTAACAGTTCTCTCTCTTTCTTTTTCTACATTCCGCTGGCGGGGCCCATGCCCCGCATCTCGAGAGTTGCTGTCCAGCTACCTGTCCGTCGCCGCTTGCCCCTCCCTCCCCACCACCGCTTCCAGCTGCTCCTGCCACCATCGGCACCCCGTTCCCCACCATCATTGCCGCCACATCTGGACTGTCATCTAGCTGCTGCAATTTCTACGATCATGGATATTGGCAGTCAGTTTTGACCATGCTGGTCATTAAGATCTAGACCCTGAGCCGACCAGAGGAGGATGGGTTCCCCCCTTGAGTCTGGTTCCTCCCAAGGTTTCTTCCTAGTTACACTAGGGAGTTTTTCCATGCCACTGTTGCCTGTGGCTTGCTCTTGTGGGGGTTTAGGCTGGGTTTTTCTGTGAAGGCATTGTGACAACTAGTTGTGAAATGCGCTATATAAATAAATATTGATTTGATTTGATTTGATTAGAAGCCAAGGCTGAGTCGGGGGCTAGACGCCCAGGCTAATTAGAGACCGTACACAGAGGTGTGGTGCTATACTTTAGCACAAGTGAGGTGAGGTAAAAGTATAGTAAAATATTAGAGAATATGGTGAAGGATGGGCGGAATCGCGGAAGCTCAGCAGGAGAGAATAGAGCCTTTTTAGAGAAACAAAGAAAGGATAAAAAAGAAAAGTTCTGGTCTTGTGCTCAGTTTGAGAAGGCTTTGGTATATGAGAAGGCTTTGCTATATGAGGAGGCAGTGCAGTCAGCACAAGTAAGTGAAAGGGAGAAAAATGAGCAACTAAAGATAAGCCTAGAGTGTGTAACTTTGCAGTTGGAAGAAAATAATTGAAACACTGCCAGAGAGGGGTGAGGTTTCGCCAGCGTATGGGACAAGCAAGGGGACAGGCTCAACAGCCCCTTCCTTGTATCCGCAACTAACAGATGTTCGGGTAGCGCCCCTAGAGATCCGGTCCCGGGAGACCACTGACTCCTGGTGAGCTTCATCAGATGTTAGAAGCCTTGCCACACCTAGAGCCAGATCAAAGGAACATAGACTTCTGGACAAAACTGCAGGAGAGAATTGATGTCTTTAGTCTATCACCCCAGAATGTGCACGCCATAGTTAAAGCTTGGGCTGTGTCCCAAATCGCATACTTCCATGCTCCGAGCGCGCACAGCGAGCACGCGCATCCATGTGAGTCCATAGCGAAGTACGGTAGTATGCGATTTGGGACACAGCTTAAGTGTCCTCCTGCCAAGTGGGGTCGGGAAATGACAGCGGTGCAGGTGACAGGGCAGTGGGCACATGGGTTAACCAATCGTGAAGTGAGGGATGTTGCATTAAAGCTTTGGTATAGAGGCAGTAAAGCCAGCCATAGGGGAACTGTGGGACATTGGGCTTATATACAAGGAGTGAAACGGCTAAAAGGAGAAATGTTTGGTGATTACGCAGAAAGGCTATGGATTGCATATCGAGAGCATCGCGGTCTGCCAGAACCTAAGAAAGATGATGAATTGTTTCTTAATGCTCTCAGGGGTCAGGTTAGGCCCACAGTTCAGGCGTTTATACACTTACAGGCAGATAGTCGCATGGGCCACAAACTTAGAGTTGCGTCACACCGTCAAAGGAAAGACACAAAGGTAGTAGCAGCAGCAGCCGGAAAACTAAGGTGTTTCGCGTGTCAGAAGCCCGGGCACAAAGCCAGTGAGTGTCATCACAGAGCCAAGAAAGCTACAGAGGGAAATAAGCAAAGTAGCCAAGGAAAGATATAGAGGCGCTGGAAAAGGTCCAAAGACGAGCAACCAGAATGATTCCAGGTATAAAAGATAAGTGCTATGAGGAAAGGCTGGAGATGCTTGGACTTTTCAAGCTCAGCAAAAGGAGACTTAGGGGAGACCTGATTGAGGCCTTTAAATTTATTAAAGGGATGAACAAAGTGAGCTACAAGAAATTATTCCAGTTCAATTCGGTTAGCAGAACGAGGGGGCATAAATGGAAATTGGCGAAGGGTAAATTCCATACAAACAGAAAATATTATTTCTCACAAAGTGGTCACAGTGTGGAATAGCTTCTCTGGGCATGCAGTGGAGGCAGAAACACTGGGAGTATTCAAGGCCCGGCTTCACACAGCGTTAGACACTTTATAACACTGAAGGCTCCCACACTTTTAATTATTTTTCTTTAGCTTTTGAACACTTAACACTTTATTGCAGTCTTTTATTACATTATTTTACTACTTTTATTACAATCTTATTTATTGTAATCTAGTTATTAAAGCATGTATTTTTTTATTTTATTGCTTTTATTTATTTTCTTTTAGTGGTAGGAATAGACGAGCATGTTGGGCTGAATGGCCTGTTCTCTTCATACTTATGTTATGTAAGTAGGGAATGTTTTGTGTGGATTAAAGAATGTTTTGTGTGGGTTAAGGAATGTCCAAACCGGCAAGAGGGGGGCGTCAGAGACTGCTGGTCCAGCGGCTGTCTAAAAGCTAGGATACACAAGCCCCTGCGTTTGGAGGTGCGTTCGATCCGAGAATGTTTATTACAGCAAGGGTCGGGGGCCGCCCTTGCAGAATGGTAATAGACACTGGCGCGTCTATTTCGTTAACCAATCTTCTCTTGCCACTGACAAGCAATGTTGTTCACATCTCAGGAATTGGAGGTAAGCCTATGACTGCAACACTTGGCCACTCCACTTTTGATTGAGTTTGAGGATATACAAATCAGAGCAGGACTGGGGGGTTAGTGACATAGATGAGGAACACACTCTGGGCTGTGACTTATTCATAGAATTAGGAGCAGTGATTGACCTGACAAATTGCGGTGTGTGGTGGCACGTTCTCCAACCAGTCGGCCATTTTGGGCCAGAATGGCGGGCGGGGGCTTTGAGATGACTAGATAGGAGTTGGACAACAGCAAGTCGGTATGGAATTATTTGTGCTCAGTTCAGGGAAGTGTGGGCAAAACATAAACATGATTGTGGTTTGACGTCAGATGAGCCTGTTGTTGTTCCTGGACCTTTGGCATGCGTCTCATAACAATACCCCATCAAACCGAAGGCCCTGGAGGCAGTTAAGGAGATTTGTGCAGAAGCTGGAGGAAGAGTTTGGTCAGTTCCTAAGCCAGACGGATCATGGAGCATGACTATTGATTACACAGCTTTGAATAAGGTGGTTAAGAAAATACATCCCATAGTAGCAAGCCCAGCCACGGTGTTGAGCATGCAGTGTTTTCTGTGCTTGACATCAGTAATGGGTTTTTTGGACAATTCGGGCAGAAGCAGGGAGTCAGGACGCCTTCGCTTTCACGGCAGTCGCACCAGTACACGTGGATTTCATAACCCGCCGGCCATTTTACATCAATCAATGGCTTGGGCTTTGAACGGTATAGAAATGGTGCCGTACAATTCTGTGTGTTTGCGATACGTTGACGATCTGCTAACCGCATCACCAGAGGAGAAAGCGCACATCGCAGCGCTATAGCAGTCCTCCGCGCATTGGAGAAGGCGGGGATTAAGGCAAACCCCACAAAGGCGCAGGTAGGACTACCTGAGGTAACATACCTCGGGCATGTGATCCGGCATGTCAAAGCTGCGGTTGCTGACGTGCCTAAGCCAACAAATGTAAGAACTGTCAAAACTTGTTGCAGACTTCTCTGGCTTATCTGACCCTGTAGTGACCCTGTTTAAAAGAGGGGCTACATTACAGGCATTTAGCTCTTATCCAGAGCGACTCACACAAATGTATCCATTTATGGGTCAATGACGAATAAGGTTTTCAGAAGTGCAACAATTTTAAAAGTGAAAATAATTCATTTTGATAGTACTTTTATGTTCACCATAGTGTTATCTAAGGGCGGCACGGTGGTGCAGTGGTTAGCACTGTCACCTTACAGCAAGAAGGTACCGAGTTCGAATCCCGGCCGAGGGCCTTTCTGTGTGGAGTTTGCATGTTCTCCCCATGTCAGCGTGGGTTTCCTCCCACAGTCCAAAAACATGCAGGTTAGGCTAATTGGAGACTCTAAATTGCCCATAGGTATGAATGAATGAGTGAGTGAATGGTGTGAGTGCTCTGTGATGGATTGGCGGCCTGTCCAGGGTGTATTCCTGCCTCTCGCCCAATGCATGCTGGGATAGGCTCCAGCACCCCCCGTGACCCTGAATAGGAATAAGCGGGTTGATGGATGATGATGATGATGATAGTGTTATCTATGCAACTATGTGGTTTGATGCAATAAAATAATTCCTATACTGTATTTTAAAACAAGATTTAAAAATTTTGTCAAAAAAAATTTAAAAGTCATTCGATGCAACCATATATATATTTTTAAATAATAAACTTTAAGTGCATTACCTATAAATTAAACTGTTAAAATATTCATATTTAGTCTATAATGTACAGTTGTGTTCAAATAAATAGCAGTGCGTTAAGAAAGTGCAAATATTTTTTAATAGCTTTTAGTTCCATATTTCAAATGTAGTGGAAACATTACACATTCAATTCCAAATCAAAGCATTAACAAATTTTATCAAGTTTGCGTTATTCTTTTCCAGAAAGCAAAGAAAAGGAATATTAATCTGTTCAAAAAAATAGCAGTGTCGACATTTTTCTCTTCAAACCCAAACACTTACTGTATAAACTGAATAATTTTTTCAAGATTTAACTTCACTTTAAATTACTGAACTAATATTTAGTTGCATAACCATTGTTTTTGATAACTTTTTTTTTTTTTTTCTTTAGCTTTTGAACACAACACATTATTACACTCTTTTATTACATTCTTTTATTACAATCTTATTTATTTGAATCGTTATTAAAGCATGTATTTTTTTATTTTATTGCTTTTATTTACTTTCTTTTAGTGGTAGGAATAGACGAGCATGTTTGGCTGAATGGCCTGTTCTCTTCATACTTATGTTATGAAAGTAGGGAATTTCGTTCGTTGTCTTCCGCTTATCCGGGTCCGGGTCGCGGGGGCAGCAGCTTCAGCAAGGGAACCCAGGCCGCCCTCTCCCCAGCCACTTCCGCCAGCTCTTCCGGGGGAATCCCGAGGCGTTCCCAGGCCAGCCGAGAGATATAATCCCTCCAGCGTGTCCTGGGTCGGCCCCGAGGTCTCCTCCCGGACGGACATGCCCGAAAAACCTCCCGAGGGAGGCGTCCAGGAGGCATCCTCACCAGATGCCCGAACCACCTCAGCTGGCTCCTCTCGACATGGAGGAGCAGCGGCTCTACTCTGAGTCCCTCCCGGATGTCCGAGCTCCTCACCCTATCTCTAAGGCTGAGCCCGGCCACCCTGCGGAGGAAACTCATTTCGGCCGCTTGTATTCGCGATCTCGTTCTTTCGGTCACTACCCATAGCTCGTGGCCATAGGTAAGGGTTGGAACGTAGATTGACCGGTAAATCGAGAGCTTCGCCTTTTGGCTTAGCTCTCTCTTCACCACGACGGACCGGTTTAGCGCCCGCATCACTGCTGACGCCGCCCCGATCCGCCTGTCCATCTCCCGCTCCATCCTACCCTCACTCGTGAACAAGATCCCGAGATACTTAAACTCCTCCACCTGAGGCAGGACCTCCCCCCCGACCCGGAGTGGGCAGTCCACCCTTTTCCGGCTGAGGACCATGGCCTCAGACTTGGAGATGCTGATTCTCATCCCAGCCGCTTCACACTCGGCTGCGAACTGCCCCAGCAGGAGCTGAAGGTCGCTGTTTGATGGAGCTAAAAAGACCACGTCGTCCGCAAACAGCAGAGACGAAATCCTTCCACCACCAAACTCGACACCCTCCGCCACCCGGCTGCGCCTAGAAATTCTGTCTATAAAGGTTATGAACAGAACCGGTGACATAGGGCAGCCTTGGCGGAGTCCAACCCCCACTGGGAACAAGTCCGACTTACTGCCGGCAACGCGGACCAGACTCTCACTCCTTCGGTACAGGGACTGAATGGCCCTTAGTAAGGGGCCATCCACCCCATACTCCCGGAGTACCCCCCACAGGATGCCCCTGGGAACACGGTCATAAGCCTTCTCCAAATCCACAAAACACATGTGGACTGGTTGGGCAAACTCCCATGCCCCTTCCAGCACCCTAGCGAGGGTAAAGAGCTGATCCACGGTTCCACGGCCGGGACGAAAACCGCATTGCTCCTCCTCGATCTGAGGTTCAACTATCGACCGGACCCTCCGCTCCAATACCCTGGAGTAGACCTTCCCAGGGAGGCTGAGGAGTGTGATCCCCCGGTAGTTGGAACACACCCTCTGGTCCCCTTTCTTAAAGATGGGGACCACCACCCCGGTTTGCCACTCCAAAGGCACTGCCCCCGATGTCCACGCAATGTTGCAGAGGCGTGTCAGCCAAGACAGCCCTACAACATCCAGAGCCTTGAGATACCCAGGACGGATCTCATCCACCCCCGGAGCTCTGCCGCCGCGGAGTTGTTTCACCGCCTCGGCGACTTCTGCCCCGGAGATTGGACGACCCCTCCCCAAGTCCTCCCTCGACTCTGTCTCCTCCATGGAATACGTGTTGGTGGGATTGAGGAGCTCCTCAAAGTATTCCTTCCACCGTCCGACTATCTCCCCAGTTGACGTCAGCAGCCCCCCGTCACTACTGTAAACAGTGTGAGCAAGTTGCCGCCTTCCCCCCCTGAGGCGACGGACGGTTTGCCAGAACCTCTTCGGAGCCGATCGATAGTCTTCCTCCATGGCCTCCCCGAACTCCTCCCACGCCCGAGTTTTTGCCTCGGCGACTGCCACGGCCGCACACCGCTTGGCCCGCCAGTACCCGTCAGCTGCTTCCGGAGACCCACAGACCAGCCACGCCCTGTAGGCCTCCTTCTTCAGCCTGACGGCTCCTCTCACCCCTGGTGTCCACCATCGGGTTCGGGGATTTCCGCCGCGACTGGCCCCAGCAACCTTGCGGCCGCAGCTCACGACAGCCGCCTCGACAATGGCAGAGCGGAACAAGGTCCATTCGGACTCAATGTCCCCCACTGCCCTCGGGACATGGTTGAAGCTCTGCCGGAGGTGGGAGTTGAAGATCGTCTTGACAGGTTCTTCCGCCAGGCGTTCCCAGCAGACCCTCACTACTCGTTTGGGCCTACCAGGTCTGTGCGGTGTCTTCCCCCGCCATCTGATCCAACTCACCACCAGGTGGTGATCAGTTGACAGCTCAGCTCCTCTCTTCACCCGAGTGTCCAGAACATACGGCCGCAGGTCAGATGATACGACTATGAAATCGATCATTGACCTACGACCTAGGCTGTCCTGGTGCCACGTGCACCGATGGACATCCTTATGTTCGAACATGGTGTTAGTTATGGACAAACTGCGACTAGCACAGAAGTCCAATAACTGAACACCACTCGGGTTCAGATCGGGCCGGCCGTTCCTCCCAATCACGCCCCTCCAGGTCATGCTGTCATTGCCCACGTGAGCGTTGAAGTCTCCCAGTAGGACAATGGAGTCCCCAGTTGGGGCGCTTTCCAGCACCCTTCCCACGGACTCCAAAAAGGGTGGGTACTCTGAACTGCTGTTCGGCGCATAAGCGCAAACAACAGTCAGGACCCGTTCCCTGACCCGAAGGCGCAGGGAAGCAACCCTTTCGTCCACCGGGGTGAACCCCAACGTACAGGCAGAGAGCCTGGGGGCTATCAGGAAGCCCACCCCGGCCCTCCGCCTCTCACCTGGAGCAACTCCAGCATAGGAGAGAGTCCAACCCCTCTCAAGGACTTGGGTTCCGGAGCCAGAGCTATGTGTCGAGGTGAGACCGACTATATCTAGCCGGTAACGCTCAGCCTCTTCCACCAGCTCCGGCTCTTTCCCCGCCAGAGAGGTGACATTCCATGTCCCTAAAGCCAGCTTCCATAGCTGGAGATCAGACCGCCAAGGCCCCCGCCTTGGTCTGCTGCCCAATCCACAAAGCACCGGACCCTTCCGGTTCCTCCTGCAGGTGGTGGGCCCACGGGAGGACGAGCCCATGTATCCAGTTCGGGCTGGGCCCGGCCGGGCCCCATGGGCGAAAGCCCGGCCACCAGGCGCTCGCCCACGGGCCCCTACCCCAGGCCTGGCTCCAGGGCGGGGCCCCGGTAACCCTCCGGGCTGGGTACACTTCCTCTTTTTCTTATTCGTCATGAAGGGTCTTTTGAACCGTTCTTTGTCTGACCCTTCGCCTAGGACCAGTCTGCCATGGGTGGCCCTACCAGGGGAAAATGCCCCGGACAGCATAGCTCCTAGGGTCCCTAGGGCACTCAAACTCCTCCACCACGATAAGGTGACGGTTCAAGGAGGGAATTTATTTTTGATAATCTGCGTTGCATCGAGTCAACCAACTTCTGGCACCTAGAAACAGGAATTTCAGCCCAGTTCCTGTGAACGTTTGGGTTTTGCTTCAGAAACTGCATTTTTTATGTCACCCAACCAGTTTTCAATGGGGTTGAGGTCGGGGGATTGAGCTGGCCACTGCATTACCTCAATCCTTTTTGTCTGGAACCAAGATGTTGCTCGCTTACTCATGTGTTTGGGGTCGTTGTCTTGTTGAAACACCCATTTCAGGGGCATTTCCTATTCAGCATACGGCAACATAATCTCTTCAAGTATTTTGATGTATTCAAACTGATCCATGATCCCTGGTATACGATAAATAGGCCCAACACCGTAGTATGAAAAACCCCATACCATGATTTTTGCGCCACCATGCTTCACTGTCTTCACAGTGTACTGTGGCTTGAATTCAGTACCCGGGGGTCGTCTGACGTACTGTCGATGACCACTAGACCCGAAAAAAACAATTTTACTCTCATCAGTCCACAGAATGTTATGCCATTTCTCTTTGGGCCAATCGATGTGTTCCTTGGCAGATTTTAACCGATTTTGCACATGCCGTTTTATCAACAAGGTGCTTTACAGGGGCTGCTTACAGTTAGCTTTGATCAAACGTCTTCTGACTGTAACAGCACTTACAGGTAATTTTAGATCATCTTTGATCTTTCTGGAGGTGATGATTGGCTGAATCTTTGCCATTCTGACTATTCTTCGATCCGTTTTAACAGTAGTTGCTCGTTTTTCTTCCGCGTGTTTTGGGTTTTTGTTGCCATTTTAAAGCATTTGAGATCTTTTTAGCTGAGCATCCTATAATTTGCTGCACTTCTTTATACGTTTTCCCCTCTCCAATCAACTTTTTAATCAAATTACGTTGTTCCTCCGAACAATGTTTGGAACGGCCCATTTTACTTACCAATTCAGAAGGAAATATATTTTATTACAATGTGTGAAACATTTGTTTCCCTTCTTCCTTAATAAAGGACAATTAATGACACCTGTTTTTCACAGAATTAATGAATTCTCTAATTAAACTCCACACTGCTATTATTTTGAAAATGCCCCTTTCAATGAATGAGTCAATTACTCAGAACAAGCAGCGTGCATGTCATGACAGTTGGGTCTGTTGTTTTTTTATTACAAGTAAATTATTTGCCATGCAGAAATATCACTACTACTAATAACAGTGGTTCATCAGGTTACTGATGTTGTACTGCTATTTTACTGTATAACACTGCCCATTTATCATTATTGTACAATAGATATCATAATGTGTTTTTCTCAGGACGGCTCTTAGTTTTGCATGACCTTCAACCAAAAGTTTGTGTAGTGAAATAAAAATCACTTAATTTACCCAAAATGCTTTAATCTCCTTTAGAGTAGGTTTATTGCTGTACTACTAACCCAGCAAAATATTATTCCCATATTTGAGAATTTTGTATACTGGTTGTACTGAATGACCACGGTGGTTGAGCAAGGTAAATAAATATAAAATAAACAAGTGAAATTCTTGTGCAATTATACCACCATTAATCTGCTCCTAAATATGAAATATGCAATCCTACCATTGGTTTTATGCATAGATTCAGTGGTCTTGAACAATCCATTTAAGAAATGCACACCCCTTTATAACACTGGTACACCTGAAATCACCACGCATAAAACCCCATGAGCAGTTCATCCAGCTGTTATGTATTCCGCAAGCGGGGACTGAGAGGAAGCCGGATAGCATCGCGGGGGAGTCTGGGTGACAGCAACTCTTGCGAGTTGGGGCATGAGCCCTGCCGGCAGTATAGAAAATACTGTAGAGGAAAGTTGGAGAAAAAAAGTAAAAGCAGTTAGGAAAAGTGGGCACCAACTGGGGATTGCACAAGTGCCACAAGTGCCCCCGCCAGGAGTAATCTATAGCTGCACAAGTGCCCCCGCTAAGAGTAATCTATAGCTGCATAGCTATGAAGCAGTGTTAATTTTGTCAACCCGAAAAAAATATAAACATTTTAGTCAATGGATTTTTTTTCATGACTACGACAAAATTGTACATGAGGAAATGGATTTTAGAAAATAAAAACTGTGACTAAATCCCTTCCTAATATTGTTGACAAAAAAAGGTATGACGACAACGGATAATTAGAATATACAAACGAAATCTGTGACTAAATCTTTTTTTTTAATCATTGTTGACGATAAAGAACAAGATTAAAACATATATTTCAAAATAAAAACGTGACTAAATCTGTTTATGTTACCGTTTAAGTAAAAATGGATGAAAATGTATATTTATAAATAAAAGCAATAACGAAATCTAATATTTATTAGACCTCAAAAGAGAAAGGTGACGCCAAATGACGAGAATAAATTTTCGTCGTTGATTGGATGCCGTCTTCATTTAAACTCCTTTTTCTGCCTACCTGGTCAATATCCAGTTTTTCGCGCGAACTGCAAAAAAGGAAAGCAACTAACGTGAGGGGTAACAGATAATACTAGCATAGGCCTACACTAGAATGTCAGAAGTTGGAAGAAAGAAAAGGATGGATATATGGACTCACTTCATATACGATGAGAGCGAACGGAAAACCTGTTGTGTACTGTTGTTGTAGCGGGAGAAGAAATATTCGGTCATAAACTAGGTGGGAAAAACCACGAATCTGAACACCTAAAGTTACATCACGCAGATATTTATGCCAAGGTAATTTTTCAAAAAGCTTGCAAACTACAAAAAAAAAAAAAAACTACTATTAGGCAACTGTCATAATATTCTGCACCATTCAGGGGGTCGGAAGAGATCTATTTATATTAAGGGGGCTATATCTATTTCTTTTTGTGCGCGACGTTGTCGGAATATCTGCCGGCCATGCAATATTTTAATGTTTTATGTTTATATAGTGACGCCAGCTTTAGACTGTAGCGTAGCGCAAATGATTGGATTCACATCTGAATCAGGAATATAGGGGTCTATAATACCAACGTTTGGTTTAGTTAGATATGATCTGATATGCCATGGTAAAGTTCCCTGATGTTAAGTTGAGTCTGGATGGGGCAATGCCCCCCCAAATGCTCCGCCGGCTCCCCCAAAGCCAAATCCAGAAAAAATCAAATCCGACAATATGAAGTCGGCGCTACAGTAGGCTATTAGAGCTACAGACGATTCGGCCAATCATAAAAATGCCACATCGAAATAATATAATATCTCTAATATACTCGGAGACGCAGCGAGAGAGAGAGAGATACGTTTTTTGATCTATCTATGCCGTCTCTTCTTGATAACTACGCATTTCTTAGGAAGGATATAATATTCGCTAGCCTAACTTACTCAGTGAGTTGAGGATAGTGGCGAGAGTCTCCGTCTGGGAGATTCGATTTGAAATATATTTATTACATGTTGCATCTAACCTAGTTGCTATAGCTGCGATTCTGCGAAACATCTTCTACATTGCATTAGCTGGCTGCACGTGTGTGTGCGCGCCTGTGTGTGTGTGTGTCGTAGCCTACTGTGTGTTGGCTAGTCAGCCCTACTTTCCTCGAACTTTGGAATACTTCACATATATTAAAATACACTATCATATCTGTCTCTCTCACGTTTTCTATCACACTCATGGCGAAACGGCAGCCGTCAAACAGCAAGCCCCCTGGCGTCTCAGGCATAAAATAGTCTATACTTAATAGTCTATACTTTAGCTTTATATTAAAGCATCTCAAATCTCATCTAGGGCTTTGAAAAAAAAAAAAAAAATCTTCAAAATGTTCATAAATTCAACATTTTATCTTATAAAATGCCCTGGGTGAGGTAGTGTAGAAATGCAGGAAATTAGTTTTAAAAGGCTCAAAATTGTCTGGGGGTCGACCCCCACACCCCCCGCTATTTCGCCCCCCCTGTGCCCGACCAACATCTGTTCATGCTTGATTTGATTGGTATGGAAGACCAAATTTGACAAAATTAAAACAATGAAATAAACAAATAAGCAATTAAATAAATATATATATTTTGTTATATACGCCCTTCTAACTATTATAGCATACAGGAGTTTCGTTTTAAATTAATTTCTGATTTCAGGGAAATAGGATCTACTATAATTGGGACGACAAATACAACCACTAGGGGGCCACCGTGGATAGGGCAAGCGTAATTGACAAGGAGTAAATGAACGCAAACCCATAGTTTTTCTTATTCCATTTCCAGGACATCGGATTCTGTAGAAATATAGCCCAGCTATAATTACAAAATGAGCTGGAATTCTTATAGCAAAACTTAGTTATTCTTAGTGCAAAACTTAATATAGCCTATGGTTCAAATCCCAGCTCAGGCATTATGATTTCTCTAAAATCAGCTGATTGTTGTAGCCAATGTTATCTCACTGTGAATGGTATATATGTATTTCCATGAGGGTGTCACATAAGCCTATTCTTCTTACTTTCAAGGGATGGTGTGGGAAGAAATGTGAAAGGAGGCGGAGATTCGCTGCACAGAACATATCTAAGAAATATTATAAAGATAATCTATTAAACTAAGAAGAAGAAAACACATTTTGAATTACTTGGATGGCTAGACAGTGGGTTAGGGACACATGTGTAATGTGACAAAATAAATAAATAAGCAATGATATTGAAATAAATAAATAAGCAATTCAATAAATATCTATTGATTGTTTTACATCTCTTATTTATTTTACGTCTTATTTATGTCCACTCGTATTTATTTAAAGGCGTATTTCAAATCATATTTATTTCAAGGCGTATTTATTTCAAAACGACTCGGCCTGTCAGTCAACAAGGGGCAGAGTCTGCTATGATCATTAGTTGCACCGCAATAGATATGAAAACCTAGATACAGATTTCTGCGCGGCCGCCATAGGCTACAGGCGGTCAAGATCAATGTATTTTGCTAGTGTAGGCTATTGACAGATGCATGCTTCCTCTGATAAAACATACTATAACTAGCTTAATTCTCAACTAATTTAAGTAAAATTTTATGCAGACATTTCTCACGTTTATAACAAGTTACGTTATTTCCAAATTTCCCATTAACTATTATATCCCACAGGAGTTGTTAAAATGTTTTTAGTTTTTATTGTAGTAAATTAATTAATTAATAGAGAAATATGAATAGGCTACTACTATTGGGACGTCAACAACTACCACTAGGGGGCAACCGTGGATAGTGTAAGCATACTTGTAAAGGCCCAATAATGAACCCAAACCCATTGTTTTCTTATCCCAGGACATGGCATTCTGCAGAAATATAGCCCAGCTATAATTAAAAAATGTGTGCGCACTGGGCGTTCATTGATTAATTGATTTATGTTTCATGATTTTTTAAACATTATTATTATTATGATTATTATTTTATATTATTATTATTTTGATGTATGGCACTTTTGGTGGATTGAATAAATCAATACAAATATTACAAAGAAATCTTGTTAAATGTCTTAACTTATTACTTATTAATAATTAAACAGGTCCTGCATCAGCCAGCCACTCAGCATTACAACTTAAAGGGGGCTATCACTAAATTTATAACATCAAAAATATAGTGGTGGACAGTTGAATAAATATTTCTGCATATGTATTACATTATCCCTCAAGCCAGAAACAAGAGAAAATAGTTACACCTATCCCTTAGTCTGTAATGGTGTGAACTTTCTAAAAATTAGCAGTGTAAGAAATAAAGTTAATTTGGGTTTAAATGCGTGGACAAATATTATAGGAGAATATAATATATAATATACTGTCCAGTTTGTAATATAATATTTACCATTTGGTGGGCACATGGGGCAAGGCTAACTATTTGCTGTATGGAGAAAGTATCAAACACTCTGAAATTTTAACTCTCTGTGGTGATATAAGTTTTTTAAATGAGTGGTATCCCCCTTCACTGAAAAATAGTGTACCTGATCACACAACCTACCTTCAACCTTCTACAATTTTGTGTCCAATTTGAACAGCCTGCTTTTACATCTGACGAAAATTAGACTTGTGTTTTTGTCAACAAAAATGTTAAATATTTTTAGACTAAAATGTTCAGATTTAGTGTTGTCCAAAACTAAACTAAAATGCCCATAGTTTTTGTTGACTAAAATTAGAACAACATGTCCATATTTGTTGCTGACTAAAACTAGACTAAAATGTCCACAGAATTTATGTGGACTAGACTAAAACTAGACCCTATGTCCATAGCTATTGATGACTAAAAGGAGATGAAAATGTCCAGATAGTTTTTTGTCAACTAAAATAAACTAAAACTATGAAAGATAAAATGGACTAAATGTGATTAAAACTCATTTGCACTTTCGTTACATGACTAAAACAAAAAAGTCAGTTTAAAACACTGCCAAAATTAACACTGCTATGAAGACAGGATTTGAGAACCCATGCAGTGATAAGAGGGAAAACAATTCTACCCACTTATCAAGAGCCAGCCCTCTAAGGTGGGGTCACAGCTGTTGACAAGTAACAGTAAGGAAAGGATGCCACCCCTGCACCCACAATTATCTATGGCTACAGGCTTCTCTTGCCCTGTATCCAGACTACAACTGATTATAAGCCTGATCATGAAGGTGAACATTTTATTCAAGCACTAATTCTAAATGGTAAGAGCATGGGTGTAGAATGATGGGAGGATTATGTTGCCGATGTAGAAGACTAGGCTACAATGTGCATTGCTTTGCTCGTGGGAATGGTTGAGGGCCTAGGTCCAATAGTCATGGTTTCCTACTGTTTGATGGTATATTATTAGTGTCCTCCTCCATTATCAATCATCACAAAAAAAGTTTTACTACCCCCCCAAAGAAACTTACGCCCCTGGGTAAGAAGAGTGCTATAACCTGTTTACCCTGTAACCAAAACCCTTTACCTGTAACACAAAATTCCATTTGAGGACATATCCCCCAATTCTATAGCTTATAACTAGGGAGGGACACAAGATTGTTCATACCTGTTGTTAAGGATTGCCTCTAGATCAGTGATATGGAGCTGTCTCTGAAGCAGCACCAAAGTGCTGTAAAGATAGCTTCATAGTGCTGATGTGGAATTAGCATTCACGGCGCAGACGGCGGGCCTTGAATAGGCTATGGTTATAATGTCATTTGTCCAAAAAAAATAACTTATTTCAAATATTTCTATAGAGTTCCCATTGTTAAGTGCCACTTCCGTTTCCCTGTGACCTCGAAGTGGAATATCCTGCAGTGCTTTGCGCACATCATTGCGATGTGTAATACCACTTTCACACGCTGACAGTTCTCTCTATGAAGGAAATGTTCATAGCATCACATGGAGTGGATTTAGTAGGCTACCGACCCAAGACTGCACAATGACCTGGCAAGTGTTTGCTGTTCCTGTGTTTTGAACAAGCTTGCCTAAAATACTTCCATTTAAATAATTATCTAATGAACCCGAACTCTGTATACACCTCAAGTGTCTGCAGACCTTACAGTAGGCTACACTGTGTCCCTAGCTTTACTGTAGCATTAGGTTACTTTACTTCCAGAGGCTATGCCACTGGTCTATAGTTTTCCAGTTTGTCTGGTTTTAGGGTTGGTTTCTTCAGTAATGGCTCCTCCATGTCAATGGACGTAAAACAGTTTAGTGCCACTGTTGATATGTCTTCCTGTGTTTATCAAAGATGTTCATTGATTCTGGGAGGAGTGATGCCTAGAGGAGGAGACAATTTGGAGATCTGGTCTCTTTTTCAATCTTCTGATTCACGAAATCATTAGGCTACTGCTATAATTGGAGGGGTAAGTTGAAAAAAGATTGTTCTCTAGTCAAATTGTCCACAGTGCTAAACAAAAAATGTGGGTTGCCTTTGTTTTGTTCAATTAATTTAGAGAAAAAGGCAGTTTTAGCAGATGCAAGAGCTTGTTTGTACTGGAGGATGCTATCTTTGCATGCAAGACCAAGACAAAATACTTATAGTTTAGCTTACCACCATTTTCGCTGCAGTTTTCTTGTGGACTGCTTCAGGGCACTCACTGGTGGTGTAATTGTACCAATGAGTACGATTTTTCCTACAAAACTTTATTCTTTTTAGAGGGGTAACCAACAGTGCTTCTGAAAGTTAAACTCAATTGAAAGTCAATTCATCCAGCGATACTTCATCGGAAAGGCGTGACTCCGCGGGAGCATATTTATCAACTTTGGAATGACATCAGAGTTTAACGCCCAGCTTTAGTGGCGTATCTACACCCCAGCTGACTGTGCTCAATTCCACGGATCTCTTGTCAATCAATAGCCCCGAATGTTTTTTGGGTGGAAAAAAAAGGCTTTATGTTCATTGGTTATTAGGCTACAGCCGAGTGCAACAAAACAACACGGTTAGCTACAAAACTGGCATCAGATGTTAATGTATTGCGGACACAAGCCTACGGCATCAACGCCTTTATAAAATAGTAAAAACATTTTGCTGCAGCGCAATCAGGCAATGGTCAAGTTTGTCACACCCCGAAAAGCTTCAAGTGGGAGCCATCCATTTTCGCTCATGAAAAAAGAGAGAAACTTGAAACAATGACGTTTCATTATACTGTATCTTAATTCTAAAATATATCATCAAGTAGCCAATTTTTTATGTAGCCTACATTACATTTTACTCGCCTAATCCACACATAAAGTAGTTTTTTTTAAATGTATTAGTCAACTTGTTGTTCATGGAACCCCTACTGTTTCCCTATGATGGAATCTTCCTGGATTTAGCCTCAACTCGCTCGTTGCCAAATCCGCTCCCTTTTCTGTTAATCAGCCAAAAAACTTGTTTTGAATCAAATTATTTAAATCATCTGGACAGCTCATGCTATTTATTCACCACAACAGGAAAAGATGATAGCCTAAACTAATGCGATTGTTACCAATATTCAACAAAGGGATTATTATCCACAAATTATGGAAAGTTTCTATTTTAGATTTAAATAACAAGAAATACAACAAAAATACTCAAATGTGTGTGTAATGCACACGTTGTCTAAAGAAAAAAAACTGTAGGGACAATTACTGAAGGAAAACAGAAAAATAGTAGGCTAACTAGGTTATCACCTTTATGCATTTAGGGCATGGGGAAGGAAGGAATCATGGTGACAGTGAAACTTTGTCCAGTAATAGCCTGCTTTAATTAATAAAATCACAATAGGTGGTCAAAGTGGGTATTTGGATATTTAATACCAAATACCAAGGAATATGTCAGATATATATCTAGCTATCTGGGTAAGGGTGCTGCTAATGCAACATTGTGATCGGGTTTGAGTGATATCTGTTCAAGTTCAATTATCTGTTTTTATATATGGCAATGGTTCAAGTGCGCTCCTTGCTCAGGTTAAATGAATGGTGCACTGCTCCCTTCTCCACTCCAACTCCGCTCCGCTCACTTGCTCCGATAGCCACTGTACTGTACATCCTCTACAGGTTCTCATTCCTGTAGAAGTTGAACAACAGACCATATGTGTGTTTTCATCCAGTCACAATTATATAAAAATTATTTTCTAAACACAAATGTGGTGTTTCAAACATGAAAATGAATTCCTAATCAACAGTCTGTGCATGAAAGGACAAAAGTTAAATTAGATTTTTATTTTTATTTTACATAATAGTCACAATGTAAAATATAATTCACACCACCATTACATTAAAAAATACCACTTGGCTGCACTAAAAATTTCGCCATTAATCAGAAAGGATCTTAACCAGTTTACATCGAAATCAATGGCTTGCAGAACACCAAATTCTTTCTTTCCCCCCCAATCTACTCAAAATTCAACAGGTTGCCATTTGTACTCTAATACTGCCATCTAGTGGGCACTTAGGCAACACACGACATTAGATAAATATGTCATGTTTGATATTGTATACAAGCTGCAGTTTTTCCCAATAGGTAACCAGTAGCCTATAAAAAATGCAGATGTTAATAATATCACCGTAAATCAATATAATTTATTAAGCCCAATTCAATCAATATTATTTCTTAACCTTAATTCATACAAGGTAGGTTGAGTGGGGAAGTGTTTTGTCTCTTGCAATGATTGTATGTAGGGTTTTCCCTCAGAAACTGATGAAGTGATAGCACCCAATTTTAAACGCCTTAAGACGTTCAACAGTTAACAGGGTATTTTCTGTCGCCTTAAGATGTAGACGTCAAAAATAGACTTGTTTTAAGACAAACAAATTTGACGTCTTAACGCGGATGCCGAACTACACGTTGCTCTTACTGAGAGGTGCCACACATCATTTGTTTTATGACCTACAATGACAATAAAAATGTTTTTCTTTTCATATGAGCACGCTGCCTTTTCTTTTCAAATGTTCTGTTGGTGCCTGGATTATAAAGTAGGCCTAATGCAACAGTGTTTTATTGTATTGCCTGTTCATGCGTATCTGAGTGACCATAATGCATCATCATGTCTATTTTGAAAATGAAAGCACTTTAGTAAGTTTTCCTCAGGATGTGCTGTGGACATGTGCTCGGAGCATGGAAGTATGCGATTTTGGACACAGCCTAGTTTGAATAAAAGTGCATCGAATTTCAAAATGCTTGTAAATTGTAATCTAGTAGGATATATAGTAGGCTATGGCTGTGCGCAGGCATGTGTTGCGTGACAGTGGAAATTTGAGAAGCACCCCCAGGATATAGCACCACCTGAGCTACCCCAGTCAAATTCCTGCATACGGTATGTCTGTTATATGGGTGGTTTAGATCTGATCGGTTGTTTGTAATGAACAATTACTTTGCTACCACCTTTATACCGTAATTACTCGAAGTTTAGGCATGGCGACCCCTGCTTTTAAATTTTTCGTGCCTACTGTTGTGGAATAAAGCCACTCTGAGGTTCGGACTGGTGAAATTCAAGATGGAGAATGCATGGAGAATAAACACATCATTCACAGTCAGTGTCCATTCTGAAGTTTCACAAAACAAGCCTTCATACTTATACGCTTTTGATTATACAAAACAGGATAGAGACTGTCTTCCTCTCATCGTTAATTGTTTTTGGAACATCTCATCGCATTATTACATTACAGGCATTTAGCAAACGCTCTTATCCAGAGTGACTTACACAACTTTACATTTATCCATTCATACAGCTGGATATATACTGAAGCAATTCAGGTTAAGTACCTTGCTCAAGGGTACAACGGCAGTGTCCTACCTGGGAATCAAACCTGCGACCTTTCAGTTACAAGTCCAGCTCCTTACCCATTATACTACACTGCTGCGGTGCTGTTGATGTGGCTAGCCAGGGCACATGTGATGGAGAGGAAGGACCCAGCAGACACATGACAGATGCTGTGAGCATTGCTGGTAATATTGTAGGCTATGCATGGCAGGATCATTAGGGCTAAGCTACTAGTTAATGTACTGATTCATTATGTTTCCAGAGGAGGTGAGGAGGTTTCCAGAGGAGGTGAGGAGGTTGAGGAGGAGGAGAATGAGGAGAAAAATACAGAAACCTTTATTTAGCTCGCACCCTACGGCCTCGCAGGCCGCTCCAACCACTATGTCCCGGGATAAATTTTGGTCCCAGTGAGTCCGTCGCTGATAACTGCACTGAGTAAAACCGGGAATAGCTCTCTTTACGTCAGTCAGTCGTGTTCCAGATTTGGGATGGGTTCCTGGTTTTACTTGGTGCAGTTATCCAGCTAACTAAGTAATCCTACTTCGTAGTATACTCCCCAGGATATCAACAAACTGAGGACTTTTACTTCAAAACAAATTAAACAATAACACTGATGGAACATGAGGAATACATCACAGCACGCATTAAACAAACGGCTAATTGACAAGACGGATGTAGAATGCAGAAATCATTGAAACTCACAACACTCGATTACAGGGGAAAGACACAACACAGGTGTGGGGAGTGGACGCCCTCTGGTGGGCTTTGGCGGGAATTGTGACATACTAGTACTAGTCGTAATAACTATAGTAATACTACTATATATATATTGACTTTTCCTCTCCTGCAGCACTTGATCAGTGATTATCCAGCCCTGCTTTGATGTATACAAGCAGGGAATGGACAAGACTTGTTCTCACTACATTTTTCTTGTTTTCTTTTTAACCAAAGCTCACCACATAATTTCTAGGAGCCTATTTCTCTCCAATCCACTTCCCAACCAGTGATGAGGGACTATGATGAAATCACCTCTTTTCTGGGGGAGTGGGGGCTCTTCCAGAGGACAATATTTATCCTGCTGAGTCTCAGCATCATATCCAATGGCTACGGTGCCATGTCCATGGTGTTCCTGTCAGACACGCCAGACCACCATTGCAGTTTGCCCTACCTGAACAGCACCGGCTCTAATCTGAGTCAGGCTCTGCCCCTGGAGGAGGTAAATGGGCAGTTGGACTACAGTCGGTGCACTCGTTATAAGAGGCTAAACAGCACAGAGACACAGTTCAGCAATGAAACTGAAAGATGCCTGGATGGTTGGGATTACAGCACAGAGCAGTACATTTCCACCATAGCAACCGAGGTAAGAGCTTTCATTCTGAACTTCACATGCCTAGTTTTCAAATATTTAGAGCAGGGGAGCACAACTCCAGTCCTGGAGGGCCAGTCTGTGCTGGATTCTGTTTCAACCAATTGCCTTAGTTTTTTTAATTTTCTGAGAGCTCTATAAACTACGGGACTCACTCCCAAGGCCGGGTTTACCCAACGGGACAAACGGGGCCATGGCCCATGGCCAAAGCGCAGCAACCAGGGGACCTCAGGGAACATGCTTGTCAATGATGATTTTTACAGCAGCGAATAAGAACTTTTGTCCCTTCAGATGTGCCGTAGTTTGTATGCTATTTACTTTTAATAAGAGCTTTTGTCCTATAAGAAGTTCCATGATTTTATGCTATTTCCACTAGTTTCACTCACTTTCCTCTTTTCTCGTTGAGTTTTCCAGTTTTTCGCGAGGGAAAGCCTATAGCATTAGCTAAAAATGTCAAACCGAAAGCACGACAGTGGGTCTCAGAAAAGAAAGCATCAGCAGCAAAAACTAGCTAAAACTGATGAGTTGTTAAAAAAAGACACCAAAATGAACTATGTATTTTAAAAGTCAGCCAAGGAGAAGAAGACGGTAACATTAATGTAACGTTAGACGTCAGCAATAATGAATTCTGCGATGTGCATCCATTAACAGGAGAGAGTGAGGGCACTGACACGCGGTAGATTAGACTATGATGTCCATTGAACATGATATTCTCCGTCAGTTGGACTTAACGGATCTAATTGATAAATTATCTTCAAAGAAAAGCAGACGAAAGCCCTTATAACACATCATTGGTGAGTCAGATTTTTTTAAATTCTTTGCATGGTGTAAACTAGGCTATATCTACATTAAGTGTAATCTTGAACTGCCTTTTACTGCTATCATTGGTTACAATGGGCTCTTATTTAGTGCTGGTGCGACTACCTAATGATAGTAGCCTATGCTACGTGACGTCCAAGTTGTTGCGACCGCATTGCGGGTGGCTTTGCGTCTGATTGATGGAGCATACTGGTTCACTGAATATTCTTTATTGTCTACTGGACTTCTGCATCCCGACTACTCCCACTTTTTTGTCGCGTGCGTGCACGCCTGTGTGTGTGTGCACGCCTGTGTGTGTATGTGGCTGGGGGCCTCAGAATATGAATGGCCCTGGGCCACAGGATTAGTAAACCCAGCCTTGCTCACTCCTGTACCTCCGGTTGCTACCCTGTGTCTGTCCGTGTGTTTCCTTCACAGTGGAACCTTGTCTGTGATGATGCGTGGAAGGTGCCATTCAGCCTGTCTGTATTTTTCATGGGTGTGCTTATTGGATCCGTCGTGGTCGGACATCTCTCCGACAGGTATTTAAGAGGTGGACAATTGGGTTCAGGTTCAGTGTGCACTGCTGTCAATCATGAAATAATCATATATTGAACTACAAATCAACAGTTTTCAGTCATGAAACTCACTTATGCATCAGTTTCAAGTGGTAATTACTATCTTGTCATCAGTATAGGGGGGTAATAATAAAGATAAAACACAGAGATTGTTGTGACCACTCATAGTTTGGTTGCAGGAGCAATGAATGTCTGAGTTGTGCAAAATCTTGGCGCCGGCACCATGGCCACTAGGGGTCTGCATTATTTGTTTTGTTCCGGAAACATGATCCGTGATGGATGTACTGCATCATTGCAGTGGCTGTAGCATTCTGACTGTCACTATACAGGGATTTTTTTAATGCGTCCTTGAATGCTGCTGTTGGTAAAATTCAGTGTTGGCCCTGATTTCTGGATGAATTGAATTTAGACATCCCTTTCTCTCCTCCAGATTCGGCAGGAAGTCACTACTCTTCCTCACCATGGCCGTGCAAACCATCTTCACCCTCATTCAGGTGGTCTCGGACAGCTGGGAGATGTTTGCCATCCTCTACTTTATCAATGGAATGGGACAGATTTCCAATTACATCGCTGCTTTCATTTTAGGTACATTCAAATCACAAGCCGGAGTATTCAGCTCACGATAAGTGCAGTTTTATATTTGCAATCCATCAAGACACACTATTATAGCATAACTAGTGTAAGTTCTTGTTATTGCCCACCAGAGTGTGCCAGTTTCCCATTCCTAGCATTTCATGTTCTTGTCTGTGGAATTTATTGTTTGATCGTTTCAACTCCTGTTTCTCCATAAGAGAACCCAGCATCTTCCTCTAACAACTGTCGCCCAGTTTCCACTTCCACAAGAACCACATCTCCCTTCACCGGTACTAGGGACGTCCGGAGCTGTGCAAGGGATTCCTTATGAAATGCTCGGGGTAACACCATATTTGACAGTGGTCGTCATGACATGGAATTATGTCATTACCATGACATAATACCTGTCGATTCATAACTATGACATTGCGTTATGACACAATCTGCAATTTGTGTTATTACACAACTGACAGAACAACCTGCATAGAAGGCTCACTATAATGGGGGTGTCATAACACTTACTCACCATGGCATTTGAAAATTACTATGTCCATTATGTGCCAGCTTGCCAAATAGTGATACTTCATGCAAAAATACATTGTCATGAGTTTACATTCTTTTGGTTGGGATGAGCTCATCTTGATAGCTAATGTACCAATGTTAATTTGCTGTGAAACATTCCTTAACCTCTGGAAAAACCACATCATCTGAAATTCATCCCTGCAACAACTCTTTTAAAATATCTGTCTTTCTCCCTCACTCTGTCTTTCTCTCTGGCCCTCTATCTCCCTCACTTTCTCGCTCCCTTTCTCTCTCCGTCTTTCTCGCTCTCTCTGTCATTTTCTCTCCCTCCCTCACCCTCTGTCCAACCAAAATAGTATAATGTCATGACAATGTGTTTTTGCATGAAGTATCACTATTTGGCAAGCTGGCACAGTGACATTGCTTCCAACAAATAATGGACATAGTCATTTTCAAATGTCATAGTCAATTAGTGTTATGACACCCCTCTCATAGTGAGCCTTCTGTGCAGCTTGTTATGTCAGTTGTGTCATAACCCACATGGCAGATTATGTCATAACAACGTTGTGTCATAGTTATGAATGGACATGACCCTTCATGACAGGTATTATGTCATGGAAATTACACCGTCATTTCTATGTCATGACGACCACTGTCAAATAAAGTGTTACCATGCTCGTAGCATTTGAACTTCAGTTTACCAAAATGAATCAAACAATTAATATCCTGGACGACGAGCCCCCATTATGTTATGAACCTGGCTCCAAGGGGCCGCAACACAAATTATTTCAAACAAACAATTTTAAACGCAAACAGGCAACTTACAAAATGTTTTTATTAAAATATCTCCTCTGTTGCAGCGAGTCTCCTTGTTTACACGGAGAATCACACGTGCACATCAAACTAAAGTACTCCATAAAACACAACTAGCTCTCACAAGGGACAGAATACAACAGCAAAGTAGCCAAAAACTAACAAGCAGCTTACTACCGAAATGTTCCTTCTGGAACCACAAACGACATTCAAAAGACGTAAATATGCTCGCGCAAAGCAGAGTTAAACCGTCTTCCAAATGGGGAATTACACAGAAGCACAATCAGAAAACGCACACCCCTACAGCACGGTAACAGCCACGACAAACTCACTTGCCATGGCATTTGAAGTGAGCTAACATAAGCACTGTGTATAGATGAAATTTGACAAAAAACACAAACACCTATCCAAAGCCTGTCATAAAATGAATATACACATTCATACTCACTCCAAGGAAAATGTTATATTCATCTAGCATATATGCACTGTAAATTTGAATGAGTGTTTTCCATACCTTAAAGTGACAAGTATTGTCCATGGATATACTAATACGGCATAGTGTATATTATGTATGATAAAATAATATTCCACCATCAGGAAAATGCTGGCAAATGTTCTAGATTAAGACATAAAATCAAACATAAAGCATGACTGAGCCACATATGAACGCTTACACTACAGTATGTAACATGCGCTCAAAATGCAAAAATAACAATTTCGAACATATGGCACAACACTGTGGCGGAGTGGAAACACTAATGTACATATTTGAAATATCACAAGCAGTAGTACTTACATATCGCAGAGAAAAATGTCCCTCGTGCACATCCCTCAGGCATATTCTCAGACAGAATCAATGCTACGGTATCTTCGTAACTATGGTATCTTTTGACCCACTTCCAAAATCCATGTAAGCAGGCAAGAATTTTCTCTTGCCATGCTGACGAGTTAGTAAATTTGTAAAAACTTGTGCAAATAACAGGAAACAACTATTATGCCTCGGCGAGTGAATGTAGGCTACGTTCTAAGTTGTTTGCGTAAAAACAAACGAATAAAACTAGAAATTCTGTTATGCCCAGCTGTAATGTATTGTTCAAAGCATCCAATGAGACAGGTTTGCAGAAAGCGGGGGGTATTACACGTTGACGTTTCAGATAGTGTAATAGCGTTATAAAGTGTTGTATATTTCTCAAACGGATTGTCCCAGACAATAAATGACCCCTGAATTTTGAAAGCGACAGCGTAATACCAATGGTAGGATTGGATATTTATTTCATATTTAGTCGCAGATATTGATAGTAGAATGACGTGGTATAATTACACAAGAATTTCACATGTTTATTTTGCATTTGAATGAGCAGAGCTTTTCACAGCTTTTTTGACATACGATCAGACTATTGTTGGGTTTATCTTGTTGCTATGATGGAATACTAATTTTTGGTGATGAAAAAATATATTTATGAACTCACACATAGACACTATTGTCCACTGTGTCACGCATTAGTAGGTATAGTTGCAGGCGAGAATGGGTGAGGGGTTGCTTGTTAAATGGGACTTGCTACGGGACAATAGTGACACTTAGATACTCCGTATTCAGCAGAGTTGTCACAAACTGTGTACTAATGATGGTAAATCATGGCGTTTGTTGTTTCCACTCATAGTTTGGTTGCAGGAAAAATGTATATCAAGTTCAGCAAAATCTTGGTGCCAGCACCATGGCCACTAGGGGGTCTGCGTGAAAGGGTTAATTTCTCTGCCTTTAACCTGCTCAACCCATTTGACTATTAGCTGTGAGATTCCTTATTATGTTATGTTATCCATTCCACCTTTAGTTAAACCAGGCCAGCCAGTGGAGGTTGGGCTCCCCCTCTCTAGCCAGGTTCCCCTCCAGATTTATTCAAACCGGGAGTTTTTTACCTTGTTTGCTTTTTGCGGGCTCATGCCTGGTTTTTGCACAATTCAATTTTTGTCTTTCTCTACAGTGTCTTCATAGGTGTAAACCTGCCCTTATTTTCATGCCTGCAAAACTGTATAAATTCACCAAAAACCGTTTTGAACATTATTTATTATCTATTAAAATCAAGAGCCACCACAGTTATTTGTCTGATTCAAGTTCATTTAATATATTCCTATATTTAGCTATATTTACAAATTCAGCTAGGTGCTCATTTTAAAACATTAGATAGTTGTTAGGTACCTTGTTATGCATTAACATTTTCAAAATTGTTAGATAAAGTGCGTACATTAACTTGCAAATGAAAACGCAAAGTGGCCTTTTGCATTTCCATTTGAATTATGTCATGTTATGTTTTTGCGCACATCGAATGTAAACGAAATGCAATCACCGATTAGAATTTTCATTTGACTTTTGCTGCGGATATGCTTCCGTACCTTGTGGGCTTCGTGGTTCGTTGTCATAAAGTGCATTCTCAGATGATACCGTCCTGATGCCGCTACTTGCTTTTCCCTCAGCCTCAGGAAAAGAAATTGAGAGAATAGCAGAGACGGAGAAGGAAATGTGATTGCTGCGATTTAATTATGTTGGAAAACGTTTGGAAACGTATTCGACTAGATTTCCCGTATCATGACATATCATATATGCCTGTATACCTTCAAAAACATATTTTATACGGGCAAACCGTATGGGTTGACACCAATGGTGTCTTTGAGACAGTTCTCTGTAAGAGGTGTTATACAAATATAATTTAGTTGTATTAGGATTTGCTCATTTTTAACGATTTATTCGTAACTTTAGGTCTTTAGTAGCGCCGTTAGCTTCCATCACCAGAGGTGCTGCTTCCCAGTTTGTGTGGGATCCTGAGACTGCAGGTCCTTTTGCAGAATTGAAGCGGTGATTCACGTCAGCTCCGGTCCTAACTCACTGTGATTCCGCCCTGCCCGTCGTAATGGAGGGGGCCACGTCCAAAGTAGGGGTGGCACTGTCTCAACATTCTCCCAAGGATCAAAAGCTTCATCCTTGTGCTTTTTATCCCACTGAAAAGAACTACGTTATTGGTAAACGGGAACTTCTAGCCATTTAAACCGGCTTTAGAGGAGTGGAGGCACTGGCTTTGAGGGAGCGGAGCAAACGTTTATGTTACTAACTGACCAAAAGAATGTCACATACACCAAGGAGGCGAAATGGTTGAATTCTGGTCAGGCTAGGTGGGCCCTGTTCTTTAATCACTTCCACTGCACCATCTCTTACTGTGAGGGTTAGCGTACGGTTTGGAGAACCAAATGCAACTGATACATTTTTTAATCTCTATAAAAACTACCATTATTTAATGATTTGTGTGGAACATGCATTTGGTGAAACGTCGCCTTGCAATTTAGCTTGCTTTAAATAGACTAACGTTAGATCAAATGGCTTCGCGTTTAAGTTAACTTAACTTTGATTGCGAGCTTGCGTGGGAAATTTGTCTCTTGATAGCAGCAATTCGTATTTTACTTTGAATTGATTAATTTCTTGCCGGGTTCAAACCTATGGTTCAAACCACAGAACTATATAAGAACAGTTCTGTGGTTCAAACATGTAGGGCTGGATGATGTCGATGGCACTTGGGTTGAGGGAGTGGATTTAGACCACACCCCTACAAGTCCTTTCAAGACCGAGTTTATTAGCTGACTTTGAGATGTATATTAATATACAGTACCCATTCACATTTTCTTGAAAAGATATCTGGTGGGTGTGTAGTGGATACATCCCTGTGCGATGTGTTGTGGTTGTTTGAATTTTTTAGAATCCCTTTGTCAGGTTTAGGTTTAGAAAATAGAGAACCAAACGTGAAAGATAAGGATACAGAAAGCGTATCTAGATATAGATACGCCACAGAAGCGGAATTAAACCGCACTAGTAGAAGGAAAACGCAAAAGCGGAAACAAAACTTCCCTAGCACAAGGCTAACTCAAAACAACCTCAAACGGAGGCGGAGATTCGCTTAAACAGCGAGAAACCAACAACAAAAGAAATGACCTCACGCAATAATTGATCTGCGTGTATCAGAGGTCGAGAACTGAAAAGAAACGAACCATAATAGCAAGCCTGTAACTACAGCTCTCTTTGTTTTCTTTCTTTTTTTATAAAACCCTATACCGGCTTTCTAGTCCTACTGCAACGTCAATCTAGAAGCACCGGAAAGCGGAAGTCAAGCTCTATTTATAGCCGACGGAAACCAAACACAGGTGTAGGAGATAATGACCTGGAGAGATCCAAACACCGGGACGGTGGAAGAAAAAATCCGATAGAGCTTCAGACGACGCCAAACGGAAAACAATGGTAGAAAACAAAAAGAGACAGCCACTACCCATGACAGTACCCCCCAACTAAGGGACAGTACCAGACGATCCCTAAGCTTTGCTGTCTCGGAAGTCCCTAATGAGAGTGGGGTCCAAAATATTCTTGGACGAAACCCAGCAGCGCTCCTCGGGACCATACCCCTCCCAGTCCACCAGGAACTGGTACCCTCTGCCCACCCGTCTCTCGGCCAAAATGCGCCGAACGGTGTACACCGTACCTCCCTCCAAGAATCGAGGAGGAGGAGGCGGCTTGTCAGCCGGAGCGAGGGTGCTCACAAGTACCGGTTTCAAGCGTGAGACATGAAAGGTAGGGTGGATGCGCATGGAAGATGGTAACTGAAGACGTAACGGGACCGGGTTAAGTTTCCGCACGATCTTAAAGGGACCCACGAATCGAGGCGCGAGTTTGCGGGACTCAACTCGCAACGGCAGGTCCCGTGTGGAAAGCCACACCCGTTGACCCACCCGGTAGAAGGGGGCCGGACGACGGTGCCTGTCAGCCACCGCTTTCTGTTTAGCTGAAGCGCGCAGTAACGATGCACGTACGCGCTTCCGGACCGCTCGACACCTACGCACAAAGAATCCGGCGGAGGGTACTTCTGCATCTCTCTCCAGCTCAGGGAACAAGGGAGGTAGGTATCCCAGCTGAGCCTCAAAAGGAGAGATTCCCGTGGACGCGTTGCGCAGGGTATTATGCGCGTATTCGGCCCAGGCAAGAAAGCGACTCCAGGAGCTAGGATTGGCCGTGGCCAGACACCGGAGAGTACTCTCCATACTCTGGTGCGCTCTGTCTGGCCGTTAGTCTCCGGATGAAAGCCGGAAGAAAGTCTGACAGATGCCCCCAACAGAGCACAAAATGAACGCCAGAATCTAGCGGTGAATTGGGGCCCGTGATCCGACACCACGTCCAGAGGTAAACCGTACACCCTAAACACATGGTCTATCATTAGCTGGGCCGTCTCAGGTGCCGATGGCAGTTTAGGCAGAGCGACAAAATGAGCTGCTTTGGAAAAACGGTCAACTATAACCAAGATGACCGTATTCCCATGCGAAGGTGGCAGGCCTGTAACGAAGTCGAGGGCGATGTGACTCCAGGGGCGCCTGGGAATGGGCAGGGGGCGCAAGAGACCCGAAGGGAGAAGCCGTGAACCCTTATTACGGGCGCAAATAGCACATGCCGCGACAAACTCCCGCACATCACTCTCGAGCTTGGGCCACCAAAACCGACATAAGACAAACTCCTTAGTCCGGTGCATGCCCGGATGAGCCGCTAACTGGGAAGTGTGACCCCACTGAAGGACACGCGACCTCAATCGAGGGGGAACAAACAAGCAGTGAAGCGGACCCCCCCCTGGGCCGGGATCGGAACGCAGGGCCTTCTGCACAGCCGCCTCAATGGCCCACATAACAGGAGCCACAATACTAGAACTAGGGACCACAGATTTGGGACGTGACTCCTTATCCGACCGGTCATAAATGCGTGATAACGCATCAGGTTTAATATTTTTTAAATCTGGTAAAAAAACAAGGCCCAACGGGCTTGTCGCGAATTGCGCGTTTTGGCCTGTTGAATATACTGCAAATTCTTATGGTCAGTCCAGACTGTAAAAGGGTGCTCAGCTCCTTCCAACCAATGACGCCACTCCTCCAGCGCCAATTTGACCGCCAACAGTTCAAGATCACTGATGTCGTAGTTTCTCTCGGCAGGTGTAAGGCTACGAGAAAAATATGCACATGGGTGAAGCTTGCGGTCCACCGGAGAATGCTGAGACAGAATGGCCCCAACCCCCAGCTCCGAAGCATCGACCTCCACCACAAAGGGAAGGGAGGGATTGGGAGTAGCAAGAATGGGCTCGCAGCAGAACCTCCTTTTTAGTTCAGTAAAAGCGGTCTCCGCCCTGGAGTTCCACTGAAACCGAGCAGGAAATGCTTTTTTTTTTGTGAGGGCTGTGATAGGAGCCGCTACTGAGCTAAAATTGCGGATAAATCTCCTATAAAAATTAGCGAAACCCAAGAAGCGCTGCACCTGCTTCACAGAAGTAGGGGTAGGCTAATTCTTAACCGCTGCAACTTTATTTGGATCCATCAGGACTTTACCGTCAGCAACAATGAAGCCTAAAAAGGAGACGGAACTGGTGTGGAAAGAACACTTTTCAACCTTAACAAATAGTTGGGCCTTAAGAAGTGCCTCCAACACCTGTCTAACATGTATGATGTGAGAGGGAAGATCCGGAGAAAAAATTAAAATATCGTCTAAGTAAACGAAGACGAATCTCTCCAGCATCTCTCTCAAGACATCGTTCACTAGCGCCTGAAAAACAGAGGGGGCGCTAGTGAGGCCGAACGGCATCACCCGGTATTCGTAGTGTCCGTGATGCGTGTTAAAAGCGGTCTTCCACTCGTCCCCCTCACGAATGCGCACGAGATTGTATGCGCTACGTAGGTCGAGTTTACTAAAAACCGACGCCCCCTGTAAACGCTCAAATGCGGAATTCATGAGGGGAAGAGGGTACCTGTTCTTAATGGTAATAGCATTGAGACCCCGGTAATCTATACAGGGTCTTAGCCCTCCGTCTTTCTTTTTAACCAAAAAAAACCCCACGGCTGGTGACGTGGACGGCGTGATAAACCCATTAGCTAAGGACTCCTCAATGTACTGCTTCATAGCAGTGCTCTCAGGAGCTGACAAGGAGTATAAAGAGCCTCTGGGAGGCACAGTACCAGGGTACAGCTCAATGGCACAATCGTATGGTCTGTGAGGTGGTAATTTGGCAGCACGCTGTTTACTAAAAACCTCTGCGAGGTCTGAATATTCGATAGGCACCCCCGCGGGTAGATTCGACTCAAGCGCCCCTACCACCTCCGGAGTACCGGAGGATCTGTCAGATGAGCTATCCCACTCGAAATCGGAGGTGGAATGTTCGTCCTCCTCTGTGAGAAGCCCCTCCGCAAAGGGATCCCAAGACAGACTCTCCTCAGTATCTCGGTCCGGATAAGAGTCTGCCTCCTCCGAATCACTCTCGGAATTAAGTTCGGACAGATCAAAGGTAGCGTTTGGAACAGAGTAAACAGCAGGATAACAATGTGATAAACAGTGGGGACCCCACTGACGAATAGGATTCATATTCCTACCCCAACAGATATGCGGGTTATGTAGCCCTAACCATGATAGTCCCAGTACTAAAGGATACGACGGAGAGTTTATTTTTAAAAATTCTATTCTCTCCGAGTGCCCCTGGAGAGGAATGCGCATCTCAATTGGATTCGTCTTTAGTTTAATGAGTCCAGAACCCAAAGGACGACCATCCAGGGCAGTAACTTGGCGAGGACTAATTAAGGGATTGGTAGGGATTTGTAAATTCTTAGCCCATTTAGCGTCAATAAAAGACTCCACGGCCCCTGAATCAATAAAAGCGGTAACGTTTGCCGAACGTCCCTCCCGAAACAGTCGGACAGGTATGAGGGTCCGGGAGTTAATACAATCTTGTCTCACTAGGGACCCCGACCTCCCTAGTGAGACCCTTCGTTTCCCACCAACTTATAGCATCGATCTTTAGTATGACCATTACGCTTACAATGCTGGCACCAGTACCTCTGCGGTCTCGCTCTCTTATTTTGATGGAGGGACGAGCCATCCACCTGCATAGGCTCTTCCTGATCAACGGAGAGGTATGTAGGCACAGTAGGCGGAATGTCTGTTAACACAGATCTTAAACGGGGCGACTGATCTTTAATCGCACGTTCATGTTCACGTTCTCTAATCCGGTTATCGAGACGTATTGCAGAAGTGATTAATTTATTTAGTGTAGCGGGTGGTTCTAGCATAGCCAACACATCCTTGATGGAATTGGATAATTCTTGAAGGAAGACGGATTTTAACGGGCCGTCTGACTATCCCGTCTCCCCGGCTAGCGCTCTAAATGTAATGGAGAACTCAGCTACAGATTTAGTGCCTTGGCGTAAGCTGGTGAGTCTCCTTGCCGCCTCCTCTCCTGAAACCTCGTGATCGAAAACCAGTTGCATTTCGTCCATCAGTTTAACTGGATCACGAATGACAGGTGCATTGGCTCGAATGAGAGTATCCGCCCACGCAAGAGCCTGGCCATTTAATAAAGATAAAATAAATGCTACCCGGGATTCAGGTGTGGAGAAACGAGAGGGTTGTGCCTGAAAAAATATCAGACACTGGGTTAGAAATGGTCGGCATTTACCCGATTCCACACCATAGCGATCCGGTAATTGTAATTTTGGCTCTTTTATAGTACGTGGAGCGGGTATGGGCGGTGTGGGTGCTTGTGCAACTGGAGGAGGGTTATTTGCCACAGAAAGTCTATGCAGGCTCTCTGTCAAACGTTGGAGGCACTCTCCCTGGCTACGCAACTGTTCCCACAGCTGACCCTGTTGAATCTGCATGGAGAGGAGTGCTTGCTCCATAGTAACCCCCGTAGCGCCCTGACTGGCTTGTGCTTGTTCATAATCCTTATCTAACGCTGATTGCTCCATGTTTGTAAGGCTTCTAGATTCTGTCAGGTTTAGGTTTAGAAAATAGAGAACCAAATGCGAAAGATAAGGATACAGAAAGCGTATCTAGATATAGATACGCCACAGAAGCGGAATTAAACCGCACTAGTAGAAGGAAAACGCAAAAGCGGAAACAAAACTTCCCTAGCACAAGGCTAACTCAAAACAACCTCAAACGGAGGCGGAGATTCGCTTAAACAGCGAGAAACTAACAACAAAAGAAATGACCTCACACACTAATTGATCTGCGTGTATCAGAGGTCGAGAACTGAAAAGAAACGAACCATAATAGCAAGCCTGTAACTACAGCTCTCTTTGTTTTCTTTCTTTTTTTTATAAAACCCTATACCGGCTTTCTAGTCCTACTGCAACGTCAATCTAGAAGCACCGGAAAGCGGAAGTCAAGCTCTATTTATAGCCAACGGAAACCAAACACAGGTGTAGGAGATAATGACCTGGAGAGATCCAAACACCGGGACGGAGGAAGAAAAAATCCGATAGAGCTTCAGACGACGCCAAACGGAAAACAATGGTAGAAAACAAAAAGAGACAGCCACTACCCATGACACCCTTGACCATCACTTTAAGAACAAACATATTGTTACTGGATTGTATTTAATAAAATCTTAGTTAAAGACAGCTGGTTTAATGAATCAGAATCACAGGTGA
This sequence comes from Ilyophis sp. 1 JC-2022, assembly GCA_022702515.1. Lineage (NCBI taxonomy): Eukaryota > Metazoa > Chordata > Actinopteri > Anguilliformes > Synaphobranchidae > Ilyophis > Ilyophis sp. 1 JC-2022. The sequence goes on from CM040404.1 coordinate 133,307,920, forward strand.
GGACAGCTGATCGATTGAATCCAGGGCTGATTAAGCATGATTAAGTATGAAGGGATTTAGTACAGACATGGTGTCCGTCTCATCCTGCAGGTAATGAGCTGTTGGGGGAGTCCTCCCGTTTGGCCTTCTCCACCTTGGGCGTGGGTTCGTTTTACGCACTGGGCTACGCTGTACTCCCTTTGTGTGCCTACTTCATCCGCAGCTGGAGAATTCTCCTCCTTGTCCTTGCCCTGCCTGGATTTCTCTACATACCCCTCTGGTGGTGAGACCCTTCCCAGCACACAAACTGCTATGTAGTGCTTGTACAGGACATGTATACAACAGTTAGTTCTGCCGGGGCATTGTGATTGGCCGAGACACATTCCACGAGTGCTGATTAACAGTATAACATCACTCGGGCCTCATCACGGGCCGGGATCACTCCGCTTTGTTACTTTCTAATTGATACATTGTTGGGGAATTATATAAATGGAACTCTGAAGGACTTATTCTTGTTTAGCGGAGCCAAATAAACAACATCATAATCCGTTGTCTCATTCATTACTTAATAAATAATTTATAGGCTAGTAGAACTGTTGTATAAAAGTAATATCACAATGTCCTGGTGTTATACTGTACATTATCTTCGCCACTCTACGACCGAATCACAGCCATGCTGATACAAAGTGTAACAGCACTTCTTATCGTGTGAAATTTCTTAAAGTATAGCTCTTTTTCAAAGGAAGCGTAACCCAATTATGTTTACTCGGACGCAGGTTTTAATGTCACATGGCCCAGGCCTGTAGATAAACCCAGCTCTCTGTGCTAACAGGTTTATTCCAGAGTCTCCACGGTGGTTGCTGGCTCAAGGTCGTCTTAAGGAGGCAGAGGACATTGTTCGGGCAGCAGCAAAGAAAAATGGTGTCACACCTCCAAGTGTTATATTTCGGAAAGAGGATTCTGCTAAACTTCAGGTACCACCTTTATTATTTTAATAATAATTAGTAAGACCAACATTGTCTTATAGTTTGCCTTTTAGGTAAATATGTAATATTTTCAAGCTCAGAAGTACTCATGAGTACTCATACCTATCAGCTTTTAAGTGAGGTTAGCTCTTATAAATTCATCATAAAACTTATGGACATCAGATAGGTAGCCGGGTTCCCCACCCCAGTATAGTCAATATGGCCCACCTTAACCAAACACGAAAAACAATTATTCATTCTATGTGAAAAATATTCTGGGATAAATTTGAATAAATCTTCATATTTAACAAAAGCAGCAATCCCATTTCTAAATTACTTATTTAATGAGTACATATTTAATTTATGTTCAGTTTCTAAATTGTCATTCTAGAATTGAGTATACAACTTTACTTCAAATTTCAAGTTAATTTCAGGTTTGTTTAATTTTGACTTGATAATCATATCAGGGTAGATTTCCTCTTTTTCATCGACATACATACTATATATATATAGTTCAAAAATATTCTTATTACAAACAGGCAAATCATGTGGGTTAACAGGTATGAGCACTTAGTGTTTGTATGGATTGTACATTTTCCTCTTATTCTGATTCCAGGAAAATGACACTGATCACCATAAAATCTCATATACATACCTGGATCTGGTCAGGACCAGTAAGATAAGGAATATAACCATCATCAGTACCATCATCTGGTAACTTAACACTTCCAGCTATGTCCAGCAAGAGAAAAGTGTTTCTATTAATACATGGTTTATGCAATAATAATAAACTCTAGACCAAAGACCAAAGAACTGTACTACAGTACAACAGGAACAGCTAATCCCTATTTCACTCGTTTGGACGGCTGTTCCAGTTGTAATGAAGTTTTGGAATGCAGCCACTTCAGTCCTGCAGATACCAAATGGCATTTATGATCAGTCACGCTTAGTGATGCCCCAAAGATGGACTGTTGTCTTTGGTCATCATTTGCAGGTTCAGCGTAACCACTAGTTATTATGGCCTGTCACTGAGCACCCCACATGAGTGGTGATGCCTATGTGAACTGTCTGCTCTTCGCAATCATGGAGTTGGTTGCTAACATTGGGGCGTGGCCCCTGCTAAAGGTGGCCTCCCGACGGGCCATCATCTCCTCCACTCTTCTGATTGGCGGGACCGTCCTGCTGATAATTCAGATGGTTCCGGAAAGTAATGTACCCTCATTTTGTCTTTAACACACCTGTAACCTCTCTGTCTGTAGAGTCCTTACAGTCCTTTCACTTCACTTGTAATGTGATTTGTCCTGTAGTCCTTATACTGACACTCAGTGTAATCTATGTGTCCTGCTGTCCTCACATTCCCTCTGTTATCTGCCTGCTTTGTAATTTTGCTATGTGATAAGATGCTTTACAGTAGCCCAAAATTAGCTTCTGTGCACTTCAACATGGCAGTGCCACTCTTTCTATGGTCTGTCCTGTAACCCTGTAGGATTAAGCAGCTTCAGCGTTGGCCTGGCGATGGTCGGGAAGCTTGGGGTCACCGCAGCGTTTACGGTGATGTACATCTTGGCCATGGAGCACTACCCCACGGTGGTGCGGGGGATGGGGGTGGGTGTCTGTTCCGTGAGCTCCAGGATCGGAAGCATAAGCTCACCCTTCCTTGTGTTCATGGGTGAGTGGCCCCTCAGTGCTATAAGACCTTATCTCACTGGTGAGATTCAGGTGAAGCCGTATGTAGGTAGTCAGCACTGCTGTGTAATCAGTAGCACATTCACATCAGTATAATTAGTATGATCATCAGTGTAATTTAGTGCACCCCAGCTTGGCAGAGAACTTCAAGGTTTGTTACAAGGTGTAGTTGTAGATATGAAGCTATACTATATTTTGCATGCGTTTATACATTAAGCCCCACAAAAAAGGCAAATACTAACTCCCTAAGGTGACACTGCTACTGCTGACTGACTTTTAGGCACCAGAGCAACAGGAAACTGGCCAGCAGCATATCCACTAAGAAATCAAAGAATGTTTGCATAATAGCCCCGTTTGTTCAGACCCTCTCATTTTTGGTAATATTCTGCAGGTACATATAACAAGGCCCTCCCCTACATTGTGATGGGGCTCCTGATGCTGTCTATGGGACTGCTTTGTCTCCTCCTGCCAGAAACACGGGGCATTGCACTGCCAGAGGACCTCTCCCAAGTACAGCCCCTCAACTGGTCAGTTTCATTCATTCAACCCAGTGCCGTGTTAATGCCAGCGTTTAGGTCAATTCCATCAGTTAAAATTAATTGAAATTTAATTATTATTACATTTTTCATAGAACAGCAAGGGCATCACTGTTTTTGTTAATGCATTTTTAAAATTCATGAAACCAATTGCAACTCATTTCCAGAAGTGTCTGAATTGAAATGGAATTGACACCAATCCCAGTCAATGTGCATACACACATGTATACACTAACGCATACATACACATACACGTACTCACTCATACACACACGTACTCACTCATACACACACACACACAATGCATTCATCTATGAGGGTATCCTGAGTGTGTGCGGCAGTGTAGTACAGTGGTTAAGGAACTGGGTTTGTAACCGAAAGGTCGCAGGTTCGAGTCCCACGTAGGACACTGCCGTTGTACCCCTGAGCAAGGTACTTCACCTGAATTGCTTCAGTATATATCCAGCTGTAAATGGATACTTATTAAATGCAAAAGAAATGCTGTGTAAGTCGCTCTGGATAAGAGCGTCTGCTAAATGCCTATAATGTAATGTAATGTAATGAGTGTGGTTCAGAAATAAATATTCATGATTCTGCATCATGGGATTAAATGTGTAATTCTGATGAAAGAAAGGAAACCTTTGACTGTAACACTGTCCATGAAACTCTTCTACCAGCTGCTGTTACAGAAGGGAGCCTGCAGCAGAACCAGAGGCTTTCAATGAAGACCAGCTCCCTGCAGAAGACAGGAATGTGCAAATTACATAAAAATGGTTTCACAGTGAGGTGATAGAGGGTAGGGCACATACCTGCTAGTTTGAACCAATTAGCCAAACAATCCACACGTGTGAGTAGAGGGGTGAATGGGAATCTGTATGGAGGTAGATTTCTATCAAAAATAAACAAACACAAAAGTATAATCTACAATTATATTTACCATCCACACACACACACCTCTCAATTTGTGTTCGTAGGTATAATCCACAAATGTGTTTTTGCCATCCACACACAAACGCCTCTCAACTTGTGTTTCGTAAATCATAATTTGGATGAAGGCAAAAAATATATTTACAAATGCAAGTAACATTTTCAGATATGTTTCCAATGTTCACGTTTACAAATCAAAAGCTTGGCTTGCGAACTGGCGAATCTACATTTGGCGATCGAAGGACACGCTTCATCTGCTTGGATCTACGTACTGAATTTTGAGACAAATATTCCGCTGTTTTCCCCGTGTCGATTCACCCATGCTTCACTTGTGATTCACACATGCTTAACTTGTGATTCACACGCAAAACTTCTTCTTCGGCGCTACCTAACACGGGTATGTGTTTTTTCGGCTCATCAGCGCCACTTTTAGAACAAGTGGCCAAAACTGCACATAATTTTTAAGAAGTGGATAAATTAAAACTACCGAGTTTTGAGTTTATTTAGGTTGTAAAGTGCAAATAATAAATAAATGTGTTTTGAGAGTGTGGGATTGAGTAACATAAGGTTGCTACTCTGGTTATTATATACTGTACCGTACATGTACTTTCTTGAAGTAATGTTAAGCCTATATGAATACGAAAAGTACAATATTGGTAATGCTACACAAATGTGTAGCAAAAAGTTACCATTTCTCATTCTTGACTGCTTCTGTAATCCATCTGCCTTGAGATATGTAGGCCCCTAACAGTAGGCCTACATAAAATCTGTTGACTGAACCAAAAAAGTGGATGAAGAAATTATAAAAATAAAAAGGCCTGTCCAAATATAGGTAACTTAATGTTTTATTCAATACCTTATTCAACTATATTTGTAAGTATATCATATTCTATAGAAAAGTAGATTCAACTTTGTTAGAAAAAGTGGTTTGTTTTTGTAACAGAAAGTGTCCTCTCCAGAACATTTGGTGTGAGCATATAGAATATTAAGGTAGGACCATCAAATGATTGGAAAATGAAACTCATTCATTTATTTCAAAGTTTTTGGATGTCTTTTAATCAATATTTCTTTTCACCATCCTTGTTATCAGTAAGACACCTTATCAAGATCTGAAGGTATGACCTGCTGTCCGTCATTGTGTTGAGAAGTGGAGTTTTCCCTATCTCCAGATGGGACAGTGTATAGCCAGGCCTCTGCATGTCACATTCCAGCAGAGGGGACCACATACAAACAACCCAATGCCATAATAACATGAAGGGTATTAACAATTAAACAACATTAAGCAACACAACCTGGGTACAATGCTGTACATCCATTGTGCTAATTGTTGTAAGATTAATGATTGAGATTAAATAAACACTGTTATTATGGCTATGGGTTATTAGATGTGGGTGGTCTGGTCTCCCAAACAAAACAGATAAATTATACCAGCAATTAAGCAAAGAGAACATTTTCAGAATATTTATTTCACACAATATGGTGACATTCACAAAAGGTAAATAAACTGTAGGACTATTCCCCTCCACCACCATTCAAGCCACAATGACACAGGGTTATTTCTGTCATTTTGTATGTTTATTGTTAAATCAGAAATATATGAACAATGATTGGTGACAGGTAAAAGGAAGACAACATGTTGATATTGGAATACATCTTACATAAATACAATTATATTTATCCATACATTACCATAACTGGCAAGGAAAATGTCATCTTTCTTGACATTGTTCCCTCAAAACACATAACGACTCCCAGTATCCCTATATGTACTATATTAGTTATTCATTCATACAAACTCAATTTATCTTGTTAAAGACATTGAATGGCATTCAATTCAATACGTTCATTGTCAGGGTCCAAAGAGACCACGTGCTGTCATGTAATTTGAATAAAGCATGAACACTGACACTATGAGTAGCTGAATCATGGATGCTATGTAATGTTTTAGTGTGAAAATAAATCTCAACAGACTGGTCAAGTAAAGGATATATACAGTGAACAGTGTTTTTTTTCCTGTTTTGGCTCTGTACTCCAACACTTTGGATGTGAAATGATACAACGACTGTGAGGCTAAAGTACAGACTGTAAGCTTTCATTTGAGGGCATTTTCATCCATATTGTAACTGAAGAAGGCTGGAGTACAGGCCTGGCATAGCATCACCAGTGAAGATACCCAGCATCTGATGATTTCTACAGCTCGCAGACTTCAGGCAGTCCTTGCATGCAAAGGACATGCAACCACCAAGTATTATTTCTGTTATATACATGTAGTTCTTTTAAATGACCTAATACTTTATCTAATGAAGAGATACGCGGACACGCGGGTAATCAAACAATGGGTCACTTCTTTACTGCAAGATATATCAACACAACAGGTTATTATCGCACACTAGGAATATAGCCCCACCTAGTGGTGCGTATGTATTATGACACATACATAACAATTTCATAGCAACATAATTAATGATTAGGAGTAATACACTTTCCTTTTATGTCACAAGGAACATCTTCAATGCATTAATTGTACAACTCTAAAAAAAAAGTCCCATGAAAGTGACATTTCTCATTCATATTGGTACAGATATTCTGCAATAAAATATGCTTTAGAACCACCACTCAAAAGTCTATGAAAACATGCAAAGTTATGATACTTAAAATAGCTGCATAGATTCTCACATTACAATGTATGACTACCGATGGCTACGATGTCTTCTGGGTTTAGATGAACAAAAATGACATGTCTACCATGTTTGCTAGTCTAAACAGAGATGACAGGTGTAGTTTAGGCCATCTCATTAACTGAAAGACAAGAAACGGCTGAATATGAGCAATAGAACATAAGCAGCCTAATGTTTACAGGTATGTTACCATAATAGCTTAGCTAAATAATTTAGTTATTCGACAATGAAACGGCACCCAGGGCTTTAATTCCAATGGAAACGATACGTATTTATTCAATAACTTTAATTGGAGTTTCACTGTGGCACAATTCAGGGTGATAGCCAAAGTCGCGTAGCAAAAGATAAATATTGACTACCCGAACAATACAAGTCATGAAATTATGTAAGTCAGTATTAAAACAACCTTCATTCGTTCTCCTCCATTTCTTCAAGATTTTGAAATAAAAAGGACATCTCTGTCGCCTCCAAGTCCTCCGCAACCACAAACAACACGGCTAATTCCTCCATGTTGTTTTTCTCCCAGCCAGATTCAGAAACGTCCGAAACTGTCCCAGTTGGATCTGCTCAGGCGATTTTCATTTCCACCTGAGGCAGGTAAGCCAACTGCTCACCGATGTCTACTCGAACACGCCCAATATTCTGTGGCATCAGAGATAGCATGTTCTATTGGCTGAAGTAGCATCACATGTGCACTTCCTTATACATCCGAAACCATGGCCGTGTCCGAATCAGCACTCTTCCACACTGTTGAGTAGTCTTGGTGAGTAGGTAGGGCGAGAAAGCCGTAGAGTACGTGACAATTTTTCAAATTGCAGTATACTTGAGTGTCAAACACCCGGATGACATACTTACTTCCGGGGTTTCGCTGAGTACATTCGGGCAATCGGGGGTGCGTCCCAATAGTTGAAAAATGCACTCTCCCTTCCTCCAGTACCACCTCCTCTACTCCATGCCCCAGAAACGGATCTTTGTGTTTTAATCAAATGTGGCTGATTACATCTTAATTACGTATTAATGGTTACATATTAATTAAAGTATCAACGCAAACCGCAATTTTAGGTATATTGTATACTGTACATGCAAATACTTGTACTTGAAACGTTCAGACAGTTTTACATACTTCTGGGTAAGAGAGGAGTGGTAGTGGGGGAATGGAGGAAGGGAGGTGGGGAGTGAAGAATTTTGGGACGCAGCCTGGGAGCACATTTTGGTCACATTTGACGTTTACCTTCAAATACAACAAAAACAACACGTGACATGGCAGCGCAAGGGTGGGGCACAGGGTTGCCAGATCTTGCAAGACTGTCCAGCCAAATGGCGACTCAAAAGTAGCCTAAAATATATTTTTAACCGAAACCAATGTATTTGAAATATAAATAATCACATTTTTACTTTTTTAAATAAGTGTGGGCTTTGCGACTTTACATTTTTACCTGGGACTGAACTTTGAAAGTATCCAAATTTAGCTGTAAAACCGCGGACATGGCCATGGCTGGTCTCCTGCTTACAGTGCACTGGCAGAAGTGTGCTGTTTAATGTGCACTGTTTAGCAGTGCGGTTGGAAAATAGTATGGCGAATTTGCGGACTGCTAAACAGTGCACATTAAACAGCACACTTCTGCCAGTGCACTGTAAGCAGGAGACCAGCCATGGCCATGTCCGCGGTTTTACAGCTAAATTTGGATACTTTCAAAGTTCAGTCCCAGGTAAAAAATGTAAAGTCGCAAAGCCCACACTTATTTAAAAAAGTAAAAATGTGATTATTTATATTTCAAATACATTGGTTTCGGTTAAAAATATATTTTAGGCTACTTTTGAGTCGCCATTTGGCTGGACAGTCTTGCAAGATCTGGCAACCCTGTGCCCCACCCTTGCGCTGCCATGTCACGTGTTGTTTTTGTTGTATTTGAAGGTAAACGTCAAATGTGACCAAAATGTGCTCCCAGGCTGCGTCCCAAAATTCTTCACTCCCCACCTCCCTTCCTCCATTCCCCCACTACCACTCCTCTCTTACCCAGAAGTATGTAAAACTGTCTGAACGTTTCAAGTACAAGTATTTGCATGTACAGTATACAATATACCTAAAATTGCGGTTTGCGTTGATACTTTAATTAATATGTAACCATTAATACGTAATTAAGATGTAATCAGCCACATTTGATTAAAACACAAAGATCCGTTTCTGGGGCATGGAGTAGAGGAGGTGGTACTGGAGGAAGGGAGAGTGCATTTTTCAACTATTGGGACGCACCCCCGATTGCCCGAATGTACTCAGCGAAACCCCGGAAGTAAGTATGTCATCCGGGTGTTTGACACTCAAGTATACTGCAATTTGAAAAATTGTCACGTACTCTACGGCTTTCTCGCCCTACCTACTCACCAAGACTACTCAACAGTGTGGAAGAGTGCTGATTCGGACACGGCCATGGTTTCGGATGTATAAGGAAGTGCACATGTGATGCTACTTCAGCCAATAGAACATGCTATCTCTGATGCCACAGAATATTGGGCGTGTTCGAGTAGACATCGGTGAGCAGTTGGCTTACCTGCCTCAGGTGGAAATGAAAATCGCCTGAGCAGATCCAACTGGGACAGTTTCGGACGTTTCTGAATCTGGCTGGGAGAAAAACAACATGGAGGAATTAGCCGTGTTGTTTGTGGTTGCGGAGGACTTGGAGGCGACAGAGATGTCCTTTTTATTTCAAAATCTTGAAGAAATGGAGGAGAACGAGTGAAGGTTGTTTTAATACTGACTTACATGATTTAATGATTTGTATTGTTCGGGTAGTCAATATGTATCTTTTGCTACGCGACTTTGGCTATCACCCTGAATTGTGCCACAGTGAAACTCCAATTAAAGTTATTGAATAAATACGTATCGTTTCCATTGGAATTAAAGCCCTGGGTGCCGTTTCATTGTCGAATAACTAAATTATTTAGCTAAGCTATTATGGTAACATACCTGTAAACATTAGGCTGCTTATGTTCTATTGCTCATATTCAGCCGTTTCTTGTCTTTCAGTTAATGAGATGGCCTAAACTACACCTGTCATCTCTGTTTAGACTAGCAAACATGGTAGACATGTCATTTTTGTTCATCTAAACCCAGAAGACATCGTAGCCATCGGTAGTCATACATTGTAATGTGAGAATCTATGCAGCTATTTTAAGTATCATAACTTTGCATGTTTTCATAGACTTTTGAGTGGTGGTTCTAAAGCATATTTTATTGCAGAATATCTGTACCAATATGAATGAGAAATGTCACTTTCATGGGACTTTTTTTTTAGAGTTGTACAATTAATGCATTGAAGATGTTCCTTGTGACATAAAAGGAAAGTGTATTACTCCTAATCATTAATTATGTTGCTATGAAATTGTTATGTATGTGTCATAATACATACGCACCACTAGGTGGGGCTATATTCCTAGTGTGCGATAATAACCTGTTGTGTTGATATATCTTGCAGTAAAGAAGTGACCCATTGTTTGATTACCCGCGTGTCCGCGTATCTCTTCATTAGATAAAGTATTAGGTCATTTAAAAGAACTACATGTATATAACAGAAATAATACTTGGTGGTTGCATGTCCTTTGCATGCAAGGACTGCCTGAAGTCTGCGAGCTGTAGAAATCATCAGATGCTGGGTATCTTCACTGGTGATGCTATGCCAGGCCTGTACTCCAGCCTTCTTCAGTTACAATATGGATGAAAATGCCCTCAAATGAAAGCTTACAGTCTGTACTTTAGCCTCACAGTCGTTGTATCATTTCACATCCAAAGTGTTGGAGTACAGAGCCAAAACAGGAAAAAAAACACTGTTCACTGTATATATCCTTTACTTGACCAGTCTGTTGAGATTTATTTTCACACTAAAACATTACATAGCATCCATGATTCAGCTACTCATAGTGTCAGTGTTCATGCTTTATTCAAATTACATGACAGCACGTGGTCTCTTTGGACCCTGACAATGAACGTATTGAATTGAATGCCATTCAATGTCTTTAACAAGATAAATTGAGTTTGTATGAATGAATAACTAATATAGTACATATAGGGATACTGGGAGTCGTTATGTGTTTTGAGGGAACAATGTCAAGAAAGATGACATTTTCCTTGCCAGTTATGGTAATGTATGGATAAATATAATTGTATTTATGTAAGATGTATTCCAATATCAACATGTTGTCTTCCTTTTACCTGTCACCAATCATTGTTCATATATTTCTGATTTAACAATAAACATACAAAATGACAGAAATAACCCTGTGTCATTGTGGCTTGAATGGTGGTGGAGGGGAATAGTCCTACAGTTTATTTACCTTTTGTGAATGTCACCATATTGTGTGAAATAAATATTCTGAAAATGTTCTCTTTGCTTAATTGCTGGTATAATTTATCTGTTTTGTTTGGGAGACCAGACCACCCACATCTAATAACCCATAGCCATAATAACAGTGTTTATTTAATCTCAATCATTAATCTTACAACAATTAGCACAATGGATGTACAGCATTGTACCCAGGTTGTGTTGCTTAATGTTGTTTAATTGTTAATACCCTTCATGTTATTATGGCATTGGGTTGTTTGTATGTGGTCCCCTCTGCTGGAATGTGACATGCAGAGGCCTGGCTATACACTGTCCCATCTGGAGATAGGGAAAACTCCACTTCTCAACACAATGACGGACAGCAGGTCATACCTTCAGATCTTGATAAGGTGTCTTACTGATAACAAGGATGGTGAAAAGAAATATTGATTAAAAGACATCCAAAAACTTTGAAATAAATGAATGAGTTTCATTTTCCAATCATTTGATGGTCCTACCTTAATATTCTATATGCTCACACCAAATGTTCTGGAGAGGACACTTTCTGTTACAAAAACAAACCACTTTTTCTAACAAAGTTGAATCTACTTTTCTATAGAATATGATATACTTACAAATATAGTTGAATAAGGTATTGAATAAAACATTAAGTTACCTATATTTGGACAGGCCTTTTTATTTTTATAATTTCTTCATCCACTTTTTTGGTTCAGTCAACAGATTTTATGTAGGCCTACTGTTAGGGGCCTACATATCTCAAGGCAGATGGATTACAGAAGCAGTCAAGAATGAGAAATGGTAACTTTTTGCTACACATTTGTGTAGCATTACCAATATTGTACTTTTCGTATTCATATAGGCTTAACATTACTTCAAGAAAGTACATGTACGGTACAGTATATAATAACCAGAGTAGCAACCTTATGTTACTCAATCCCACACTCTCAAAACACATTTATTTATTATTTGCACTTTACAACCTAAATAAACTCAAAACTCGGTAGTTTTAATTTATCCACTTCTTAAAAATTATGTGCAGTTTTGGCCACTTGTTCTAAAAGTGGCGCTGATGAGCCGAAAAAACACATACCCGTGTTAGGTAGCGCCGAAGAAGAAGTTTTGCGTGTGAATCACAAGTTAAGCATGTGTGAATCACAAGTGAAGCATGGGTGAATCGACACGGGGGAAAACAGCGGAATATTTGTCTCAAAATTCAGTACGTAGATCCAAGCAGATGAAGCGTGTCCTTCGATCGCCAAATGTAGATTCGCCAGTTCGCAAGCCAAGCTTTTGATTTGTAAACGTGAACATTGGAAACATATCTGAAAATGTTACTTGCATTTGGAAATATAATTTTTGCCTTCATCCAAATTATGATTTACGAAACACAAGTTGAGAGGCGTTTGTGTGTGGATGGCAAAAACACATTTGTGGATTATACCTACGAACACAAATTGAGAGGTGTGTGTGTGTGGATGGTAAATATAATTGTAGATTATACTTTTGTGTTTGTTTATTTTTGATAGAAATCTACCTCCATACAGATTCCCATTCACCCCTCTACTCACACGTGTGGATTGTTTGGCTAATTGGTTCAAACTAGCAGGTATGTGCCCTACCCTCTATCACCTCACTGTGAAACCATTTTATTATGTAATTTGCACATTCCTGTCTTCTGCAGGGAGCTGGTCTTCATTGAAAGCCTCTGGTTCTGCTGCAGGCTCCCTTCTGTAACAGCAGCTGGTAGAAGAGTTTCATGGACAGTGTTACAGTCAAAGGTTTCCTTTCTTTCATCAGAATTACACATTTAATCCCATGATGCAGAATCATGAATATTTATTTCTGAACCACACTCATTACATTACATTACATTATAGGCATTTAGCAGACGCTCTTATCCAGAGCGACTTACACAGCATTTCTTTTGCATTTATACATAGTATCCATTTACAGCTGGATATATACTGAAGCAATTCAGGTGAAGTACCTTGCTCAGGGGTACAACGGCAGTGTCCTACGTGGGACTCGAACCTGCGACCTTTCGGTTACAAACCCAGTTCCTTAACCACTGTACTACACTGCCGCACACACTCAGGATACCCTCATAGATGAATGCATTGTGTGTGTGTGTGTATGAGTGAGTACGTGTGTGTATGAGTGAGTACGTGTATGTGTATGTATGCGTTAGTGTATACATGTGTGTATGCACATTGACTGGGATTGGTGTCAATTCCATTTCAATTCAGACACTTCTGGAAATGAGTTGCAATTGGTTTCATGAATTTTAAAAATGCATTAACAAAAACAGTGATGCCCTTGCTGTTCTATGAAAAATGTAATAATAATTAAATTTCAATTAATTTTAACTGATGGAATTGACCTAAACGCTGGCATTAACACGGCACTGGGTTGAATGAATGAAACTGACCAGTTGAGGGGCTGTACTTGGGAGAGGTCCTCTGGCAGTGCAATGCCCCGTGTTTCTGGCAGGAGGAGACAAAGCAGTCCCATAGACAGCATCAGGAGCCCCATCACAATGTAGGGGAGGGCCTTGTTATATGTACCTGCAGAATATTACCAAAAATGAGAGGGTCTGAACAAACGGGGCTATTATGCAAACATTCTTTGATTTCTTAGTGGATATGCTGCTGGCCAGTTTCCTGTTGCTCTGGTGCCTAAAAGTCAGTCAGCAGTAGCAGTGTCACCTTAGGGAGTTAGTATTTGCCTTTTTTGTGGGGCTTAATGTATAAACGCATGCAAAATATAGTATAGCTTCATATCTACAACTACACCTTGTAACAAACCTTGAAGTTCTCTGCCAAGCTGGGGTGCACTAAATTACACTGATGATCATACTAATTATACTGATGTGAATGTGCTACTGATTACACAGCAGTGCTGACTACCTACATACGGCTTCACCTGAATCTCACCAGTGAGATAAGGTCTTATAGCACTGAGGGGCCACTCACCCATGAACACAAGGAAGGGTGAGCTTATGCTTCCGATCCTGGAGCTCACGGAACAGACACCCACCCCCATCCCCCGCACCACCGTGGGGTAGTGCTCCATGGCCAAGATGTACATCACCGTAAACGCTGCGGTGACCCCAAGCTTCCCGACCATCGCCAGGCCAACGCTGAAGCTGCTTAATCCTACAGGGTTACAGGACAGACCATAGAAAGAGTGGCACTGCCATGTTGAAGTGCACAGAAGCTAATTTTGGGCTACTGTAAAGCATCTTATCACATAGCAAAATTACAAAGCAGGCAGATAACAGAGGGAATGTGAGGACAGCAGGACACATAGATTACACTGAGTGTCAGTATAAGGACTACAGGACAAATCACATTACAAGTGAAGTGACAGTGTAAGGACTACAGGACAGAGAGGTTACAGGTGTGTTAAAGACAAAATGAGGGTACATTACTTTCCGGAACCATCTGAATTATCAGCAGGACGGTCCCGCCAATCAGAAGAGTGGAGGAGATGATGGCCCGTCGGGAGGCCACCTTTAGCAGGGGCCACGCCCCAATGTTAGCAACCAACTCCATGATTGCGAAGAGCAGACAGTTCACATAGGCATCACCACTCATGTGGGGGGTGCTCAGTGACAGGCCATAATAACTAGTGGTTACGCTGAACCTGCAAATGATGACCAAAGACAACAGTCCATCTTTGGGGCATCACTAAGCGTGACTGATCATAAATGCCATTTGGTATCTGCAGGACTGAAGTGGCTGCATTCCAAAACTTCATTACAACTGGAACAGCCGTCCAAACGAGTGAAATAGGGATTAGCTGTTCCTGTTGTACTGTAGTACAGTTCTTTGGTCTTTGGTCTAGAGTTTATTATTATTGCATAAACCATGTATTAATAGAAACACTTTTCTCTTGCTGGACATAGCTGGAAGTGTTAAGTTACCAGATGATGGTACTGATGATGGTTATATTCCTTATCTTACTGGTCCTGACCAGATCCAGGTATGTATATGAGATTTTATGGTGATCAGTGTCATTTTCCTGGAATCAGAATAAGAGGAAAATGTACAATCCATACAAACACTAAGTGCTCATACCTGTTAACCCACATGATTTGCCTGTTTGTAATAAGAATATTTTTGAACTATATATATAGTATGTATGTCGATGAAAAAGAGGAAATCTACCCTGATATGATTATCAAGTCAAAATTAAACAAACCTGAAATTAACTTGAAATTTGAAGTAAAGTTGTATACTCAATTCTAGAATGACAATTTAGAAACTGAACATAAATTAAATATGTACTCATTAAATAAGTAATTTAGAAATGGGATTGCTGCTTTTGTTAAATATGAAGATTTATTCAAATTTATCCCAGAATATTTTTCACATAGAATGAATAATTGTTTTTCGTGTTTGGTTAAGGTGGGCCATATTGACTATACTGGGGTGGGGAACCCGGCTACCTATCTGATGTCCATAAGTTTTATGATGAATTTATAAGAGCTAACCTCACTTAAAAGCTGATAGGTATGAGTACTCATGAGTACTTCTGAGCTTGAAAATATTACATATTTACCTAAAAGGCAAACTATAAGACAATGTTGGTCTTACTAATTATTATTAAAATAATAAAGGTGGTACCTGAAGTTTAGCAGAATCCTCTTTCCGAAATATAACACTTGGAGGTGTGACACCATTTTTCTTTGCTGCTGCCCGAACAATGTCCTCTGCCTCCTTAAGACGACCTTGAGCCAGCAACCACCGTGGAGACTCTGGAATAAACCTGTTAGCACAGAGAGCTGGGTTTATCTACAGGCCTGGGCCATGTGACATTTAAACCTGCGTCCGAGTAAACATAATTGGGTTACGCTTCCTTTGAAAAAGAGCTATACTTTAAGAAATTTCACACGATAAGAAGTGCTGTTACACTTTGTATCAGCATGGCTGTGATTCGGTCGTAGAGTGGCGAAGATAATGTACAGTATAACACCAGGACATTGTGATATTACTTTTATACAACAGTTCTACTAGCCTATAAATTATTTATTAAGTAATGAATGAGACAACGGATTATGATGTTGTTTATTTGGCTCCGCTAAACAAGAATAAGTCCTTCAGAGTTCCATTTATATAATTCCCCAACAATGTATCAATTAGAAAGTAACAAAGCGGAGTGATCCCGGCCCGTGATGAGGCCCGAGTGATGTTATACTGTTAATCAGCACTCGTGGAATGTGTCTCGGCCAATCACAATGCCCCGGCAGAACTAACTGTTGTATACATGTCCTGTACAAGCACTACATAGCAGTTTGTGTGCTGGGAAGGGTCTCACCACCAGAGGGGTATGTAGAGAAATCCAGGCAGGGCAAGGACAAGGAGGAGAATTCTCCAGCTGCGGATGAAGTAGGCACACAAAGGGAGTACAGCGTAGCCCAGTGCGTAAAACGAACCCACGCCCAAGGTGGAGAAGGCCAAACGGGAGGACTCCCCCAACAGCTCATTACCTGCAGGATGAGACGGACACCATGTCTGTACTAAATCCCTTCATACTTAATCATGCTTAATCAGCCCTGGATTCAATCGATCAGCTGTCCTCACCTGTGATTCTGATTCATTAAACCAGCTGTCTTTAACTAAGATTTTATTAAATACAATCCAGTAACAATATGTTTGTTCTTAAAGTGATGGTCAAGGGTGTCATGGGTAGTGGCTGTCTCTTTTTGTTTTCTACCATTGTTTTCCGTTTGGCGTCGTCTGAAGCTCTATCGGATTTTTTCTTCCTCCGTCCCGGTGTTTGGATCTCTCCAGGTCATTATCTCCTACACCTGTGTTTGGTTTCCGTTGGCTATAAATAGAGCTTGACTTCCGCTTTCCGGTGCTTCTAGATTGACGTTGCAGTAGGACTAGAAAGCCGGTATAGGGTTTTATAAAAAAAAGAAAGAAAACAAAGAGAGCTGTAGTTACAGGCTTGCTATTATGGTTCGTTTCTTTTCAGTTCTCGACCTCTGATACACGCAGATCAATTAGTGTGTGAGGTCATTTCTTTTGTTGTTAGTTTCTCGCTGTTTAAGCGAATCTCCGCCTCCGTTTGAGGTTGTTTTGAGTTAGCCTTGTGCTAGGGAAGTTTTGTTTCCGCTTTTGCGTTTTCCTTCTACTAGTGCGGTTTAATTCCGCTTCTGTGGCGTATCTATATCTAGATACGCTTTCTGTATCCTTATCTTTCGCATTTGGTTCTCTATTTTCTAAACCTAAACCTGACAGAATCTAGAAGCCTTACAAACATGGAGCAATCAGCGTTAGATAAGGATTATGAACAAGCACAAGCCAGTCAGGGCGCTACGGGGGTTACTATGGAGCAAGCACTCCTCTCCATGCAGATTCAACAGGGTCAGCTGTGGGAACAGTTGCGTAGCCAGGGAGAGTGCCTCCAACGTTTGACAGAGAGCCTGCATAGACTTTCTGTGGCAAATAACCCTCCTCCAGTTGCACAAGCACCCACACCGCCCATACCCGCTCCACGTACTATAAAAGAGCCAAAATTACAATTACCGGATCGCTATGGTGTGGAATCGGGTAAATGCCGACCATTTCTAACCCAGTGTCTGATATTTTTTCAGGCACAACCCTCTCGTTTCTCCACACCTGAATCCCGGGTAGCATTTATTTTATCTTTATTAAATGGCCAGGCTCTTGCGTGGGCGGATACTCTCATTCGAGCCAATGCACCTGTCATTCGTGATCCAGTTAAACTGATGGACGAAATGCAACTGGTTTTCGATCACGAGGTTTCAGGAGAGGAGGCGGCAAGGAGACTCACCAGCTTACGCCAAGGCACTAAATCTGTAGCTGAGTTCTCCATTACATTTAGAGCGCTAGCCGGGGAGACGGGATAGTCAGACGGCCCGTTAAAATCCGTCTTCCTTCAAGAATTATCCAATTCCATCAAGGATGTGTTGGCTATGCTAGAACCACCCGCTACACTAAATAAATTAATCACTTCTGCAATACGTCTCGATAACCGGATTAGAGAACGTGAACATGAACGTGCGATTAAAGATCAGTCGCCCCGTTTAAGATCTGTGTTAACAGACATTCCGCCTACTGTGCCTACATACCTCTCCGTTGATCAGGAAGAGCCTATGCAGGTGGATGGCTCGTCCCTCCATCAAAATAAGAGAGCGAGACCGCAGAGGTACTGGTGCCAGCATTGTAAGCGTAATGGTCATACTAAAGATCGATGCTATAAGTTGGTGGGAAACGAGGGGTCTCACTAGGGAGGTCGGGGTCCCTAGTGAGACAAGATTGTATTAACTCCCGGACCCTCATACCTGTCGACTGTTTCGGGAGGGACGTGCGGCAAACGTTACCGCTTTTATTGATTCAGGGGCCGTGGAGTCTTTTATTGACGCTAAATGGGCTAAGAATTTACAAATCCCTACCAATCCCTTAATTAGTCCTCGCCAAGTTACTGCCCTGGATGGTCGTCCTTTGGGTTCTGGACTCATTAAACTAAAGACGAATCCAATTGAGATGCGCATTCCTCTCCAGGGGCACTCGGAGAGAATAGAATTTTTAAAAATAAACTCTCCGTCGTATCCTTTAGTACTGGGACTATCATGGTTAGGGCTACATAACCCGCATATCTGTTGGGGTAGGAATATGAATCCTATTCGTCAGTGGGGTCCCCACTGTTTATCACATTGTTATCCTGCTGTTTACTCTGTTCCAAACGCTACCTTTGATCTGTCCGAACTTAATTCCGAGAGTGATTCGGAGGAGGCAGACTCTTATCCGGACCGAGATACTGAGGAGAGTCTGTCTTGGGATCCCTTTGCGGAGGGGCTTCTCACAGAGGAGGACGAACATTCCACCTCCGATTTCGAGTGGGATAGCTCATCTGACAGATCCTCCGGTACTCCGGAGGTGGTAGGGGCGCTTGAGTCGAATCTACCCGCGGGGGTGCCTATCGAATATTCAGACCTCGCAGAGGTTTTTAGTAAACAGCGTGCTGCCAAATTACCACCTCACAGACCATACGATTGTGCCATTGAGCTGTACCCTGGTACTGTGCCTCCCAGAGGCTCTTTATACTCCTTGTCAGCTCCTGAGAGCACTGCTATGAAGCAGTACATTGAGGAGTCCTTAGCTAATGGGTTTATCACGCCGTCCACGTCACCAGCCGTGGGGTTTTTTTTGTTAAAAAGAAAGACGGAGGGCTAAGACCCTGTATAGATTACGGGGTCTCAATGCTATTACCATTAAGAACAGGTACCCTCTTCCCCTCATGAATTCCGCATTTGAGCGTTTACAGGGGGCGTCGGTTTTTAGTAAACTCGACCTACGTAGCGCATACAATCTCGTGCGCATTCGTGAGGGGGACGAGTGGAAGACCGCTTTTAACACGCATCACGGACACTACGAATACCGGGTGATGCCGTTCGGCCTCACTAGCGCCCCCTCTGTTTTTCAGGCGCTAGTGAACGATGTCTTGAGAGAGATGCTGGAGAGATTCGTCTTCGTTTACTTAGACGATATTTTAATTTTTTCTCCGGATCTTCCCTCTCACATCATACATGTTAGACAGGTGTTGGAGGCACTTCTTAAGGCCCAACTATTTGTTAAGGTTGAAAAGTGTTCTTTCCACACCAGTTCCGTCTCCTTTTTAGGCTTCATTGTTGCTGACGGTAAAGTCCTGATGGATCCAAATAAAGTTGCAGCGGTTAAGAATTAGCCTACCCCTACTTCTGTGAAGCAGGTGCAGCGCTTCTTGGGTTTCGCTAATTTTTATAGGAGATTTATCCGCAATTTTAGCTCAGTAGCGGCTCCTATCACAGCCCTCACAAAAAAAAAAGCATTTTCCTGCTCGGTTTCAGTGGAACTCCAGGGCGGAGACCGCTTTTACTGAACTAAAAAGGAGGTTCTGCTGCGAGCCCATTCTTGCTACTCCCAATCCCTCCCTTCCCTTTGTGGTGGAGGTCGATGCTTCGGAGCTGGGGGTTGGGGCCATTCTGTCTCAGCATTCTCCGGTGGACCGCAAGCTTCACCCATGTGCATATTTTTCTCGTAGCCTTACACCTGCCGAGAGAAACTACGACATCAGTGATCTTGAACTGTTGGCGGTCAAATTGGCGCTGGAGGAGTGGCGTCATTGGTTGGAAGGAGCTGAGCACCCTTTTACAGTCTGGACTGACCATAAGAATTTGCAGTATATTCAACAGGCCAAAACGCGCAATTCGCGACAAGCCCGTTGGGCCTTGTTTTTTTACCAGATTTAAAAAATATTAAACCTGATGCGTTATCACGCATTTATGACCGGATCGGATAAGGAGTCACGTCCCCAAATCTGTGGTCCCTAGTTCTAGTATTGTGGCTCCTGTTATGTGGGCCATTGAGGCGGCTGTGCAGAAGGCCCTGCGTTCCCGATCCCGGCCCAGGGGGGGGTCCGCTTCACTGCTTGTTTGTTCCCCCTCGATTGAGGTCGCGTGTCCTTCAGTGGGGTCACACTTCCCAGTAGCGGCTCATCCGGGCATGCACCGGACTAAGGAGTTTGTCTTATGTCGGTTTTGGTGGCCCAAGTCTCGAGAGTGATGTGCGGGACGTTTTAGTCGCGCACCGGCATTTGTGCTATTTGCGCCCGTAAATAAGGGTTCAACGGCTTCTCCCTTCGGGTTCCTCTTGCGCCCCCTTGCCCAGTTCCCAGGCGCCCCTGGAGGTCACAATCGCCCTCGACTTCGTTACAGGCCTGCCACCTTCGCATGGGAATACGGTCATCTTGGTTATAGTTAGATCAAGTTTTTCCAAAGCAGGCTCATTTTGTCGCTCTGCCTAAACATGCATCGAGGCAACCTGAGACGGCCCTCAGCTAATGATTACGACCATGTGTTTAGGGTGGTACAGGTTTTACCTCTGGTCACGTGGTGTCGGATCACGGGCCCCAATTCACCGCTAGATTCTGGCGTTCATTTTGTGCTCTGTTGGGGGCATCTGTCAGACTTTTCTTCCCGGCTTTCATCCGGAGGACTAACGGCCAGACAGAGCGCACCAGAGTATGGAGAGTACTCTTCCGGTGTCTGGCCACGGCCAAACTCACTAGCTCTGGAGTCGCTTTCTTGCTGGGCCGAATACGCGCATAATACCCTGCGCAACGCGTCCACGGGAATCTCATTTCCTTTTGAGGCTCAGCTGGGATACCCTACCTCCCTTGTTCCCTGAGCTGG